>CM042401.1:22245898-22775898 GCA_023634145.1 Thymallus thymallus
TGGCTGTGTGTTTGCTCTCTCTTACCAAAATCCTTGTGGGAGGACATCCAGCCAATCCCCTTGAGGGACACTATGGCCAGTAGGCCAGACCCCACGAAGGAGCCAATCCCAGAGAAGAAGAAGAACAGCCCCATGATGGCACTCTGCATGGACCTGGGGGCAGCCGAGTAGGCAAACTCCAGACCTGGAAGGAGACAGAGACACTTAACTCAGAGATCCATAGAATAAACTATAACTACTAACAACTAAACCCTCATGCAGTACATTTGGCCATACAGAGTAAACATTGACGGATGCTAACATTGATCCAAACCCATTTCTAGACTCTGGGCAAACAACATCTATGTCTGTACATATTCCAACCAGGGCACACCCTGGCTGCGGGTGAGGAACAGTTCAAAGGGTTTTTTAGATTACTTGGCCTAGGACAGCCCATTGGCCATCTGTGTGTGGCTGTAGTATAGTGGTCAGCAACAGACAGTGTGGGTCACAGTGAGGATGACTCATTACCCATGGGTCCCACCTACACACAGTAGCCGGGGGGGAGGGGGGGGCAAGCACTACGGAAGCAACTCCAATTAAATCACTGTAGAGCTCCACTTTAGAGATGAGATTTACATTAGAATAACAGGCCTTTCATCCATAACAACTTGACCAATACACATGATAGAGGCTTCGGCCCACCGCAGCGCTGTTTGACTGCTAAATATCAGTGAAACGTAGAGCTGTTATCTCCTCTTACGCCCGCAGGCTGCCTTACGCCCGCAGGCTGCCTTACGACTGCAGCAGGGGACCAGTCTCAAGTATCTATTCAGCTGCAATTGTTTCTGGAAAAGTCTCAATATTTTATGAGTCATAAGACAGAAGAGGGGATTGGGGGGGGAGCAAGAGAGGATCAAATGGTTTTCTTTTGCCATGAGAGCTGCCTGCCTGCTAGCTGACATTGATAATTTCATGTCACCTCAACCTGGAAAGGTTAGTCCTCGCTCACCTCAGACCCGTGGTGTGTACATCACTGGACCCCCTGCAGTTCGCATATCAGCGCAACATCGGGGTGGATGATGCAATCATCTACCTTATGCAGAGTGTCTACTCTCACCTGGACAACGAAGGTTGCATTGTGAGGGTAATGTTTTTATACATCTCCAGTGCCTTCAACACCATTCAGCCCCTGCTACTGGGTGAGAAGATGAAGAGGATGAAAGTGGAAGCACCCTTAGTCTCCTGGGTCACGGACTACCTGACCGGTAGGCCACAATTTGTGCGACTACAGAGCTGTGGGTCAGAACGGGGAGTGAGCAACACAGGGGCCCCCCAGGGAACGGTCCTGTCCCCCTTCCTGTTCACCCTCTACACCTCGGACTTCAGATCTAACTCTGAAACATGCCACCTACAGAAGTTCTCGGAATGACTCCGCAATTGTAGGGTGCATCAGGGGTGGGCAGGAGGAGGAGTACAGGAGCGCAATCAATGACTTTGTGTTGTGGTGTGAGCAGAACCACCTTCAGCTCAACATCAGAAAAACAAAGGAGATGGTGGTGGACTTCAGGAGAACCAAGGCCCAACTGACTGCAGTCCCTATACAGGGGATGGATGTGGAAATGGTTGGGTCATACAAGTTCCTGGGAGTCCATATGGACAACAGGCTGGAATGGGCTGGTAACACCGGGGCTCTGTACAAAAAGGGCCAGAGCCGACTCTACTTTCTGAGGAGGCTCAGGTCCTTCAACGTGTGCAGTAAACTACTGCATACCTTCTACCAGTCAGTGCCATCTTTTTTGCAGTGGTGTGCTGGGGCGCTAACATAAAAGCCAGTGATGCTTCTCGGGTAAATAAGCTGATCAGGAAGGCTAGCTCTGTTCTGGGGTTTAGCCTTGACACTCTAGAGGAGGTGGCGGAGAGACGGATCCTGGCCAAACTGCTGGCCATCATGGACAACGTCACCCACTCTCTGCATGCCATGGTTATGACGCAGAGGAGCACCTTCAGTCACAGACTGATCCCGCCACGGTGTGCCAGAGAGCGCTACAGGAGGTCCTTACTGCCAGCGGCTATTAGACAATTTAATGCCTCACCGGGGTGCCGTGCCGTCATCAACATAGACCTAGAACCGTTGGGGTGTTAGGACCTAGTTTAACAATTATGCATCCATCCGAGAGTAACTCTGGTCTGTAATCACTCATTCACTCAGGACTTATTTATTCATTCAGGTCTGTATATACATATTCATGTACAGTCGTGGTCAAAAGTTTTGAGAAAGACAAGTATTGGTCTCCACAAAGTTTGCTGCTTCAGTGTTCTTAGATCTTTATGTCAGTAGTTACTATGGTACACTGAAGTATAATTACAAGTATTCCATAAGTGTCAAAGGCTTTCATTGACAATGACATTCAGTTTATGCAAAGAGTCAATATTTGCAGTGTTGACCCTTCTTTTTCAAGACCTCTGCAATCCACCCTGGCATGCTGTCAATTAACTTCTGGGCCACATCCTGACTGATGGCAGGCCATTCTTGCATAATCAATGCTTGGAGTTTGTCAGAAGTTGTGGATTTTTGTTTGTCCACCCGCCTCTTGAGGATCGACCACAAGTTCTCAATGGGATTAAGGTCTGGTGAGTTTCCTGGCCATGGACCCAAAATGTCGATGTTTTGTTCCCCGAGCCTCTTAGTTATCACTTTTGCCTTATGGCAAGGTGCTCCATCATGCTGGAAAAGGCATTGGTCGTCACCAAACTGTTCCTGGATGGTTGGGAGAAGTTGCTCTCGGAGGATGTGTTGGTACCATTCTTTATTCATGGCTATGTTCTTAGGCAAAATTGTGAGTGAGCCCACTCCCTTGGCTGAGATGCAACCCCACACATGAATGGTCTAAGGATGCTTTACTGTTACATGACACAGGACTGATGGTAGTGCTCACCTTGTCTTCTCCGGACAAGGTGTTTTCCGGATGGCCCAAACAATCGGAAAGGGGATTAATCAGAGAAAATGACTCTACCCCAGTCCTCAGGAGTCCAATCCCTGTACCTTTTGCAGAATATCAGTCTGTCCCTGATGTTTTTCCTGCAGAGAAGTGGCTTCTTTGCTGCCCTTCTCGACACCAGGCCATCCTCCAAAAGTCTTTGCCTCACTGTGCGTGCAGATGCACTCACACCTGCCTGCTGCCATTCCTGAGCAAGCTCTGCACTGGTGGTGCCCCGATCCCGCAGCTGAATCAACTTTAGGAGACGATCCTGGTCCTTGCTGGACTTTCTTGGGCGCCCTGACGCCTTCTTCACAACAATTGAACCTCTCTCCTTGAAGTTCTTGATGATCCGATAAATGGTTGATTTAGGTGCAATCTTACTAGCAGCAATATCCTTGCCTGTGAAGCCCTTTTTGTGCAAAGCAATGATGACGGCACGCGTTTCCTTGCAGGTAACCATGGTTGACAGAGGAACAACAATGATTTCAAGCACCACCCTCCTTTTAAAGCATCCAGTCTGTTATTCTGACTCAATCAGCATGACAGAGTGATCTCCAGCCTTGTCCTCGTCAACACTCTCAGCTGTGTTAACGAGACAAATCACTGACATGATGGCAGCTGGTCCTTTTGTGGCAGGGCTGAAATGCAGTGGAAATGTTTTGGGGGGATTAAGTTCATTTTCATAGCAAAGATGGACTTTGCAATTCATTCCAATTCATCTGATCACTCTTCATGACATTCTGGAGTATATGCAAATTGCCATCAACACTGAGGCAGCAAACTTTGTGGAGACCAATACTTGTGTCATTCTCAAAAGTTTTGAACACGACTGTACAGTTATATCATATCACGTGCAATATTGTAAGTCATTCTTGGACTTAACTTACATAGTCATTCACTCAGGAATGCATATTAGTATCCTGCCAGTCTCTTTTTATTGAATGTGCAATACATGCATTTATCTGTAATTAAACCCTGCGCATTAAGGACCTCATTTTAAGGGAATTACTATTATTACCCTAAATTATATCATACACACACATTTAGCTATTTAAGTATCTCTTCCTGTCATTTACCTGTACAGTTAATGTAACCATGCAAAATATTCACTTACCTGTTCATTTAACCAGTCTGTATATTAAGTAAACTATTATTACCCTCACTTATATCATACTCACTTTTAGCTATTTAAGTATTTCTCTGCCATCGACCTGTATAGTATAATAAACCATGCACCATCCACCAATGTATAGTGTACATATTCAGCCATCCACCCATACTATGCAATGTCTTTTTATAGCTTTTTTGCACTCCAGACTTCTTGTATTTGGATACTTTTTCATACTGCCGCTCTATGTATCATGTATCGTGTATCTGTCTTTTGTGTATTTTCGTTCTGGCATTTTGCACCTGCCCTGTGTTTTTTTTGTAGCTGCTTGACAAAGAAATTTCCCCTCTGGGATCAATAAAGTATCTATCTCTGATTTCCCAGTGAGCAAACCATTTCTTTACTTACGGCATTTATATAAATTAATTTTTATCAAGGTGTTGCTTTGGCTGACTTTATTTTAAATTGACAGTTGTCAGTACAAGTAATTAACTGTTTATGTCAAATTGTTTTGTGTTCTACTTGTAGCCCTGAAAAGAAAGTGGTAAAAAAACACTTCATTGTGAAGATAAATATAAGGGCTGGACATGCAGATAAATGAAAGTGAGATAAATGTGAAGCCGATTTTTGCTGGAGTCTCGGGACTGATAGGGTTAAGGATGTCTTTTTACACCTTCCTCTGAGGGAAAATTACAAAAAAAATGTATGCGACGCACGACTCCTCTCACAGTTACCTGGACTGGGACTAACGTAGCTTGTTACGATACAGACGGAGGAGTGAAAAAAAAAGAAACCTTCCTAATAGAAAAAAAGATTGTGGTGTGGACACTATTACACTGTCAAACGCTCTGCCACAACATTTTTTTTTAGTTAACTAGGCAAGTCATACCTGACCTTTCTATTTGTTCCACCTGAAAACATGCATTTATTTGTATCCTCAAGTAACCTTTTCACAGCAAATGAAAAAAAGCTGTAATAGCGTACACATCATAGGGGGAATGCATGAGGTTTCTCAGACAATGCACAGCTGTACAATGGGATCTGTAGTGAAAGGAGGTATTTGCAGGACTATTTTCAATGAATCCCCTACTTGTCTATGTGGAGGTAGATACAAGGTGTTGAGATGGAATAATAACGATGTCCGCTTCCCAACCACACGCAAAACAAAAAACAGCCTGACCTTTTTGCACCAAGAGGCTGAATTATTCAAAAGGGAACAAGAAAGTTAAAATATTTTATTTTGCTTTCTCCCGAGGGCTGTGTTGCAGGGGTGATTTTTCTTTCTTGGAAAATAACATTAGCCTTTAACATTTTCAAAAGAGCAATACATAATTAAAAATCCCAGAGGGGATCATTTTGCAAAGTTTTCATATATTCTTAGTGACTGAAAGCAGGAGAACTGCGGGTGGTGTATAAGCAGAGAATAACCCTAGTCCCTCCGAGGCTGAAGGAATTGTAGTGGGGGGGAGGAGGTGGGTACCTAGATGTATTAAAATGATTTATTCAAAACAGAATAAGACCAACGGGAAACTGTTTTTCCAGACATATGTCACAATTCAGTCATCCAATTTTCCTTGAAGATATCCCCAATGGGGACGTTTATTTTAGGCCTCCCCACAGCTTTCTTCTGTCTGTATTTGCATTTCATGGGTATTCTGATACTGGAATAAAGTGACTGCCAGTTGTTTTTCAATAGACACCTCAGGCAAACCAATGTGCACACCGTTCCAAAAATAACTTAATTATGTTTAATTTAATTGATAATATAATGTGGATATTTAATTTATCCGGTTAGTTCATTTTCTTTGTATCTGTGCAATGTCTTTGCATATGTCCACAGCTACGCAACATCAACCTACAGTGTCTTTCCAGGATAGGACTTAGCCTAGTTGCACGCAGTAATGCCTCCAAGGGCCACATGGTTGGCCATTGTAATAGCAGCTAGGGGATCCACAGAGCTTATGGCCATGACACACAGTCACAGTTACTTCTTTATAATGAGTCAGTGTCTATGGGTGCCAGAAGAAAAGTGGATGACTGGATGCAGGGGGCTTCAATCAAGACAGTGTTGAATGCTTTGGCAGACCACTCAGTCATCTGGCTCACATTTTAGACTACCCCACTAGGCACAATACAAAGACTAAACACAAAGTCACTAAAGGTCTCCTTTGTGAACCGCTATTGTTGGGCTAAGGAAGATAAGCACAATCTCCAGAAACAACTAGCAATAACTGACACAAAATTTGTGGGCAGAACTGAAAAAGCGTGTGAGAGCAAGGAGGCCTACAAACCTGACTCTGTTACACCAGTTCTGTCAGGAGGAATGGGTCAAATTTCAGTTGAAAAGTACGTCACCACACACAGGAATGACAAAGATTTGACATGTAAAGGATTTATGCACAACTGACAATGCATAACCACGATTCAAAGCATAATTTCCCTTTGCTTTACTTTGAGTAGAACAGCGTGAATTGGTTTCACTTCCAAACATATGATTGTTGACATAATTCTCTACAGATCCATATTGTAGTATCTTCTTTGAGCTTTGCCATGCCCATACACTGAGCCACATACAGTGCATTCAGAAAGTCTTCAGACCCCTTGACAATTTCCACATTTTGTGACATTACAGCCTTATTCGAAAAGCGATTCAATTGTTTGTTCCCCCTTGTCAATCTCCGCACGCACGCACGCACGCACACACACACACAAAAAACAGGTTTAGAAATGTTTGCTAAATTATAAGAAATAAAATTAATACATTTACATAAGTATTCAGACCCTTTACTCAGTACTGGTTGAAGCACCTTTTGCAGCGATTACAGCCTTGAGTCTTCTTGGGTATGACATTACAAGGTTGGCACACCTGTATTTGGGGAGTTTCTCCAATTCTTCTCTGCAGATCCTTTCAAGCTCTGTCAGGTTGGATGGGGAGCGTCGCTGCACAGCTATTTTCAGGTCTCTCCAGAGATGTTTGATCGGGTCCGGGCTCTGGCTGGGCCACTCAAAGACATTCAGAGACTTGTCCCGAAGCCACTCCTGCGTTGTCTCGGCTGTGTGTTGTCCTGTTGCCCTAGTCTGAGGTCCTGAGCGATTTATATCTATTTATATCTTTCCCTCGATCCTAACTAGTCTCCCAGTCCCATCCATAAAAGTGTGATTGGTGGAGTGCTGCATAGACGGTTGTCCTTCTGGAAGGTTCTCCCATCTCCACAGAGGAACTCTGGAGCTCATAGGGTTCTTGGTCACCTCCCTGACCAAGGCGCTTCTCCCCCGATTGCTCAGTTTGGCCGGGAAGCCAGCTCTAGGAAGAGTCTTGGTGGTTCCAAACTTCTTCCATTTAAGAACGATGGAGGCCACAGTGTTCTTGGGGACCTTCAATGCTGCAGAATGTTTTTGGTACCCTTCCCCAGATCTGTGCCTCGACACAATCATGGCTTAGTTTTTGCTCTGACATGCACTACCAACTGTGTGACCTTATATAGACAGGTGTGTGCCTTTCCAAATCATGTCCAATTAATTGAAATTTACCACAGGTTGTAGAAACATCAAGGATGATCAATGGAAACAGGATGCACCCGAACTCAATTTCATGTCTCATAGCAAAGATTCTGAATACTTATTTTTTTATTTAACTAGGCAAGTCAGTTAAGAACAAATTATTATTTACAATGACGGCCTACCTACAGGGTCAGCCCCTGGAGCAATCTAGGGTTAAGTGCCTTGCTCAAGGACAGACAGGTTTCTCACCTTGTCAGCTCGGGTATTCAGGGAGGCAGGTAGCCTAGCGGTTAGAGCATTGGGCCAGTAACCGAAAAATCGCTAGTTCGAATAGCCGAGCCGACAAGGTGAAAAACCTGTCGATGTGTCCTTGAGCAAGGCACTTAACCCTAATTTGATCCAGCGGCTGACCCTGTAGGTAGGAATGTATTGTGTATTGTTTTTCTCATGGTGATGGAAAGTCTACAGGTACAAACCTTGATGACCAGCCTATGTACAATACAGTAATGTACATTTACATGAATGGGGTTTGTAAGGATGGTAAATTAATACTGCACAAAAAGGTGGTTGTTTTCCATGTCATTTGATCAAGAAAAATATTTAATTTGATGTGGATGTTTTGTGTCTTTGCCCATAACTTTGCACCTTTTGATGTAAATGTTTGAGGACAGGATTTTGTTCTCTCTGGATTCCAATAGAATGACAATCACAGAGAAAGGGACAGGGCAACAACTCCTACAATTCCAACTATTGAACCCTGCAAGATACTGTTCTTGATTATACAACTAACTTTTTTGCCAAAGCAGAGATGCTGAAAAAACAGACGTCTATATCGGTCCGCTAATACTAGTAAAAGCCCAGAGTGCACTACTTTTATTTTGTTTTTATTCTGATTTTTCAGGGCACCCCTACTTCCCACAGCTATTCTAGCAGTTGAAACTCAAACATAGAAAAACAACCTAGCGTGTGAACAAAACAATGTAAATAGCCAAGAAATAAGGACAAAGTTGTTAGTTTTAAGTAAATTAGCCCAACTTATGCCTGTGTGCAGTGCTTCTAAAATTGAATTGGTCACTTCACGTGCACACAGGCTCCAGAAAGGCAGTGTTGCAGCGCGAGGTGGGATTGGATTCGTAGTTCTTTGACTACCATCTATGAAACAAAACAGCTGAAAAACTACTGCAGCATTTATTTAGCTATACTGTAAATGTAATCATACTTTACTATTTTTATAAAAAATGCGAGTGAAATGCTTGCACTGTGGAGCCCTGACGACCTGCCAACGTGGCTGGTGAAAGTAGTCTTGCCCTGGGCAAAATCAATCCCCACTGATTGATCCCTCCCTCCTTACCTAGCAATTTCAACAATTGCTCAGACAACAGCTTCTACACAAATGTAAGGATGCAGGAAGGGTTTTTGTGTTTTAGAAAATAACCATTGATTGGAGTCTTAAGAATGAACAGAGGAAACATCAAGGTCAGGTTGTTCAAAGGCTGGAGGAGAGGAAGAGTATTCATCACAATGCACACTAAAGATTTCTTCACTTTTACATTGACTACTGCACAACTTGCCGTTTAACAAAACCTGCCATTATTGACTACCGGATAATGGTAGTGCTGCAATGAAGATAGGAACGCTAACCATCTATCAACATCTATTAGTACTGACTATGACCAAATTATAATTTTGAAACAAATCTGTTAGACAATTATCATCGTGATTATCAGATCTTTGCATCTCTTTATAATGGGATATATGCAATATAAGCTTCCTTAAGCCATTTCTATAGCCATTGGCCAACAGAACAGCTTTCTACTTACCTGCGATGCTGGCAAAGATTTCGCTGATTCCGATGAGCACATACTGAGGCACCTGCCACCATATGGGCAGATCTGCTGCGTAGTAGATGACATCGCCAAAGACCTGGTTGATGGTGCCATTAGATTTGATGATCTCAAGTCGTTTTGTCTCCAGTATACCTGTAGGGGAGGAGGCACAAAACGTATTTAGGTTGAGATGCTTGAATTATGTCACTGCATATATAAAAGACACAGATGGAAACAAAAACGTGTTCCCATCTGTCGGAACTCTTTTAATGATCTTATTCTAGATTATTCAAATATTTAGATGGTTCTGTTAAACTAATGAGGCAAAACCCCCCGAAAAAAACACTCTGAAAGAAAGTAATGGCTATCCCCCTTTGCTGATATAAACTTAAGGACTGATTCAGCTTTTAAACTTTATTTGCCGAGATGCACCACTTTCTCAAGCCCCAACAAGTAATACAAATGGCAAACGCATTCCCACTGTAAACAGGGCACATGGAAAAATGCCTGCCCTCAATATACAACAGTCATAAAAACAGAATAAGTCCTAAGCGTTCTAAATTAAGAGACACAGACAAACAACCAAACATACTCTGTGGAAGGAGTTAGGGGGATCTGACAGTCCATTAGGGCTTAAGTGTCAAATCAAAGCCAGTGCTTCATTAATATCACATTTGCACGCTCACACTCAGAGATTACAGAAGCTAGTAATGGAAGAGAGAGCCATCAACTCAACAATAACACCCCTAGCAGTTGTCATCTGCAGCCACCGATTCCTAAAAGCTTTATTCGATAACCATTATCATGGAAGCAGCAGCTATTTCCAGATAACTCCCAGAGACAGCCTCCTATCATCGGCCCACACTTAATGCTGTACTTGATAGGGGATGGGGCCTTATAATCTAGCTAGCCTATAATACCGCCTGTCCATCCCAGGCAAGGCCAGAGCAACTTCTTACACTCACCATAAACACACATATACTATTTTTTTTAACAACATATCAGGCATTTGAGCCCTATCCCTGGGTGTAAATGTTTAAAAATATATATTATTAAACTACTTTTGGATATTAATAGAGAACATATTCAACACTAGCTAAAGCAGATTAGAATTCAAAAAGTGTAAGAGATTGTTGAAACAGATAAAAGGCAACGTCATTGGCCTTCAAAGGCAATGTCAACGCGTCTTTGGCACACCATGTGGTGAGGGCCAGCTTTGTGGTTCACAACTCAACAAGAGCAGGTCGGCATAGCTGTGAACGGAGGACGGCAGGTGTGCAAGGCAGTGTTGATCCTAGCTGTGCCCGAGGCAACAGATACCATTATGGCAGATGCACAGCTGCCCATCAGTCTGTCCTATGGTGTGTGTTTTCTATACAGTTACATCATGTCAGTTATCCTACAGTGTTCCCCATCTATACACTAGAAGATCAGTTACTGAAAGCAGAGGAATAAGGCCTCTTTAATAATAGTTAGCAGGAGTAACAAGAGTACCAACATTCAATTAATTATAAAAGCCCTCTCCGAAGGGGAACATGGCACGTTACAGACGAAGAAAAGTATAGGACATAAATCAGTGTTTCCAAAAGTAATTGATATACTATAATAATGTCTATATGATTTGCTGCCTTATACGCTAAAGAGAGTATTTCATAGATAAGCCTGTGTGAGTACTGTCAGACCACAGTGATGCAGTATGAAGAGGTGGGAACATGCAGGGTATGGTAAAGGAGTTGTGCATCATTCACCACCTCCATGTCCTCTGTATGACATTTAAAGTGCTCATTATGCTGGAGCATTATCCTGGAGCGAAAATAAACCGAAGAGGAAAGAGACCGTGGTTGTGAAAAATAAAAATGTGCATTTGGTTCTCAAGCGTGACACAGATTTGAGAAAAGCTTTTTTTGCTACCTTCAGGTTCGTCTCACTCAAAACATTTTAGCCTGAATATATGCTATTCAATCTGCACCGTTCGGTTCTTAAAATAATAAACAGTTTCCATTGCAAGACTTAATAAATACACCCCAGTTGGCTGGTCTATGAATGTTTAGGATTTTTGCGAAATGATCCCTGTCCGTCTGCCCTTTCCATCATCAAATAAGTCCTTGAAACATGAGCCACATACTGCTAAAAAAAGCCAAGCAACAGAGTACCACAGTAAGTCATAATACCCATAAATCCTAGTGGTCAAGCAGGGAAATGGTTCCAATCGTTTTTCCACCATTCATTTTTCCCCATAGGTTTTTTTATTTTATTTTTAGAAACACTTAGAATACAGGCTGTGTATTGTGTAAGCTTACACTGGCGAGACACTTTGACAACCGTGTAATTATCTCTAGGAAAAGGTGACTTTTATCAATATATTTGCCTGTATTTACCCCCACAATAATGAAATGATAATTGGCTGCTAATGTGGCTATCATAAATAACTATAAATGCCATGATGATCTGGACAAGACAAAGGTATGAATCTCTGGATTATCTATCTAACGTTATTGCTGGTGTAGCGAAATGCTTGCGTTATTTCCAACAGTGAAGTAGTATATAAAAAAAAATCACAACCATACACAAATCTAAAAGTAAAAGAATGGAAATAAGAAATATATAGATACGAGTCAAAAGTATTGACATCTACTCATTCAAGGTTTTTTTTTTTTTTTACTATTTTCTACATTGTAGAATAATAGTGAAGACATCAAAACTATGAAATAACACATATGGAATCATGTAGTAACCAAAAGTAGCCACTCTTTGCCTTTATGACAGCTTTACACACGCTTGTGCTTCACCTGGAATGCTTGAAGGAGTCCGCACATATGCTGAGCACTTGTTGGCTGCTTTTCCTTCACTCTGTGATCCAACTCATCCCAAACTATCTCAATTGGGTTGAGGTAGGGGGATTGAGGAGGCCAGGTCATCTGATGCAGCACTCCATGACTCTCCTTGGTCAAATAACCCTTCACTGTCTGGTCATTGTCCTGTTTAAAAACAAATGATAGTCCCAATAAGCACAAACCAGATGGAATGGCGTATCGCTGCAGAATGCTACTGGTTAAGTGTGCCTTGAAATCTAAATAAATACTTAAGTGTCACCAGCAAAGCACCCCCACACCTCCTCCATGCTTCACGGTGGGAACCACACATCCAGAGATCATTTGTTCACCTGCTCTGCGTCTCACAAAGACACGGCGGTTGGAACCAAATCTGGACTCATCAGAACAAAGGACACAGTAGATTTCCACCGGTCTATTGCTCGTGTTTCTTGGCCCAAGCAAGTCTTCTTCTTATTGGTGTCCTTTAGTAGTGGTTTCTTTGCAGCATTTCGACCATGAAGGCCTGATTCACACAGTCTCCTCTGAACAGTTGATGTTGAGATGTGTCTGTTACTTGAACTCTGTGAAGAATTTATTTGGACTGCAATTTCTGAGGCTGGTAACTCTAATGGACTTATCCTCTGCAGCAGAGGTAACTCTGGGTCTTCCTTTCCTGTTGCAGTCCTCATGAGAGCCAGTTTCATCATAGCACTTGGTGGTTTTAGCGACTGCACTTGAAGAAACTTTCAAAGTGCTTGACATTTTCCAGATTGAATGTCTTAAAGTAATGATGGAATGTCATTTCTCTTTGCTTATTTTAGCAGTTTTTGCATTAATATGGACTTGGTCTTTTACCAAATAGGGCTATCTTCTGTATACCACCCCTACCTTGTCACAATACAACTGACTGGCTCAAACGCATTAAGGAAAGAAATACCACAAACTAACTTTTAACAAGGCACACTTGTTAATTGAAATGCATTCCAGGTGACTACCTCATGAAGCTGTTTGAGAGAATTCCAAGAGTGTGCAAAGCTATCAGTTGTATCTTTTGTCAGTTGTATCTTTTCTCATTGCTTTTAGTATATCGAATGTGCAATACGTGCTTTTATCTGTAATTAAACCCTGCGCACTAAGGACTGTATTTTAAGGGAATTACGATTATATCATACACACATTTAGCTATTTAAGTATCTCTTCCTGTCATTTAACTGTACAGTTAATGTAACCATGCAAGTATTCACTTACCTGTAAATATAACTGTATATTTACCTGTATAGCTAATTTAACCATATTCACTTACCTGTTCATTTAACCAGTCTGTCTATTAAGTAAACTATTATTACCCTCGCTCATATCATATGCATTTTTAGCTATTGAAGTATTTCTCTGCCATCGACCTGTATAGTATAGTTAACCATCCAACATCCACCAATGTATAGTATAGTATAGTATATATATATATATATATATATTCAGCCAACCACCCATACTATGCAATGTATTTTTATTGCACTCCAGATATCTTGTATCTCTATACTTTTTCATACTGCCGCTCTATGCATCATGTACCGTGTATCTGTCTTTTGTGTATTTTCGTTCTGACATTTTGCACCTGCCCTATGTTTTGTTGTAGCTGCTTCACAAAGAAATGTCCACCTCGGGGATCAATAAAGTATCCATCCATCCATCCAGGCAAAGGGTAGCAACTTTGAAGAATCTCAAATATAAGAAATATTTTGATTTGTTTAACACTTTTTAGGTTACTACACAATTCCATGTGTTATTTCATGTTTCTTGGCAATTTTTTCTTTGAGTTTCAACTACTAGGGAAGAGAAGACAACACTTCTACTAGTAAGACTCAATCTCACAGGCACAAACATGACTCGAGTCTCACTACCACGTAACCTCCCGCCCTTAAAGGGACAGGTGAATATTTGTCTCATCTGTGATACTTTGGTTAAAAGACTCAGGTCACAAAATTGAATTATTCAATATACCAGTTACTTCTTACTAGTAATACATGTATTGTTTTAGAAACATTACAAAGCACGCTCATCGATTATGTTTTGTTTGTTTCATTTAATTAATATTTTTCAATCTACCTGCCACAGGTAGATTGTAAATTGTATGCCCTGAGGATAAGCCTACACGAAACACAGCCCTTATTTTAAACGTTTCTAAAATCACCTATGGGAAGAATGTATGGTGTAAAACCGATTAAAACCATATCCCTGTTTGACCGCTAGGTTTTATGGGTATTATGAGACCTCCACTGTGGGGCTCTATAGGGTTGCTTGTCCTGTTTGCCTCATGAATCCTGACCAATGATGTGTATAAACCTTGGATTGCTGATGCTATGTAATGGCCAATGATAGTGTCATATTGGCACTCCCCAGAAGGAACAGTACTCAATAGAAATGAATGGAATTCTACAGTATTTCAATAAGAGGACAAAATTACGTATTTAAGTATTTCTTTGTTGTAGTAGGGAAAGTAACATTAGTACAAACAAATATTTGTATTATTTTATGTTTCATTTTCATGTTAAGTTCACTTAATATATGTTTAAAATATTGGGTTAGATATGATAGTAGGGAGTCATTTTTTAAGTATACTTTAAGTGTCTGTAATAAAATATACTTGTCTGAAATGAAGGTAAACCTTAATAAATGCTTTTCTATAGCTTCCAATTTATTTATTTTTACAATGAAGGAGTACCAAAATGGATGTGCTGTGGCTTCAAACAGCACATCCTGTCAGTCATCTAGGGTTGATACATACCATTGGTCCTGACATCATTTACCAGTAACGTCCGCCACAGAATAAGGAACGGCAACACAGATCATTGAGAGATGTGAGATCAAGGAGCAGAGTTTTTTCCTAACAAGTGACATTTTAATGTGTGACATATCATGGTGAACAGTATGCCAGGGTGAAATTGTGGCTTGAAGAGGATGTGGGGTGGTTTAAATGGAAGGTTTAACAGCATGATCTACAATGACAGTCTCACTTGACATGCCACAGAATAAGTAAGGGTTACTCCACTCCACTCACCAGCCGCCACAGCTGACCACATGACGAAGAACATCCCCACTGCGATCCTCTTGAGGGAAGAGGGCAGCAGGCCTCTGCGTTTGAGGATGGGGTCCACCACCTTGTCCTTAAGGGGGATCAGCATGAGAATAAGCACTGCGTCGAACATTGTCAGCCAGGCGGCAGGGAAGCGGAACGTGATCTGCAGGGAATTCAGAGGAAAAAAAACATGAGGAAAAAATATATGTATAAGAAGTGCACAAAGCATGAAAAACAATAGAAAGAATACCAGTGCAGTTCTTCAGGGGTGAGAGTGGATGCGCTGATGGCCTCGACACTGTATTGGCGCCCTCAGGTGGACAGAACTAAAACTGAACCAAAACTAAAGTTACAAAGTTATAGTAGCAGAGGTGCCAATACAGTGCTGAGGCCAACAGTGCTGAGGCCAACAGTGGCAGAGGTGCCCCAGTAGGCACACTATAACCTCAGTAAGGAAGCACATTAACATGGGTAAGTGTTAATTAAGCTGAAAAATAGCCCAGACGAGAACAGCAACTTATCCTGCAGCTACTCTTTCTTTGGACAGAGTATACAGAGAAGATACCCTTAAAACGCAGGTGGACCAAACTCTGGAAAGTGTTGGTTTTTACTCAAGAAGGCTCTGCACTTTGGAAGACTAATGACTCATTAATCTTTGTCTTTCCTGCTCTTTGATAAGAGTTCCCAGAAAACAGAAAACCACTACTCTGTAAAATACAGCTCAAATGAGTCCTCAGTTGCATAACATCAATTAGATATCTTATCTCACTTCCCTTTTCATTCTAAGGACTGCTTAAAGTACAGTGAAAGCAGCTCATTTTTTTGGAAACCAAGATATTCCATGCTGAGAATGAAAATAAGTCGAATGAGTTTGCTTGTTTAGGTCTTAAAGATAGTGGATGTTTTGGCACGCTAGAATGTGTGGTTAAAGAGCAAGTGTTTCAGTTCACATTTTACTCTATACTTCCCTTACCAAATGCCAGAGTGACAACTGAATCTAAAAGTATCAAGTAGCAACAAACCCAAACCACTCTTTAACAGGTGCTAGTCTCATACTCCTTTGAAGTCATACATTATGCATATGTATTGTGGATTAACCAAACACCTCAAATTAGGCTACTTCCTGGAAGAAACAGGGGCACACATCACAACAGATGGACTCTGGCCTTGTCTAGTCAAGTCATCACCCAGGAACATTATTTGTCTGACAGAAGCACAAGAGATACAATGAAAATCAGATTGCTTATGTGATTAGGTCAAACTTTTGATTTAATCCTCTGGGCTTTAGCAACCTCGACTGCTTCCAGCTGTCGCCTCTGACGCTTTATCACTGGCCTACTGACTCATCTCTACAGGGAAACGAATCCTTCCAATTCTGAATCAGGACACACAACTCTAATATTTAACCTTCAAGTTAGAGTAATGGCCAAAATGTGAGACTATCAAGCATTTGTTCAGAGCAACAGTGACTATCATCATAGCACAAATGCAGATAGAAAACAGCAAGGCCGGCGCCAAAGCGAATCAGCTGGATTTCATCTCATTGTCAAACAAATCACTTCATTGGCGGCATGCGCGTTTCAAGTTTGGGGAAGCTTACAATTTATCCTACCATTTCTACCGATCTGCGTGCCAGTTATGATTTTCATATGTATGTTTCTCAAAATCATTGTGACTTGGTTTATCATAAAAATCTAAATTAAAATGATAAAAATCTAAAAGTTAAAAAATCTAAAAGTTAAAATTCAACTAATGTGTCCATATGCCAGTCTCTGCCATATGGACACATTGATGCACAGTGAACCATTGGCAGCTAAAGAAATGAGTGCATGCATGGAACTCAGGAAATAGCCTAGAGCAGGAATCATCAACTAGATTCAGCTGCGGGGCAATTGTTTCTAGAGCGGATGGTCGGGGGGCCGGAACATAATACAATATTATTAGTAGACTGCAAATTGACCGCAAGAAGCCCCCGCCCCCCCAACAAAACAATATTTCTTTGGCACAGCAAACTTGGGGGGCCAAATAAAACCACCCGCGGGTCAAATCGGGAACTCTGGCCTAAAGGCCAATGCAGCAGTAGGCCTAGAACTTCCATTGTCAACTATGTAAAAATACATAAAGCTGACAAATAAGAATACCCTGATGAAAATGTAGATTCTTTAAATTGCATCCATCTCTCTACTCCGCCTGTCTGCCTCCCTTTCGATCCGTCTTGACTTGAACTAGGTCTATCGCTAGCGAAGTGCAACATTGTATCAAATCAACTGGGTACATCTGGAAGCAGTCCTAGCAAACTTGCGACATTGTATTAACTAGTCTATTCATGGCCCCCAAAGAGTTTCCCGCACCAGTGTGCTTGGTTAATTTATCGAAAAAGTTGAGGGATCAGCCCAGAACTACACGGCAGGACCTGGTCAATGACCTGAATGGACTCACCAGATCATTATATTTTTGCTTTTCACACAGAGGCTTGGTGATTATTGGTATTTTTCAAATACAGTGAGGATTGAGGAACTATTATCTTTCATAACGGATGTAAAAAAATAATATTATTTTTTTAAATAAACAAAACAAACAGACTTCAATGACATACTGTGTAAGGTGCAGAAAAAAAAATACTGAGAAGCTCAGCTATTAGTGGTGGATGTGGTGAGTGAAGACAAAGAAATCCCCAAATGGGCACTTTCGAACATTTGCGCGCAGCAGGCCAGGTACTCCTATGCGTGCTTAGGCATGCTGTTTGTGAACTCCGCAAACGTTTCCACCCTGAGAATGACAAATTAATACATGCATTATTTGGTAACCCTTTACTTGACACCCAGTGTCATAAGTTATGGCACAGTCATAACCATGTCATAACACATTTACACCTGTTGTGAGATATAGTATATTGCAGTATATTGCGTTATTTTATGGCTGGTTATGACACATACGTGTCAAAACCCACATTTATTCAAATGTTTTTTTTTCCCTACCAAGAAATGTCCTTTCGTTTGAAAGTTTGTTAAGTCCTTTGATGTTGTTGTAATCAGGGTCATGCACAGATATTTGGGGGCAGGTGCTCAAACAAACAAAAATGGCACCCACAAGGCTCATTGAGTAATTACAACAACAAGGGAAAGCAGCCAAATCTATGAAACTATTATGAACTGGAATAAATGCTACACTTAACAACGACCAACAGTCAAAATAGAAGATTTAAAGAAATACTGTAGCCTACCATTACTATTATCCAAAACAATTTGTTGCCAGTGGTTTTCAAACCTTTTGACCAACGATCCCCAAAAAGGAGTGGTAGCAAATGTGCAACTCAGTATTTTGTTGAATAACCTTTGGCACGGATTACAGCCTCGAGTCTTCTTGGGTATGACGCTACAAGCTTGGCACACCTGTATTTGGTGAGTTTCTCCCATTCCTCTCTGCAGATCCTCTCAAGCTCTGTCTGGTTGGATGTGCAGCGTCGTTGCACAGCTATTTTCAGGTCTCTCCAGAGATGCTCGAATGGGTTCAAGTCCGGCCTCTGGCTGGGCCACTCAAGGACATTCAGCGACTTGTCCCGAAGCAACTCCTGCGATGTCTAAGCTGTGTGCTTAGGGTCGTTATCCTATTTGAAGGTGAACCTTCGCCCCAGTCGGAGGTCTGGAGCAGGTTTTCATCAAGAATCTATGTACTTTGCTCCGTTCATCTTTCCCCTCAAGCCTGACTAGTTTCCCAGTCCCTGCTGCTGAAAAACATCCCCACAGCATGACGCTGCCACCACCATGCTTCACCGTAGGGATGTTGCCAGGTTTCCTCCAGACGTGACCCGTGGCATTCAGGCCAAAGAGTTCAATCTTGGTTTCATCAGACTAGAGAATCTTGTTTCTCATGGTCTGAGAGTCCTTTAGGTACCCCAGATCTGTGCCTCGACACAATCCTGTCTCTGAGCTCTACGGACAATTCCTTCCACCTCATGGCTTGGTTTTTGCTCTGACGTGCACTGTCAACTGTGGGACCTTATATAGACAAGTGTGTGCCTTTCCAAATCATGTCCAATCAATTGAATTTACCACAGGTGGACTCCAATCAAGTTGCATAAACATCTCAAGGATGACCAATGGAAACAGTACGCACCGGAGCTCAATTTCATCCATTTTAGAATAAGGCTATAACGTAACAAAATGAACTAATATGATCAATCAAATCGACAGGTAGCCTATTGTTCTGGCCACGATGAGTCAGTAGATCGCTAAACCATATTTTATATGGATGATAAATGTAGGCCTACTCTGTTTTTGCTAGGCAAAACTGGAGGAAATGAAACATGTTATTTCTGGTCACTAATCTGGATATGTGAGCCTGCCTTTGCGCGCCAATGCTCATTTGTCAATAGTCAAGATCGCCAACGTTTTGGTTCTGAACCATAGATGAGAATTTAACTACGACTTGCAGGCAGTGGGATCAGAACAACGATAAACTTTTATACAAATTATACCAACCACCGGGCACTTTAGAGACTGGAAGGGCATAGGGGCATGTGCACTTGCCTGGTTGTAATGAATTCTTTAGTAATGTTTTTTTTCCCCCCATCACATTTTAAATAACTTGTAGAAAATACACTTTATGACACTGTCATGAAGCATTATGACCATCCTGTGTCACTTTACTTTGGGTGTGTTTGTAAAGCGCATAATAACTGATGAATTTGAAGATGAAACACCTATTGAATATGGCCGGTGTCAGTAAACGTTCGCAAAAAAACACAATTAAATTGTTTTCTGCAGCACAGTTAACCAGATCGTTGGTGACTAACATGAAAACAGCCTAACCAGCTCTGTTGGTGCGTTTGGACCATGATAGTTTGTTAGTGGTGTGGACACCAAGGAACTTGAACCAAGGCTCAGTTTGAGTTTACCTGGTGGGTGCCGGCGCTGCTGTTGGTGCCTGTGTTGGTGTCAGGAATCCTTAGATGTAGGCTCTGGAGGAAATATGTTGTCTGCATCTATAGCACAATGAAAATCAAATAATTACACTAGCGTACATAGTTCCCAAACCATCACTATTTCTAAAGTTGTAATGCTATCCTGCCAGCAAAAACACTGAACAAACACACTGTTGCTGATGTTACGTCATGTAGCAATGAAAACGAAAGCGGTTTTGTTACCACAAGGAAGAAAGGTTAATAAATATACCCTACCTGAAAGTATACAGTCCAGTATGGGATAAGTGCAAAGAACACTGGGAGAATCTTCAGCACTGCTTTCACCTCCTCCACTTTCTCCTCAGGGAATCTCCCTCCATAAGTCACTTTAGCTCCATCCAGCATGGTTGGTTTAGCCCTTAACGAGAGAAAAATAACACAATTTAACAAATTTTAAAAAACACATACAAAGTGGCTACTGCTGGTTTTGATAGGGGATGTAAAATTCAGTAAATATCCCTTAAACATAAACTCAGCTACTATTAAACTAAACTCTGGAGATAAGACTTAAATCAGGCCTTTTTTGTTTATGCCTCTCCTTTAAATAACAGCACTTCTAGCAAAAGGACAAAAACTTTTTACTAAAGCCTATAATCCCTCTCTGGAGAAATAGCTTTAATAAGGAATTCTTGAAAGGCTGCAGGATTGGCCAATTTAAAATATTCAATGTCAAGTTCTTGAACTGATTGCGCTACTCAGGTTCAAAGTCAAGCAACAGCACTTCAGAATAACTTTCCTCCACAATAAATTATGATGAAAGCCAGGAAAAAACACAAAAAAAGCATATACAGAACAGGCTGGGGATCAAAGAAGGGTTTAACAAAGGGCTATCACCAGCACCACATCACTAGGTGTTATCTTGGATTAGAGAAGCACCATAACAGCCTTATTTTTTACTTGTGAAGTAGATTTTAACATGTTTGCTATAAAGTCAAGAGTATTGTGTTTTCATTGAGATCAGATAGAGCACAGCCTCTTTCACACATTTTACCTAGCCTACATATACAGTTGAAGTCATAAGTTTACATACACCTTAGCCAAATACATTTAAACTGTTTTTCACAATTCCTGACATTTAATCCTAGTAAAAATTCCCCGTCTTAGGTCAGTTAGGATCACCACTATTTTAAGAATGTTAAATGTCAGGATAATAGAAGATAATTATTTATTTAAGCTTTTATTTCATTCATCTCATTCCCAGTGGGTCAGAAGTTTAAATAAACTCAATTAGTATTTGGTAGCATTGCCTTTAAGTTGTTTAACTTGGGTCAAATGTTTTGGGTAGCCTTCCACAAGCTTCCCACAATAAGTTGGGTGATATTTGACCCATTCCTCCTGACAGAACTGGTGTAACTGAGTCAGGTACAGTGGGGAGAACAAGTATTTGATACACTGCCGATTTTGCAGGTTTTCCTACTTACAAAGCATGTAGAGGTCTGTAATTTTTATCATAGGTACACTTCAACTGTGAGAGACGGAATCTAAAACAAAAATCCAGAAAATCACATTGTATGATTTTTAAGTAATTAATTTGTATTTTATTGCATGACATAAGTATTTGATCACCTACCAACCAGTAAGAATTCCGACTCTCACAGACCTGTTAGTTTTTCTTTAAGAAGCCCTCCTGTTCTCCACTCATTACCTGTATTAACTGCACCTGTTTGAACTCGTTACCTGTATAAAAGACACCTGTCCACACACAAAAACAGACTCCAACCTCTCCACAATGGCCAAGGCCAGAGAGCAGTGTAAGGACATCAGGGATAAAATTGTAGACCTGCACAAGGCTGGGATGGGCTACAGGACAATAGGCAAGCAGCTTGGTGAGAAGGCAACTACTGTTGGCGCAATTATTAGAAAATGGAAGAAGTTCAAGATGACGGTCAATCTCCCTCGGTCTGGGGCACCATGCAAGATCTCACCTCGTGGGGCATCAATGATCATGAGGAAGGTGAGGGATCAGCCCAGAACTACACGGCAGGACCTGGTCAATGACCTGAAGAGAGCTAGGACCACAGTCTCAAAGAAAAGCATTAGTAACACACTACGCTGTCATGGATTAAAATCCTGCAGCGCACGCAAGGTCCCCCTGCTCAAGCCAGCGCATGTCCAGGCCCGTCTGAAGTTTGCCAATGACCATCTGGATGATCCAGAGGAGGAATGGGAGAAGGTCATGTGGTCTGATGAGACAAAAATAGAGCTTTTTGGTCTAAACTCCACTCGCCGTGTTTGGAGGAAAAAGAAGGATGAGTACAACCCCAAGAACACCATCCCAACCGTGAAGCATGGAGGTGGAAACATCATTCTTTGGGGATGCTTTTCTGCAAAGGGGACAGGACGACTGCACCGTATTGAGGGGAGGATGGATGGGGCCATGTATCGCGAGATCTTGGCCAACAACATCCTTCCCTCAGTAAGAGCATTGAAGATGGGTGGTGGCTGGGTCTTCCAGCATGACAACGACCCAAAACACACAGCCAGGGCAACTAAGGAGTGGCTCCGTAAGAAGCATCTCAAGGTCCTGGAGTGGCCTAGCCAGTCTCCAGACCTGAACCCAATAGAAAATCTTTGGAGGGAGCTGAAAGTCTGTATTGCCCAGCGACAGCCCCGAAACCTGAAGGATTTCTATTGGGTTCAGGAGGAGTGGGCCAGAATCCCTGCTGCAGTGTGTGCAAACCTGGTCAAGAACTACAGGAAACGTATGATCTCTGTAATTGCAAACAAAGGTTTCTGTACCAAATATTAAGTTCTGCTTTTCTGATGTATCAAATACTTATGTCATGCAATAAAATGCAAATGAATTATAAAAAAAATCATACCATGTGATTTTCTGGATTTTTGTTTTAGATTCCGTCACTCACAGTTGAAGAGTACCTATGATAAAAATTACAGACTTCTACATGCTTTGTAAGTGGGAAAACCTGCAAAAATCGGCAGTGTATCAAATACTTGTTCTCCCCACTGCATGTAGGCCTCCTTGCTCGCACACACTTTTTCAGTTCTGCCCACTAATTTTCTATAGGATTGAGGTCAGGGATTTGTGATGGCCACTCCAATACCTTGACTTTGTTGTCCTTAAGCCATTTTGCCACAACTTTGGAAGTATGCTTGGTGTCATTGTCCATTTGGAAGACCCATTTGTGACCAAGCTTTAACTTCCTGACTGATGTCTTGAGATGTTGCTTCAATATATCCACGTAATTTTCCTTCCTCATGACGCCATCTATTTTGTGATGCACCCCCACAACATGATTCTGCCACCCCCGTGCTTCACGGTTGGTGTTCTTCGGCTTGCAAGCCTCCCCCTTTTTCATCCAAACATAACGATGGTCATTATGGCTAAACAGTCCTATTTTTGTTTCATCAGACCAGAGGACTTTCTCCAAAAAGTACAATCTTTGTCCCCATGTGCAGTTGTAAACCGTAGTCTGGCTTTTTTATGGCGGTTTTGGAGCAGTGGCTTCTTCCTTGCTGAACAGCCTTTCAGGTTATGACGATATAGGACTTGTTTTACTGTGGATATAGATACTTTTGTACCCGTTTCCTCCAGAATCTTCACAAGGTCCTTTGCTGTTGTTCTGGGATTGAGTTGCACTTTTCGCACCAAAGTACGTTTCCTTCCTGAGCGGTATGACGGCTGTGTTGTCCCATGGTGTTTATACTTGCGTACTATTGTTTGTACAGTCGTGGCCAAAAGTTGAGAATGACACAAGTATTGGTCTCCACAAAGTTTGCTGCCTCAGCGTTGATGCTCCAGAATGTCATGAATAGTGATCAGATGAATTGCAATTAATTGCAAAGTCCCTCTTTGCCATGAAAATTAACTTAATCCCAAAAAAAACATTTCCACTGCATTTCAGACCTGCCACAAAAGGACCAGCTGCCATCATGTCAGTTATTGTTAACACAGGTGAGAGTGTTGATGAGGACAAGGCTGGAGATCACTCTATCATGGTGATTGAGTCAAAATAACAGTCTGGATGCTTTAAAAGGAGGGTGGCGCTTGAAATCATTGTTCTTCCTCTGTCAACCATGGTTACCTGCAAGGAAACACGTGCCGTCATCATTGCTTTGCACAAAAAGGGCTTCACGGGCAAGGATATAGCTGCTGGTAAGATTGCACCTAAATCAACCATTTATCGGATCATCAAGAACTTGTTCAATTGTTGTGAAGAAGGTGTCAGGGCGCCCAAGAAAGTCCAGCAAGCGCCAGGACAGTCTCCTAAATTTGATTCAGCTGCGGGATCGGGGCACCACCAGTGCAGAGCTTGCTCAGGAATGGCAGCAGGCAGGTGTGAGTGCATCAGCACGCACAGTGAGGCGAAGACTTTTGGAGGATGGTCTGGTGTCAAGAAGGGCAGCAAAGAAGCCACTTCTCTCCAGGAAAGACATCAGGGACAGACTGATATTCTGCAAAAGGTACAGGGATTGGACTGCTGAGGACTGGGGTAGAGTAATTTCCTCTGATGAATCCCCTTTCCGATTGTTTGGGCCATCCGGAAAACACCTTGTCCGGAGAAGACAAGGTGAGCGCTACCATCAGTCCTGTGTCATGCCAACAGTAAAGCTTCCTGAGACCATTCATGTGTGGGGTTGCTTCTCAGCCAAGGGAGTGGGCTCACTCACAATTTTGCCTAAGAACATAGCCATGAATAAAGAATGGTACTAACACTTCCTCCGAGAGCAACTTCTCCCAACGACCAATGCTTTTTCCAGCATGATGGAGCACCTTGCCATAAGGCAAAAGTGATAACTAAGTGGCTCGGGGAACAAAACATCGACATTTTGGGTCCATGGCCAGGAAACTCCCCAGACCTTAATCCCATTGAGAACTTGTGGTTGATCCTCAAGAGGCAGGTGGACAAACAAATACCCACAACTTCTTGCATAATCAATGCTTGGAGTTTGTCAGAATGGCCTGCCATCAGTCAGGATGTGGCCCGGAAATTAATTGACAGCATGCCAGGGCGGATTGCAGAGGTCTTGCAAAAGAAGGGTCAACACTGCAAATATTGACTCTTTGCTCTTTGCTGAATGTCATTGTCAATGAAAGCCTTTGACACTTATAATTATACTTCAGTGTACCATAGTAACTACTGACATAAAGATCTAAGAACACTGAAGCAGCAAACTTTGTGGAGCCCAATACTTGTGTCATTCTCCAAACGTTTGGCCTCGACTGTACAGATGAACATGGTACCTTCAGGCATTTGGAAATTGCTCACAAGGATGAACCAGACTTGTGGAGGTCAACAATTATTTTTCTGAAGTCTTGGCTGATTTCTTCTGATTTTCCCATAATGTCAAGCAAAGAGGCACTGAGTTTGAAGGTAGGCCTTGAAATACATCCAAGCTGTTTAAATGGCACAGTCAACTTAGTGTATGTAAACTTCTGACACACTGGAATTGTGATATAGTGAATTATAAGTGAAATAATCTGTCTGTAAACAATTGTTGGAAGAATTACTTGTGTCATGCACAAAGTAGATGTCCTAACCAACTTGCCAAACCTATAGTTTGTTAACATGAAATCTGTGGAGTGGTTGAAAAATGAGTTTTAATGACTTCAACCTAAGTGTATGTAACTTCCGACTTCAACTGTAGGAGCAAGAGTTGTTCAATCAAGGGCAAGCGGAAGAAGATGGCCTAGCCTGTCTTTTTGTGCTTGTGGGCTTTGCAGTTGAAAATTATGTCACCTCACACAGGAATGACAAAGATTTGACATGCAAAGGATTTCATAACCACGATTCAAAGCATAATTTCCCTTTGCTTTACTTTTAGTAGAACAGCGTGAATTGGTTTCACTTCCAAACATATGATTGTTGACATAATTCTCTACAGATCCATATTGTAGTATCGTCTTTGAGCTTTGCCATGCCCATACACTGAGCCACATACAGTGCATTCAGAGTCTTCAGACCCCTTGACAATTTCCAAATTTTGTTACATTACAGCCTTATTCGAAAAGCGATTCAATTGGTTTTTTTCCCATTATCAATCCACACACACACACAAACAAATGCCACATAATGACAAAGCAAAAACAGTGAATGTAAACTTCCGACTTCAACTGTAGATACTGATACTACAAAAGCCCCATTTCCATTGGCACTTTGAAGTCAACCCAGGTTGGGCTAGTCTTGGTGGGTTAACTATTGCCTTTCCACTGCCTCCAGAAATTACAAATGATGTCATGTTGCTAGGTAGCCAATATGTGACTACAGCTGGCTTCGCTAATGTTGCTAGCTAGCAATTGAAGAATTTAATTCACCCTCAACATGCAGTAAATAACATTGAGGAAATGTCCCCTCGGGAATCAATAAAGTACCTACCTACCTACATTACCATATTCTTGCCAGTGCCAGCAAGACTCAGAGCCATGTATTTAGCGTGCTTACGTTAGCTAGTTAGCTAGCTAAACGGTTAGCGTTGTTGCTAGCATAACAGGCTAGCCAGGCTTAAGTAACAGCAAAACAGTGGTGATCTGTCTGGCCCCTCTTACCGTAGCAGGTTGGGCTCTTTGGGCGGTGCGTTGCAGCAGGCATAACCCAGGATCTTGAACATGCCAGTGAAGGCACTACCATCAGCAGGCTTGTTGATGAAGACTGTGCGCCCCAGCAGGAACACCAGAAAGGAGACACCCAGGCACACGGCTGGAATTATGTATCCCAATTGGAAGTTGACGTTCTGCTGGATGTAGGCCACGCCACCCAGGGAAAAGATGGCCCCCAGGTTGATGCACCAGTAGAACCAGTTGAAGAACCTGCGAGTGGCCTCTGGGCCGCGATCTTTTACCTGTGAAGCAAAAGGGTTTGTCATGGCAAATAATATCATCATCATTCTGCTCTCCATGAGCACCTTTAGGAAACAAAACAGAACTGTAGTATTATATCAAACTCAAGACATAGGCCTAACATGGCTATCTAATAAGATAAACAGCCTAATTATATTAAACATTTTATTATATATCCCATCACTCAATTGCAGTGAATGAATGTATAACATCCACGTGATAAACAGTGTCAACATCTTCCTTTTATTGTGTGCTTGACAAAAAAAAGGAGCAAGGGAGGTAACCTTGTGAAAAGCAATAGGAATTTCTAGTAACTTATGAATAGGCTAATCTAACAATGTTTTACAGGTGAACAAGATTTCTACCTTTTTCCCCCCAATATTACTTTGTGAATCCCATAAAACAGTCACCAATCAAAATTAAACAACTCTAAACCAATCACCCATCAAACATGTGGCAAGCAGAAACATTGGAAAATTGACAATGGCACTGAAATCTATGTTAATCAAAGTCACCACCTCTGAACACTTTTGGCCAGCCTGGGCTAGCTAGATTTGAATAAGAATAGTGACCGACCGCCTTGATTCGGTCTTATACAAATTTAAAAGTGTTATTTTTTTCACATTGGATAAAAGAAGACAAAGAGCTACGAAATTACGCTGCATTTAAGGGCACAGTGGGAAAGTAATTCTGCTTTGAAAGTTGATCAACTTGTAATCTCACTTTTGAGAAAATGGCCTTTGAATGTTTGGTACCCAGTAAAGAGTTCTTCTTTGTCTACACCCATTTAGCATTGTTCACACCTCTTAAGCTGTAGCCCCACCCACCTCGTTTCGTGCACACTTGACGCTCTGGCCAATGAGTAGGGTTGATCTGAGCGTTCTGACCTCACACCGGCAGTCAAGCACCCAAGCTAACTGGCTAACATTGGCTAGCTTGCTATTTACTTCCATACGCAAAATTGGGATTATGGTTCATTGTTTACCTCTGAATAACATGAAAACAGCCTAACCAGCTCTGCTGGCAATAATTTAATTGAGTTTTTTTTGCAGACGTTTACTGACACCGGCCATATTCAACGGGTGTTGTGCGTTAGTAAATTCATCAGTTATTCTGCGCTCTGCTATACTCCCACATGGCGCAGTGGTCTAAGGCACTGCATCTCAGTGCTAGAGGCGTCACCACAGACACCCTAGGTCGAATCCAGGCTGTATCACATAGGGTGGTGCATAATTGGCCTAGTGTCGTCTGAGTTTGGCTGGTGTAGGCCGTCATTGTAAATAAGAATTTGTTCTTAACTGACTTGCCTAGTTAAATAAAGGTAAAGAATTTACGAATGCACCCGAAATGGTTACTTGCATAGTGTAGTCTTTTGTTAAGACATATAGCTAGCTAGGTAAACAATGAACCTAGCTAGGTAAACAATGTGTAAGATCATACATGTAACGTTAGATAGTGAGCCAGCTAGCTAACGTTAGCTAGTTAGACAATGAACCATAATCCCAACTAGGGATGAAATGGTTAGTATTACCGTTTCAAATTTGTATTATAATTAAAACCGTGTTTGATTACCACAGTTTGAAAAACTCACAGTAAATACTGTCCAGCATCAACCAAAGTTAGCAACAGTCTGACGCATGCAACGTGGGTTTTGTTTTGTGTGAAAACATGGTGGAAGGCAGTGACAGCACTAAGGAGATTTTTCAGCCTTCTAAGAGGACCAAATCTGAAGTGTGGTCGTATTTTGGGTTTTACAAGAGTGCTGGGGGAAACTTAATCGAAGATGGTCAGCCTGTCTGCAGAACATGCAAAAAAAACGCTGCGAAAGGAGGCAACACTTAAAATCTCTTGAGTCACTTCAGAATGGGGGAAATGTCATGGTTTGTCTGTCTAACTTGCTAATAGCTTGTCGATGATGTAAACTGAAGCTTTCAGTGTTACCTACTCTTGTAAAAACACTACACGTTGTTCTGCTGCTGCATGCGTCGTGTGTCTGCAGACTATTCGGCCATTGCACACAATAACACGTTACAACACAGAATATACTGTGTGTGTGTGTGATAATAATAATAATAATAATAATAATAATAATAATACATTTGCAGCAGGCAAACCCATTGATGCTACTGGTCCCTCATCTACAGTTGTGACACAGACACTCTAGCAAGCATTTAAAAAGGCAGGCTGCTTATGCACCAACATAAAAAAATGCTCGCCCTCACTGCAGCCCTTTCATATTACATTGCAAAGGACATGATACAATTTTACATTTCAATCTCAAGTGAACAAAGATGCATACATACAGGATATTAGGCCAGCAGCACCTTATTTCTTTATGAAGGAGAGAACGGATATACAATCAGTGCTGTTCATTTAATTTACTTATATATTTTGTGTTGTTATTTTAATGTCAACACCTGCACATTGGATTTGTTTTCATATGGTTGTATTGTTCTTACATGCACATAGCTTTACTTGTGTTGTTTTTATATGCACATTTGATTTGCTTACTTAAAAGGTTGTGTTAATTAAAACCTGCACTAAGGAAACTTTTACCTCTCATGGCCACATGGTGCCATCTTTAATGTTAATGTTATTATTTTAATGTTTATGCACACAATTTTATTTGTTGGTTTTCAATATAAAAAACTTGGTGAAATGAATTCAGTGAGTATAAGTACTTTTTGAACGTTTCCAGCACATTAACAATGCCGAGATAATACTGATAACTGTGATCATTTTGGTCACTATAATAGTGATATGAAATGTTCATACCGTTTCATCTCTAATCCTAACTCATGACATTACTACTGTAAGGGCTGATCTATGTTTTAGCTAATGAATATGTTAATCTACAACAAGAGTTATTAAGTGAATGTATTGTGTGATCATAGATCTTTAGAACTGCTGTAGGTTTGGGTAAGGGGGAGCTATGTGGAATGAATGTGCTAGCTGGGGGTTTTATGATAGAACTGTGTCTTGTTGTAATATGGAGCTTGGACATCTACTGAGAAGACCACTACTTCCGTCAACTGGATTGCGTCACGAGGCTGGGACCAGCCTGCACGCCAACGATAGGCTGAGTAAGTTTAAACCACACTCAGCCTCTACTCCGACAGATCAGCAGGGAGCGGAAATTATCCTGTCGGAGTATTTAAGGAAGAACAAAGGATAGGACTCGCTCTCTTCTCTAGGCTATGCGCTTCTATAGCGCTGCTCGCTGATTCTCTCTCGCGCTCTCTTGCGCTCTCTCTTTCTCTCTCTCTCTCTCTCTCTCTCTCTCTCGCTCTTCTCATGCGCTGTTTGCCCTGCGTGGTGTCACAGTGAGCCTGTATATACGAACTTCATATTTATCATTTAAGGGTTTGCTAGAATAAAATACATAGATGATTTAAATGGCGTAGTAATCCTTTTGTTCCAATACCAGATTTGAATTGACGCAACTCAACATTTGGTGACCCCGACGTGATCTGGTAGCGGGACTTTGCGGGAGATTGACCAGCCGATTGGACATCACTATCGTTGAACGGTGTTTCATAAAGAGTCCGGGTCAACTAAAAAAGGTAAGCAGACACCTATTGTGAATAACTAAAGTTCTGCACATTGGCTTTATCCAAATTAATTTTGTGAAACACCTGTTTGATGTAAGTGAACTGAATTATAAATTATTATGAATAGATAAGTAATATGATACCATGCAAGCCAGTGATTTGGTAAATGTGAACGTCAAGCTATGAATAGATAATAATATTATGCAAACCTGTGATTTGGTGAATGTGAATGTCATGCTATGAATAGATAAGTAATACCATGCAACCCTCTGATTTGGTGAATGTCAAGCTATGAATAGATAAGTAATACCATGAAAACCTGTGATTTGGTAAATGTGATTGTGAAGCCCTGATATATTACAGTATTGTTTTATCGGCAAGGTCCGTAACTACGAGTGTACGGCTAGGTTCGAGGAGTATAGGGAATAATTGGTTTAGTAATTAGATTCGGCAAGGTCCGTAATTACGAGTGTACGGCTAGGTTTGGCAAATTCTAGATAAATATTAGCGACCGGCAAGGTTCGTAACTAGGGGGTACGGCTAGGTTCGGCGGAATATTTTTAGATATCAGGGCGGAGTTTAAAGTAAAGTTGAAGGGAGTGTTTAGTAACATAAGGGTTATCATTACAAAGTACAGAATAGAAGTATTTAAAACTGTCCCATAAATCTATAAAATGAAGAGGATAATTAACTGGTTGAAATCTAGTAATAAAATGGCATTAAAAGAATCAGACAGGATATTGGAGACGTTGAAATCCACGGGGGAAAGGATGGAAAAGAATGGAAACGAAGAGGAGAAAAAGTGTATAGGGAGTGGCTAGAAGATGGCTGGATCCAATCTTCTGATGGCATTCCTATTGAAGGCGAACCAGGTAGAATATTGGAAACATTGAAACGCAGAATCAAAAAAGTAGAGGAGAAATGGAGGAAAGAAGGTGAACCAAATAAAGGCAAACTCAAGGGAGTAATGGAAGAAGCCAGACTGGAGGAGAAAATAGTACTGGCCATGTTGGTGAAACTAAAGAACATATGGGAAGAAGGACAGAACACAGACAAGAAAAAAGAAGAGGTCATAAAACTTCAACTATACCCAGTCCTGCCATCGGCACCTCCCCCGTATGGGACACCAAAAGTGATGGCTCCAGTGTTGGACATTGTGGGAGAGGTCAAATATCACAAGAGACCAGATGATGAAGAGGAGGAACAATGGGTAAGAGTGAATGATATGGGAAAATGGAGACAGGAGGTGACAGTATTATTGGAGGCAGCTAAAGCCATACAGGAGGGGGTTTCCAACTTGACCAGAATATTGACGGATGCGACCAGTATGAGTTTAACGGGTGGCAGTGAAAGTGGAGAACTGGTGCAGCAGGAATGGACTCAGATGGACCAAGAGGAAGGAGAAAGGGAGAGAATGGTGATAGAAAAGAATAGAAGAACGTTGAAAGAAATGGAAGAGGAAGTGAGAAGAGGGGCAGAGCAGCTACAGGAAATGGAGAAAACGAGAAGGGACCTGAGTAAGGAGAGAAAGAAGGGAAGTAGAGTTAGTACACCACCAAGCAGGTACAGAACACCCACACCTCCGAGGGGCCACTTTATTGACCTGGGGGAACAGGAGGAACCAGTGGAGCAAGAGAGAAGTGATCTCAAAGTACTTTGTGGAAAATTTGAAGGAAATGTGTGGGACCCATGTGATGCCCCTGCCCACCACACTAGAGCCAGAACCCGGGAGCAAGAAACCAGGGGCCAATGCCCAATGAGAGACGCACCAGGGGGTGGTGCCATTTACAAGCCATGGGCCCATAGAGACATACAAACCCTGGTGGACGCTCTCCCTACTCCAGAAGAGTCTGGAGATAGGTGGGTCAAAGCTTTTGAAAGCCTAACTGCTGCAGATGAACTTACGTTAGGAGACATGGCAGCGGTTATGAACAGATGCATGGGCGATCAAGAATGTCGGGAGATCATGACACAGGGGGGAGTAAGAGGAATGGTGGCATCAGCAACTCGATTTGATCAGCATCGCGGACAAATATGGGATGCCGTAAGATGCAAATATCCGACCCAACCAAGACCTCAGTTGATGAAAACGCTGACACTGGACGGAGAGGAGAGTGTGCCAGTGTATATGAAAAAGGCAAAAAACCTGTGGAGACAGGCCTGGAATGAAGAACCAGGAAAGGAAACCACCAAATACCTATTCCTGGCTAGCTGTTTGGAGGGACTCCCAGAACAGGTGAGGCTGGAATGCGAGAAAATGGTGGGCATCACTGCAAAGAGTGTGTTGGAGTTCACTGATATAGTCCAACACCATGTGGAAAGATGGAGGGAAGGTAAGCGAAAAGAAGAGGATGAAATTAAACAGCTACAGAAGAAGGTCTTAGAAAAGCAACTGATGGAGGATAAGCCCAGCAAGCAAATGGTGGTGACCAGTACACCTACGAGTGGGGCTACGACACCCACTCCCGATGTGGCAGCGTTAACTACAGCATTTCAGGCTATGGCAGGATTGATGGCCCTGGAAAGAGCACCATATCAGCCCCCGTCACCACCCACACCCCTGGTGTATGCTGAACCTTTATATCAACAGTCAGCCTACATGCCGCTATCAACCCAGCCACATGATCTCAGATATGGGAATCAAGGATGTTTCAACTGTGGAAGATCCGGACACATGGCTAGAAACTGCGCTCTGCCAAGACAACCATTCCAGGCTAGAGGAAGAGGGTACATGGGCCAAACCAGAGGAAGAGGACAGTGGGCACCACGGGACAGTGGTAACTGGCAGGGAGGACGAGATGGACAGAAGCAAGGGCCCCTACAACAGCCATCCCAGCAACAGGGCAAATATCAGCCCGTGCCAAACCCAGGCCTGAATCCCAATATGGCCTGGGCTGGAGAAGGTGGCAACCAATGAAGCTGCCCGGAAACCCCAAATAGCACCACCACCAATATCTACACTTTTCCACCAGATGTGGAACCAGTGGTGAAGTGCGTAATAGGAGGAAGGGAGCATGGTATGCTGATTGACACAGGATGCACCTGGTCTTCTGTGCAGACAGCATATCAACTCACAACGAAAAAACAAGCTTTTTCTGGGGTTTCAGGGACAATTATGAGAAAGCCATACACGGTACCACTGGAAGTGGTATGGGATGAACTTAAAGTAACACATCAGTTCCTACACAACCCAGAATGCTCCGTTGGACTGATGGGCAGGGACTTGCTATCAAAAATGGAGTGTAGTATATACTGTAATCAGGCTGGGATGCACATCTCAATCACCCCTATACACCAACTTATGCCGATTATAATGGACAAACTATCCGACCCTCCACGTAATCTCACTGCAGTCCTAAAGTGGACTACTGAAGCAGAAACGGCATTCATTCAGCTCAAACAAACCTTAGCACAAGCAGAAGCACTGTCTCTACCTGACTACACGACACCATTCCATCTTGATGTTTCAGAACAAGACGGGTTTGTTCATTCCGTCCTGTATCAGAAACAAAAGGGGGAGAGGAGAGTATTGCATTATTACAGTGCAAAATTGGACAACATTGAAACAGGCCAAACAGACTGTGCCAGACATATGGCTGCACTGGCAAAAGCAGTGGGAAAAACAGCACACATAGTGATGCGACATCCATTGGAAATCAACACAGACCATGGGGTAGCAGCTTTTATCAGTTCCAAGCTTTTTGCCCTGTCTAGCAAGAGAAAATCCGACATAACCAAGACAATTACGGCAAAACACATCACATATGTGACAACAGTCGCCAACATGACCGATGGCATGGGCAAGGGGGAACCACACGTTTGTGAAGACAGGGCAGCCAAGCAAATAAAGGTTCGAATGGATCTCGGAAACACACCACTGGATGGAATGAAGGAAACCCTATTTACGGACGGGTGCTGTTATAGGTCGAAGAATCCGAGTGAAGGAAACATTGCTGCCTATGCTGTGGTGCGCCAGGGAAAGAATGGAGATCATGAAGTGATGGAAGCAGGAAGATTGGAACCAGCAGGAGCCTCGGCACAACTAGCAGAACTGAGAGCATTGCGGAGAGCACTAGAGCTCTGCCAAGGAAGAGAGGTAGACGTCTATACCGATTCTGCATACGCCCATGGAATTGCTCACATTGATGGCCCTCAATGGATGAGGAGAGGGTTCCTAACCAGCTCAAACGAACCTATAAAACACAAACAAGAGATCCAGAAATTGATTGAGGCAATCAAGCTGCCAAAACGGGTGTCAATCATGAAATGTAAAGGACACAGTAAAGAAAGCACTAGGGAACGTGAAGGGAATGATCAAGCAGACCTGGCAGCTAAGGAAGCGGGAGGTTACACTGCACAACAGATGGTGCAGAGGACAACCCATAGCCAGGAAGAGCTGACAGAAGATACAGTAAGACAGTTACAAGAGGCTGCTGATGTTTATGAACAGAATGAGTGGAGCAGGCAGGGGGCAAGAAGGGATCACCAAGGAATCTGGAGGGCTACCACCGGAAAAACAGTGGCTCCTGCCAAACTCCTCAGATCTATCATCAGAGAAGAGCATGAAAAAGCACATGGAGGCCGGAAGAGTGTGGGAAAGGCAGTTGAGAAGGCATGGTACCACCCCAACATGATGGACATGGCCAGGGAAACATCTGAAAGCTGTGAAATATGCAAAAGTTACAACAACAGAGTGAGAAACTCCCCAGGCTCTGACACACATCTAACCCCTCATGAACTATTGACAGGGCGTAGGATGCCAGGGCCACCAGTAGATAATCTTAGCATGCCTAGACTAGACATAGCTAAAATCAGATACACAGACTACATGCAGGCGTTAACTTCTCTTGTCGAAAGACTGTCCAAACAGGTGGTGGAGGTCCGAACTCCTGCAGTCGAAACCACAGACGAAAACAGAGATATCCTGGTGGGAGACTGGGTGAGAGTAAAGGTGCATTCCAGAAAGTGGACTGAGCCCAGGTGGGAAGGACCGTACCAGGTGAAAGAGGTATCAAGTCACTCATTGAGAGTGAATTCAAACAAAAGAGATTCGTGGTACCATAGAAATCACTGTGCAAAAGACGAAGGCCCAAATCGCTCATTAGAAGAGACAGGGCGAGACTTGAGCAAGTTGACAGATTCAGGCAAGAACATGTGGGGGATATGGGTGATATACATGATGGGGGGGGTAACTCACTCTGCAGGAAGTATAGTTATCACTGTGTTTTTGCTTTTAATGTGCTGTGCTGCTTGTATCATCCCATGTTTGAAAAAGTCTGTTACAGATGTGGTGCAGGCTGTTGGTATGATGCCCCTACTTGGAGCTCAAGTAGCTGATGCTGATACCGAATCAAGTCTTCGTAGGAAGATGGGTCTGACTGAGGATGACCATTGGTTTGCTATACGGGAGGTGGTTGTATAAGGTGTTTTCATAAGTCGTTCTTTCACAGGTTTAAAAAAAAGGGTTTTAAGTTCTTGGGTGGCTGGTAGCCACTCAGCATAAGGGGTGGAGAAACGAAGGATGAGCGGGTTGGTTGATTTGCTGTTACAGATGTGAGGGTTGTAAGTTTTGGAGTGACTGGTAGTTCTCTTTATATCCAGTAGGTGTAGCTGTAACAGGTTGAGGGTTTTTTTACTTTTCTTAATGCATAAGCTTTGTATTTTTTGTATTGGGGTGAGTGACACCCTAGGGGGTGTCAAAAGGGGGACTGTAAGGGCTGATCTATGTTTTAGCTAATGAATATGTTAATCTACAACAAGAGTTATTAAGTGAATGTATTGTGTGATCATAGATCTTTAGAACTGCTGTAGGTTTGGGTAAGGGGGAGCTATGTGGAATGAATGTGCTAGCTGGGGGTTTTATGATAGAACTGTGTCTTGTTGTAATATAGAGCTTGGACATCTACTGAGAAGACCACTACTTCCGTCAACTGGATTGCGTCACGAGGCTGGGACCAGCCTGCACGCCAACGATAGGCTGAGTAAGTTTAAACCACACTCAGCCTCTACTCCGACAGATCAGCAGGGAGCGGAAATTATGCTGTCGGAGTATTTAAGGAAGAACAAAGGATAGGACTCGCTCTATTCTCTAGGCTATGCGCTTCTATAGCGCTGCTCGCTGATTCTCTCTCGCGCTCTCTTGCGCTCTCTCTTTCTCTCTCTCTCTCGCTCTTCTCATGCGCTGTTTGCCCTGCGTGGTGTCACAGTGAGCCTGTATATACGAACTTCATATTTACCATTTAAGGGTTTGCTAGAATAAAATACATAGATGATTTAAATGGCGTAGTAATCCTTTTGTTCCAATACCAGATTTGAATTGACGCAACTCAACACTACCCTGCATTAATCTTTTGGTAGCTAACCAACCTTGTTCAATGTTATCTAGCTAACATTAGGCTCTAACTAGCAAAGCAAATAGCTCTGAGATACGAATAATAACATCATACACATAGCGTTAGCTAGAGAGCCAGCCAGCTAACATTGGCTAGTTAAACAATTAACCATAATCCCAACTCATGACTTTACTACCCTGCATGAATCTGCACGTAGCTAACCAACCAGGTTCAATGTTAGCAAGCAAATGGCTCTATTCCAAGATCACAATTTCAGTCCATATACACAAGGCTGACCAAAGTAAGATCATGTTCAGAACCTTTCAGGCATTATAAATTAGGCTGTTATACTCTTATACCTCACATCATTAGATGGGATAGTATTAGCAACAGTGTAAAGCACAATACATTGAGCCTTCATTTGACCTTAGAAGAGGAAGAGGTCTTAAGAGAATGCTTTGCTTATTCATTAGCTTTACTGTACCTGGTCTGCCCCAAATGGAGTGATGTTAGACTTCACTGTTCCCACACCTAGGGCAATAAGAACAAGGCCTGTGTAGATCACTGGCCCACAGTAAGGTGCCCGTGTGGGGCAGGTCACATTGCTTGTAGGGGTACTGTTTGTGCTCAAACACTCTGCAGGTTGCACTGGAAATGCCATTTCATCACCACATAGGGTATTCCTGGAGTCTTCATTTGCGATAAATGGGAAAAACAGCATGCCAAGGAAGTATATGATCAAACTGCCAGCAATGGTCCAGAACTTGCCCAGATATGCATCAGCCAGCCAGCCACCAAATGGTGAGATCAGGTATGTAACCCCCATGAACATCAGGGGTGCCTGGCTGGCCTCAGTGCCCTCCCAATAAAATGGGCTACTGTTGAGGAAAAGGACCAGGTTGGAAGTGATGCCATAGAATGCCACTCGTTCCAATGATTCTGCAAGCAGAATGGTTGCACACGCCAGTATTCTTCCCTGGAACACTGACACAGGCCTGCTCACAGAGCTGCTGTCCAAAAGAGGGGTGCTCTCACTGGCAGCCCTGCTGGCCATCTTCAGCTGACTTGTTGACTTGAGATGTTTACGGGATACCGTCAACCCTGAACAAAATTAACACGAGATTATGATTCGAAGTGTTATGACAATAGTTGCAATAGTTAAGCTGTTGGATAAATTACAACAGGGTGGTCCAGTTCAGTTTGAGAGACACTTGCCTAGTTAAATAATGGTTAAATAAAAAAACAAAGGCATGGAATATTAGATTACAAAGTTTGTTCTGCTTCCTTACATCAGCATACTAGCATGCTTGCTTTAGCATGATGATGATTTGCTTCATAACATTGGGGAGAAGTAGAATACAGTACCTTTAATGAATTACACACTTTCCAACGTCTGCCATTTAGCCTCCTATCTTAACAGTTCATGGGCTCGACATGCCACAAAATCAATGTGTTCAGACGAGCGAATATCTACTCGGGTAACTAATAATGAAACGGACAATCACACACTGCCTGTCAAAACACTGGCGCGTGACCGTAAATTCGTTCAGCAACGTCTAAATTGTGCTTTTCCGCATACCGTAAACAAATGGATCGACTTCACATACAGCAACACCACTGACAGTTTGAGCGACTGAGGCGGTCAATACCTACATTTTAAAAATCTGCGTTTTGTGCAGCTACGGTGCTGTTTAGTCCGCCCACTGACGTTTTTAGAGAAGCTCCATTGGTCAGAATGGTGACATCCTTATAGGGTATTGGTCGAAAAAGCCTTCAATACTATTTTCTTCAGCACTTCCTGGAGGGCTTGCAGTTCCGTAGGAAAGCGAGGGGTGGAGGGGGCGGAAGTAGTGGGGTGTTATGAATAGTCATGAGTCTCGACCTAGAACCCATTGGGTGATTGGTTGAGCCTTCTTGAGTACGTGACCTCACACTGACGACTTGGGAAACCCAGCTTCATCTTGATCACCAAGTTAATTAGGAAATAAATGAAAGCCTCACCAGCTACCTACCAATCTATTTTTGCTTAACTGTCTGATCATTCTAAAAACGAGCCCACTAATTGTTATTTGTACCTTTCCACAAACGGTCTGGTATGTGTTGCTTGATATAAGCAAGTTAACCCAAACGATTAGTTAGCGTCTACTGCCTGGCCAGTGATCTAGCTAACTACATTTAAGTAATTAGCTATCCTCCTAAATGCTGTGGTCAGTGGATAAACTAAAATGAAGAGTTGAAAATATTTGTCTGAAAACGAACTACTCAGTTATACTACTGCCAGTTATTGTTGCCTATGGTGTAATCGTGTCTAAACAGTTATTTATATACACTAGATGACCCATAGGGGCACAGTGTTGAAGCCACCGTGCCTCTATCTTGGCACTATAAAATATTAAATAAATGCACTTTTAAATTATATTATGTTCCCTAACATACAAATACAAATATTAAAACATTCCTTAAATATATATATTTTAGATTACTAATGTTACTGTCCCCATTACAACAACAAAAATACTTACATAAATGTAAAATTGTCCTTGCAACATTTAATTGAAATAATGCAGAATTCAATTTATTCATATGGAGGACAGCGCCTACTTGGGAGTGCCAATATGGCCGACCGTTGGCTTCAAAGCCTTTCAATGGCCAACACATACATAGCATTTGCAATCCAGGGTTTATATACATTTTGTCTAACCAGTTGGCTAAATAGCTGTAGCTGTCTTCAAATACAAATACTAACATACTCTATACTACATACTTAATGAGTATATATTACATACTATATATTATTAGTTAATTTTAGTATACTATAAACAAACAGTATCATTTCAGTTGAGCGTACTAGAGTTTAGCGTGTCTACCAGAAGTTGAAGCTGTTGCTATGCAACATCTTGCTAGCTTGTAAACATAACAAATGACTAGCTAAACATTTTACAATTTCGGGTGTGTTCCTAAATTCAATCTGGAGTTCATAAATCCAGAGCGTTGTCAGATTGTCCGTTAGTAAATTCAGAGCGTTTCACTCTCGGAGCGTACACACTGGACGTTCTGGCCGAAGGCAGTCAAGCACCCAAGCTGTAACTATTGGTGTCTTTGAGGGGTCTTTGGCTTGGTTTGCTGACTACCTCTCTCAACGAGTGCAGTGTTTAAAGTCAGAACATCTTCTGTCTCAGCCACTACCTGTCACCAAGTGTGTACCCCTAGGCCCCATGCTCTTCTCAATTTACATAAACAACATTGCTCAGGCAGTAGGAAGCTCTCTTCTCCATTTATATGCAGATGATACAGTCTTATACTCAGCTGGCCCCTCCCCGGATGTTGTGTTAAACTTTCTACAACAAAGCTTTCTTAGTGTCCAACAAGCTTTCTCTGACCTTAACCTTGTTCGGAACACCTCCAAATCACAGGTGTGATTTCTACCTCTGAGGGGTTAGAGCTTGAGGTAGTCACATCATATAAGACAATGGGAGTATGGCTGGACGGTACACTGTCCTTCTCTCAGCACATATCAAAGCTGCAGGCTAATGTTAAATCTAGACTTGGTTTCCTCTATCGTAATCGCTCTTCTTTCACTCCAGCTGCTAAACTAACCCTGATTCAGATGACCATCCTACCCATGCTAGATTACAGAGACAGTTTATAGATCGGCAGGTAAGGGTGCTCTTGAGCTAGATGTCCTTTAACATTCGGCCATCAGATTTGCCAACAATGCTCCTTATAGGACACATCACTGCACTCTATACTCCTCTGTAAATTGGTCATCTCTGTATACCCGTTGCAAGACCCACTGGTGGATGCATGCTCATTTATAAAACCCTCTTAGGCCTCACTCCCCCCTATCTGAGATACATCCTCCACATACAACACCCATTCTGCCAGTCACATTCTGTTAAAGGTCCCCAAAGCACACACATCTCTGGGTGCTCATCTTTTCAGTTCGCTGCAGCCAGCGACTGGAATGAGCTGCAACAAACACTCAAACTGGACAGTTTTATCTCAATCTCTTAATTCAAAAACTCAATCATGGACACTCTTACTGACAGTTGTGGCTGCTTGCGTGATGTATTGTCATCTCTACCTTCTTGCCCATTGTGCTGTTGTCTGTGTCCAATAATGTTTGTATCCTGTTTTGTGCTGCTACCATGTTGTGTTGCTGTCATGTTGTGTTGCTACCATGTTGTTGTCATGTTGTGTTGTTTTGCTACCATGCTGTGTTGTCATGTGTTGCTGCCATGCTTTGTTGTTGTCTCAGGTCTCTCTTTATGTAGTGTTGTCTCTCTTGTCGTGATATTTCTTTTGTCCTATATTTTAATTTAATTAATTTATCTTTTTAATCCCAGCCCCCATCCCTGCAGGAGGTCTTTCGCCTTTTGGTAGGCCGTCATTGTAAATAAGAATTTGTTCTTAACTGACTTGCCTAGTTAAATAAAGGTTAAATAAAAATAAATAAAAAGTGTTAGGTAGCTAGCTAACATACCAGTACATACTGCTGTAATGCTATGCGGTTCGTAAGGATAGCATAGCTAACATATTTGAAAAGTCATATCTTAACATTTGTCATAATTAGATAAAGCAATGTATATGTATCCGCTCTCATCGGACTTTGGCTGTATATTTTCCGCAATTTTCTCAAATCTGAAAATGTTGTGAAGCCACGCCCATTTTATGAAGAATTGCATTATGGGCCTTTAAAGCACTGAAATAGTGTACAGTGCATGTATACTTCGTATTTTGGTGAATTTAGTACGACATCCGGGAACTTCCGGCATACTAACTATATCCATACTATGACCAATAAGCATACTAGAGTATATACTCAATTCACGTCACAAATAGTATGGTTAGTGCGGTTAGTATGAGTATTCAAACATAGTTTACGTATACTACTATTGCATGTATACTTCGTATTTTGGTGAAATTAGTACAACATCCGGGAACGTTTTTTTAACACTCAAGAAGTCTCAACCAATCACCCAATGGGATCTATGTCAAGGCTCGTCATGAATAATTGGGTGTGTTCATAAATTCACTCTGGATTGCCAGAGTGCGCTCAGAGTGAACTATAAAATCAGCCATATCAGCCATGGATCTGAAAAGGCAGTAAAAAATGCAGTATCAATATCAATAATATACAAGCAACGAATTCATAGGCTATTATAATTGGCAAAAGTTGTAATGAAATGATAGCCTATCAACAAACAAAATGACCAATAAAAGTGTCTTGTCAACATTCTAGCCCGATAAATCAAGTGCATTAGAGGAATGTTGGCCATAAATCTAACCATAAACCGCTAAAGAGCTATTAAAGCCACTAAAGGCTCATGTTACGCAAGCCTGCCTATCGGCGCGCTTAACAGCTGCCCTGTAAATACAAACAATGACAGATAAATCAACAAATAAATATAGGCTTATGATGCATGGAAATAAAAGATAGTAAGCCTACTTATAAAGACGTTAAGGACGCCTGCATGACAAACAAAGCAAACTCAACCAAACAACACCGAAAGGACTGAGTTTGGGAAACCCTGGTATAGTGGATCAACTCTGTGGTTCTGAAAGGACAGCGCCGCTGCCTAGCCAGATATATACAGACATTTTTGGACTAATAAATTAATGCTATATATACCCATTGATGCTTGAAGAATATAACTTATAAATGCCTTGTGAGCTTAATTCAACTGTCGCACCCCATCAGAACCCAAAATATAATCTTGTTTTAATTTTGATATCATGGATGGTCAGTCCTTGCATACATATGCATTTCAGAGTTCTTACATTTCTCTAAGCCGATTCCTCAGCTTTTTACAAATTGTTACATTTCTCTAGGCCCATTCCTCAGCCTTTTACCAAAACAGAGGGGCGGGGTTGGCCGCTTTGTTATTGTTTCAATTAAGGATTCTTGCTTTAATTGAGCCATCTATGTATTCAATCTTAATTTATTCATCCATCCACTATAACCATCCATCATATCAAGTTACTTACTCAAAGCTGTAACTATTTTCCTCCTTTGTTTTCAGATTGACTGCAGTGCCGTCGGGGTCATGACGGATGCCGAACTCGCAAAATACGTGCCTAGAGTTGGTGATTGTATTGCCGTAAGGCAGTACTGCAAAAGACAAGTGGCTGCTCTCCAGGGACCCAGTGGGTCCAAAGCAGCAGAAAGGCTTATGGGGAAAACACAGAAAGAAAAGTCATGAGAAGTCAGCAAAACTTTGTGGAAACTCCAACACTAAGAAAACAGAAAGTACTTTCCAAATTGGATGGCTGGAACAAGTTGGAGTGAACTCATTCTGCCAAGTCAGAGAGAAAAAATATGGTGGGACAAGACAATTAAAGGCACCAAAGACTGTTACTATGGCAGAGCTGTTGGAGGTCAGTAAGGCACTTTTCTTTCCAAATGGAAAAAGCAAACTAGGGCATGTCAATGATTTTGAATTCACCATGCTAGACTTTACTGAGGAAGAGCTAGACCCATCTACTTCATTGGTTGAACATAAAAAAAAACATCATGCAGCAGATGAAACTTTCAAAGCAGCTGCCTCTATCTCCACAGAGAAGAATAACAAAACCAAGTACATGAGAATCGTCAATGTTTCCTCATCTGGCGACGAAAGCCAAAAGGAGTAAAAACTCAAATGGACGACTAGAAAAAGCTCAAAGTTTATTCACCCACTAGGTCATATAGCTACAAAGACAAATTATGATTACATAAGCACATGTATTTATAACCTCCTACTAGGCGGGGTCAACTCCTTACACATCTAGACAGCCAATACATCTGTTGCTAGGCAGGAACTTAATTGGTTCCTCTCACTGGTGTAGACATGGCCCTGCCTGATGCTAGAACCTTCGTGGGCATGGAAGTGCTTGCGTGTGAGATAGAACTGTGGTAGGAGGGTCGTTGTGGTGCGCCCCTCTGGCCCCGCTCCCAGAGGTTTCTTCTCACTTCATCTGTTGACTTGACGCTGAGCCGAATTCCCCGCTCCTCCTTAGTTCCGCAGCTGGCCTGCCTTATCAGGAACTGAAACTAGACTGTTGCCCTTTGCCTCCCTCAGGAACATAATATTAACTTTTTGCACTTCCCCTTGTCTCACTCAGTAACTTTCCATACACTGTTGAATATTTTAAGCTTTTGTTCAATAGTTTTAGGCCTATGATCCAAAGAACAGAATTGGAAGTTTGGAAACCACACTAGGTTATTCAGTAAATGTATAAAGTGGCATAGGATAACAACAGAATGGAGGTCAGAGCAGTCAGTGGAGCCCAATAGTTAGAGCAGTCAGTGAAGCCCAAGAGAAGATAATCATATGGTTTTATGGGGTACACTTAGACACACTAGCTATAATATAAGAATGACTAGAATAGTTGAATAAAACAGTGTCTGTATTGTGCTGTGATTGTACCAGGTTGTAACATGCACTAAGAATTAGGGGTGCATGTATGTTAAGATTTATGAGTGTGTGTCTGGTTGCCTTCATGGGTGAATGTGTTTATCTTTGCACCATTACTAAGGGGTCGCCACTATGGTTTCATTGTTTCGTTTATTGAAGGTTTATTGCCAATGGGAGGGTGTTTTATATTTTGAAGGTTTAACTGCTGACAGAAAGAGGAGGTAGACAAACCAGAATTGAAAGGATAGTGGAAGATGGTTAAGAGGTGTTTATCATCCTACCCATGAGGGAGGGGCTATGTATGCTATGTAAACACAATATGTATAAGAAGAGCAGAGGAGTCTGGGAAGATTAGTGGTCTCCGGAGGCTCCTCGGCTTTTGTTACTCGCGTAATAAAAGTCTATGTTACTTTTCCAAACTTTGAATGTGCTTTATTTTTAAGAGAAAGAGGGAAGATTTTCTACAACACCAAATTCCTATCCACCCTTTATTGATCCCAACATATACATTCCTGTAAAGTAATCATTAAGTTCTGTTATGGTAACATGAATAAGTTTATTTCAAGCAGTGAAGGCTCCTCAGAGGAGGAAGGGGAGGACCATCCTCCTCAGTGAATTTCATAAAAATTCAAATGATAAAACATTTAAAAAGTTATCCTTTTTAAATAAACCTATACTAAATATAATCACGTCACCTAATAATTTATTAAAACACACTAGCTGTGCTAGAATACCCATACTAACATACTGTACTTATTGAGTATGTATTAGTTACTTTTAGTATACTGTAAACTGTCTACTTAAATAAAGGTTAAATAAAAACAATGAACAGTATCCTTTCAGTTGAGCGTACTAGCGCTTCTCCTGTCTACCGGAAGTTGATGATGTTGCTATGCAACCTCTTGCTACCTTGTTAGCATAACAAATTACTAGCTAGACATTTTACGACTTTGGGTGTGCTCTTAAATTCAATCTGGAGTGCCAGAGTGTGCTCAGAGTGCACTCTGGGTGTTCGTAAATTCAGAGCTTTGTCGGATTGTCCATTTGTAAATTCACAGCGGTTCACTCTGGGAGCGTTCAGAGCGCACACTGGACACTGGCTGAGGAGTAGGGTTGATTCGAGCATTCTGACCTTACAACAGCAGTCAAGCACCAAGCTAACTGGCTAACTTTGGCTAGCTACTTCCAGACACAAATGAGAGAACACCTCACTCTGACCATTTTACTCACCCTAGCAGAGCTGGTTAGGCAGTTTTCATGTTATCCAGAGCGTTGGTGACTAACTACTGGTGGCAACAATTTAATTACCCTTTTTTGCCAACGTTTACTGACACTGGCCATATTCAAAGTGTGTTGAGTGTTCGTAAATTCATCAGTTATTCTGCGCTCTGGTACACTCAGACGAGAGTGCTTTAAAATCAGAGTAGATAGCCAGAGCGAATTTACGAAAGCACTCGACTGTCTATTGAGAACGCACAACAACTATACCGCTTAGCTAAGAATGATGGGAATAATAAAGTCAAACGTTGGGCAGTTATTTAGATAGCATATAGTTAATATATTGGCAAGTTTGATGTATTAGTAGCCAACTAACGTTAGGTAGCTAGCTAACATCCTGGTACATACTGCTGTAATGATATGCTATGTGGTTCGTAAGGATAGCGCATCTAACAAATTGTCAGCCAACGGGTAAGCAGTGGTGTAAAGTACTTAAGTAAAAATACGTTTTTGGGTATCTGTGATATTGCGAGGGGTGAAAGTGAAAGATGAGGTGAAAAGACAGAAATAGAGTTTTAACAAGATGTGAAGGTTTAATTAACGACAGCAATACACTAAAGACAATAACCCGCGAGGGGTGAACAAAACATACAGGGTTAAATAGTGACCCTGATGACCAATGTGGAACAGGTGTGTGTCATCAGGGTGTTGCTACCTATCTTCCCAGGTTACCAACCGTCCCCGCACTCTCCAAGGTACATAGATCTTCCCAGGGGGGTACGTTGCTGGAGGGTTCCCCTGCAGCTGGGAGAGGACCGCCCCCACCCCGACCCCCGTGAAGGGCTTGAGAGGGTCTGGGTGACGTAACAACGGTAAAGTGGTGAACCGGCTCTTCAGGTCGAGAAATGCCTTCTCGGCACCAGAGGTCGAGTTGAGGCGTTGAGTGTTTCCTTTCAACAACGACGTGAGTGGCGCTGCGATTGAGCTGAACCCTTTTATGAACTGGCGGTAAAAGTTGGCAAATCCGAGGAAGCTTTGGAGTGCTTTGATGGTCTGAGGGACTGGCCATGACCTTACCGCCTCCACCTTCAACTCTTCCATCTTCACCCCCTCCGCTCTCGTTGGACTCCGGCTGCATATTTTCCTCCATTTTCTTAAAATCTGCAAACGATGTAAAGCCATGTCCATTTTCTGAAGAATTGCATAATGGGCCCTAAAAGCACAGACAGTTCCCACTGTTTATATAATTCGTATTTTGGAAAATGTAGTACAACATCCGGGAACTTTTGGCATACTAACTATATACATACTATGACCAATAAGCATGCCATATACTCAAAGTATGATTAGTGCGGTTAGTATTAGTATTCGAACACAGCTACTATTTTGCAAAGAATGTCTACAGTAGCCTTAACAGCACTCTGTAGGGTAGCACCATGGTGTAGCCGGAGGACAGCTAGCTCATGGTTCTCACCCCCTTCCATAGACTTACACAGTAATTATGACAACTTCCTGAGGACGTCCTCCAGCCTATCAGAGCTCTTTCAGCATGAACTGACATGTTGTCCACCCAACCAAAGGATCAGAGAATTATCTAGTACTGAAAGCATTAGCTGGTGAGTAGTTAACTCAAAGAGAAAGAAAGACAATAGTTGAACAGTTTGAACAAAATAATTTCTTCCAAAATGAAGGAGAAGCAAGAAACTTTCAGTTTTACTTACTTAGCTAGCAAATGCAACTAGCTCGTTTTTGCCTACTGAAACACCCTGCTCAAACAGAGAGATGCTATGTTAGCTATCTGGCTATGACTTTCCAACACAACACTGGAACTCTTCCAAGTCAAGGTGAGCTTTTGGTATTACACATTTTTTGCCACCGGGGCCCGCCTGTGTAACTGCTTACTGACTGTACATTGTAACGTTACTGTATGATTATAGTCGGTTTACTAACGTGTTAGTTCTGTTAGCTATGCTGACTATGATGTTACAATGTAGCTAATATGGTGACAACAATGTAGGCTGTGTATAGCGGTTTGGCTTGGAAAGGTTTTTTCACCTGGTCACATACAGCTGATGTGTGGTGCATTGAAGTCCACAATTGATGCGACAAGGAATACAAAGTGGCTGCTATGAAACTGTGTTTACACGTGATTAGGGGTGTATTCATTCCACTGATTCTGTTAAAATGTTTCTTAAATGGAAGCAAACGGAACAAACAGGGATAAACATACCAAGGTGGTATTGAATGTCACTGTCTGTCCATGTGTCACTGTCTGTCATCAAATTGATCTGGGAAGATTTAAACGTTAAACGTTTTAAACTTTTCATAGGCTATGTTGTAGCAACCTCATGATGGGTATAGGGAAATTTGAGTATCATGTAGTAGCCTATCGCTATTACATTTAACTGGGTGAATGGAATATGAATGAGAGTCATCCAATATGCTGTAATAGAAATAAGGCCATGCTCATGAAAAAAAGAAAAAATTGTCCTCCCTCATCTGAAACGGCACTGACCGCCATTGCGCTATACCTTTCTAATACTGTTCTACTTGGGTCCACAAAAATGGCTCTATACACCTCCTCATGCTTATACTCAGGCTGGAGGTTTACAATAGGTGTTCCCACCCAATGTCATCGTCACTTCACCCTCTGTTTTCCCAGACAAGCCCTCCCCACTCCTGATTCTAGGATGTACAATGAATTTCTGTGGCTAGGCAGGTGGTCTTATGTTCCCAGAACCTTTGGTACTTCTCCACACATCTCCCGGTCTTCTTATCAGTAGGGAGTATACATTCTTGCACCTTGCCTCAGTCCATTGTTAATTATCCGTACTCATACACAAAGCTATTTGAAAATAGGTGTCCATTCAGATCCGATTCAGCTGCCCTGCGTGCCAGGTAGGCAAACTGTTTCATGTGTCTGAAGGTACAAAAACTTCGCCTTCCCGGCGGGCCCGGAGAGAAAAATCAAGTGCACTATAGGCCTTACGCTGGCCAATGGATGGCTCAGATTACCATGTCTGCAGTAACATTACAGGCATTAAAGAAAGCTACAGCAAAGTTGATACTGTGAGATTTCAAAACGTTTAAAACCATGACTAGAGAGACTGTCAACGAATACAGCAAAGAGCTGCTGGTTGTATGAGTGAGTTCATGTTTAAGTTCTTACTCAGCACTGTCAACACTTTGTATTCAACAAATGCATGTTCTTACTATTTCCATTTAGCGCTACAACAAGAAGCACTGCAGCAATAATGAATGAGTAGGACAGTGTAGCGATTGGCTTGTTTTGTTATTAATTCAATTCAATTCAGCAGCTTCGGTCTTTTTAAACAGGAATATTTCACTTTCTCTGTTCATAGGAGTAACAACATGAATTTGTGCATGAGGCAGAAATAATGCGGTGCGAGTTTTGCCATCAGCTGGAAGACGGTGTCCCTTTTTGGTCAGTGTCAGTGGAGGAAAGGGAGAGCGGAGGGATGTTGAGAGACTGACCATCAGGCACCATCAGCCCCGTAAAATAAAAATAAATAGCAAATCATTTAAATGTATAGTCGCTCAGTTGTGCCTTGCAAATGATACAACAACAGCTCTATTACCGGTAATGCCTACCTCAAATTGTTAAATATAATTTTAAAAAATGGCCCAAACAATGCTTTGACAGGGCAATTCAAGCAAAGCCAGTATGAGGCGATAATGTATTGGGTCTATAGCTTACTGCACAAACCTCATTGCTACAGTGCTGTTTTTTTGCATATGCTTACGTTTTTCTAAGTAATTTTAACAAAAGATCAGAGCGGTAGATCTCAGTTTGCGTTTTGACTCAAAGTGATCTTGACTCAGAAAAGGTTGGTGACCACTGATCTATAGTATTAGCTCTTTCAAATAAGTCCTATCTCTATGAAACATTCTGTCTCAGAGACAGGCCCCTTTGTACTTTGCCTCTGGCCACAAATACATTTGCACATAGATCATTCAATCTAACCCATAACAAGTTCATCACTACTGCCAAGCCACTTAAATAGTTATAAACATACTAAAATGTGCTCAAGTCAATTAGTCAGTTCCCAACAGTCCCTCATCTGGAACAGTGATCACTCACATGTTCCACGCCACCTAGAATACATTGACTTGAACAGGGAAAAGAGAGAATACATGTTTAATAATTCCACACCACCCTTGATGAGAATGAAATTGGGGAAAGGATCGTCAGTCCGATCTGTTCTATGGCAATGGGATGCTAGATCTTCACTGGGCTCCATTAAAATGTGTTCCCTGTTGCATATCCCTCTCACTTTTACCCAGTCTTCCCCCATCGGCTTCAAATCATCAGAGACAGCTCAATCGCACCCTCTCCTTCATCCTCATCCTCATCCTCGGGAGTCAAAGCAAGATGCCAACTACGAGCCTTGTAAGTAATAATTGGACTCTATCGTCCAGAAAGCCACATGTATTAAATAATGCGCTTTAACATTAGGATTCTGATGACATGTTAAAACAAAGCCCTTACTATCATTGTCCCAATTATGGTTAGCCAAAGCTACAATCTAGTGGGTTTTCAGATAACCTCCCTCTCAAAGGCTACAAAAAGATAAGGTTTCCTGGGAGAAAACACTAGACTCATTGGATTCTTACAAATATAGTTTCAGAAACCACCTGCAAGATGAGCAGTGCACCCTCCCCTCACCTTGTGCTCTCCTCACAGTTTAGGGGCAGCGTTTTCTCCTTCTCAAATCATAATTAGAACTATTGGTCAATTATCCAACCCAAATTTAGAATGACAGTCCCTAGTGCTTGGCAGAATGTACATTTACAGATGGGGAAATATATATGTGTGTGTGTGTGTGTCTGTATGTACTACTAACGTTGACATACAGTATATTAATCTGATATTTACAGCATTAGCTCGTGAGTGGCATGTTAATGACAGATCGGTATCTCAATGCATTTTTTTTGGTCTAAATCACTATAAATTTCCCAGTGTGCAGACCCCCACAATCAACCGGATATCCCAAATGAACAATTTCGGGCAACCCTAAATCAATTACGGGCACGGTTGACCACCCTCCTTCCCGGCACTCATTTTTTGGGCGTCTCTTCATTTTCTTCTTCAGATAACTTTACAGTTCAGCCTCACAATGGCACACATGTAACTCATGCCTGTCAAAGTGGATGGCCCTTGATAATGTCCCCGATTTCAATATCTAGGGAATAATCTGAAGCAGACAAATGCCTCATCTGAGCCGCCGCCACTATCCTTCACGGTCCATTCTGTCTTGTCCATTTTCCGACCAGTGCTCCAGCAGCATGAGAGAAGTTTGGACTTGATCTCTCTCCATGCTCACTCCACGTGGATGGTCTCAGGACTCATGCTGCCCGTACACAGGTTGCTGGCTCGGTCTCAGGTAGAAGTGGTGAAGGATGGCCTGAGTGAAAGCCATTGTTGCCATTACTTCAGCCGGTTAGAGGGCGTGAGGCTCACACTGTTCTCGGTCAAATTATCCCTTCCATGCATCTAGATACTATCTGGGGTCACTATCGCCATATTGTAACCTCGAGAGAGGACAGACCAGAACAACAGTTTAGGGCATTTCTGATTCAGGAAATCCAGACAAACTATTCACTTCATTATTACATTCCCAATATTCTTAATACAAATGTCTAAGACAAATGTCAAATCAAATAACAACACAGTTGAAAGCATTTTGCTAATTGGCTTATGCTCCCCTATCATATACAGCGGGTGAAATAAGTATTGAACACGTCACCATTTTTCTCAGTAAATATATTTCCAAAGGTGCTATTGACATGACATTTTCACCAGAAGTTGGTAACAACCCAAGTAATCCATACATACAAAGAAACCAAAACAAATAAGTTCAGAAATTAAGTTATGTGTAATAATGTGAAATGACACAGGGAAAAAGTATTGAACACACTTACTGATATTTATTTAATACTTTGTACAAAATCCTTTGTTGGTAATGACAGCTTCAAGACGCCTCCTGTATGGAGAAACTAGTCGCATGCATTGCTCTGGTGTGATTTTGGCCCATTCTTCCACACAAACAGTCTTCAAATCTTGAAGGTTCCGTGGGCCTCTTCTATGAATCTTGATCTTCAGTTCTTTCCATAGATGTTCAATGGGATTTAAGTCAGGTGATTGGCTGGGCCATTCTAGCAGCTTTATTTTCTTTCTTTGAAACCAATTGAGAGTTTCCTTGGCTGTGTGTTTGGGATCATTGTCTTGCTGAAATGTCCACCCTCGTTTCATCTTCATCATCCTGGTAGATGGCAGCAGATTTATGTCAAGAATGTCTCGGTAAATTTGTCCATTCATCCTTCCTTCAATTATGTGAAGTTTGCCAGTACCATTTGCCGAAAAGCAGCCCCACACCATGATGTTCCCACCTCCAAGCTTCACTGTTGGTATGGTGTTTTTAGGGTGATGTGCAGTGCCATTTCTCCTCCAAACTTGGTGTGTATTACGACATCCAAACAGTTCAATTTTGCTCTCATCTGACCACACTATATTCTCCCAGTATTTCACTGGCTTTTCCAAATGTTGTGCAGCAAACTTTAAACGAGCTTCAACATGCTTTTTTTTCAGCAATGGAGTCTTGCGTGGTGAGCGCGCATACAGGCCATGGCGGTGGAGTGCATTACTTACTGTTTTCTTTGAGACAACAGTACCTGCTAATTGCAGGTCTTTTTGAAGCTCTCCACAAGTGGTCCTTGGCTCTTGGACAACTCTTCTGATTATTCTTTTCACTCCTCTGTCAGAAATCTTGCGAGGAGCACCTGGTCGAGGCAAATTTATGTTGAAATGATTGTCTTTCCACTTCCGTATTATGGGGGCTGGATTGCTTTTTAATTACTGATAGTTTTCAGCTGTTGTCTTGGCTTTCCATGCCTTTTTGCACCTCCCTTTCTTTGTGTGTTCAATACTTTTTCCCTGTGTCATTTCACATTATTACACATAACTTAATTTCTGAACTTATTTGTTTTGGTTTCTTTGTATGTATGGATTACTTGGGTTGTTACCAACATCTGGTGAAAATGTCATGTCAATAGCACCTTTGGAAATATATTTACTGAGAAAAATGGTGACGTGTTCAATACTTATTTCACCCGCTGTAGGTGACTTCACCGCACAATTACAGGGTCAGGGAGTTAAGAGGAATAATCCTTAGGTAGGAATCCTGACCATATACTGTAGCAGACCCAATCTGGTTTGATTTGTATTGAAGCAAAGACAAAAACAAACAAACAAACAAACAAACAAACAACAACAATAGACTTCTTCATATTTACCAGCATTTACATATTATACTTAAATCTCAAAAGGTGTCTAGCCTTTCTAGCGAGGGTGATCAGGACAGAACAGAGGTCATTCAACATAATTAAGTGAGTATGTTCTTTCCCTTTTCTTTCCATGTACTTCAGACTAATTATTTGGCACACATTCAAACATTCTGTGTACCAGGTTTATATTGGGTTTTTCAGTACATTTCTTATCAGTAGAACTTACATGTGTGCCAACCAAAATTCGGACAATCAATCATTTGTGTTTTAATCCACCCAACGTTTACTGTATATACTATAACCAATCTTTGTTGGATATTGACCATTTGCATTAATGTCTACTATGTCTGCAGATTGGATTACTGTAATTCTCTTTATTTGGGGTTGTCTAAGAAGTTGCTTTCACGGCTGCAACTGGTCCAGAATGCTGCGGCCAGACTGTTGACTGGCACCAGGAAATGTTCCAGTATCTCTCCGGTGCTGGCTTCTTTGCACTGGCTTCCTGTTGAGTATAGGGTGCAATTCAAGGTCCTCTTAATGGTTTTTTAAAGGTTTACATGGGCTTGCCCCTGTATATATCTCTAGTTTGTTACAGCATCATGTTGCTGCTAGATCACTAAGATCATCTCAAAGCTTCATTTTAAATGTTACAAAAATCTCAGTTAATAACCAAGGGAGACCGTGCCTTTGCGGTAGCAGCACCGCGTCTTTGGAATAGTCTCCCATTACACATTAAATCCTGTGATTCCGTCGAATGTTTTAAATCTAGGTTGAAGACCCATCTCTTCTCTGCTGCTTTTAACTGTTCTTAGCTATATGCGGTTTTATTTGGTGTTTTGTTTTGTTTTATGGTGTATTTGTCTATATGTTTTGTACAGTTGGGTCTGTAAAACACTTTGGTCAACTCGTGTTGTTTTTAAATGTGCTTTAGAAATAAAAAATGATTGATTGATTGATTGATTTTAAGATTAATACGCACTGAATCGAGACAGACTTTTTGGCCCATTGTAATCGAAGCAGTGTTGTGCAAAATCATTTCTGTCGCCTGTACTGCCCTCAGACACAGTGGCATTCCTCTCGCTACAGAGTCTAACGATTTACTCCAGTACATGACTGGTCTCTTTTCCCCACATGATTTTGCGTAACCACCGCAATACAATGCCTTCTTGCTCATGAACCAACACATTTTATAAGGTAATTTTAGGTTTGATAACCCCAATGCTGGCCCTTGAGACAATTGCTTTTTTAAACTCTACAAACATTTACTCACAATATTAACTCCACACTAATTTCTCGTGAGGACCCCTCCTCCCTTTCGTAAATTCTATACATTTCAGAATAAGAGTGTTTGCCCGTGCCAATTTTAACTTGTTACCTTTTAGAACCCATTCCCCTGTCATTTCGCAAAGATTTTCCAAACCCAAAATCGGTTCTACCCCAGTTACCATAAAGAATAAGCCCGGTATTGTTACTGGACCTATTAGATTCTGTCCCTGTTACTCAACTGAACATAAGAATAGTTTTTTGTCATAAATTTAGCAAATACCCCTATGCTTTACCTCCAACTCCGGACACTTTCAGGAGAGCTTGCTGCTGCTCACTAGTCAGTGAAGAAAATGTCTGCACAGCCACACAGCCGTCACAAGGTTCTGTGACTTTCGCTGCTAGGTTTACCGCTCTGCTTGCTTTTATTTTCCTTACTCCGGAATTAGATTCCACTCAATGCAGCTTGAACTAGCTCCGCTCAAGTGTCTGCCAATTTATGATTTTGCCGTATATAGGCATTTGCATATGCATAATCTCGAATATGCATAACCTCTCATTTGCCTATGGGTGTTTTGAATTCATCATCACTTTAGAAAGCGCTGTCCATTGTGTTAGGTTTTAAAACAACATCCACAACTACCATGTTTTCTACTCAGTTTCCTGTTGTTGAACTTCTTTCTTGATATTGATCAATCCCAGAGAGGTGAGTTTTAAAAGCAAGATACTGTTTTGGTGATGTGTTTGTTGTGATTTTGTAATGCATTTGCATTTACGTCAGAATGGTTAGAGGGACAATAGAGCCTGAGAACCAGGCCATTAGCAACCTGATGGTCGTTAGTAAGTTGGGTACTACCAGTGCATATCTAGAGTGCATAAAACAAGATTACCTTGACTCAAAGGTCACTGGAATTTTACTGCAGTCATGACTCATGACTGCCGGTGTGGAGGGAATGTGGTCACACAGCAACAGCCCTTGGACCAAACGCACCGACAACCGGTAAAGTACATACAAATATAATTGTATTCAACATTCTGGCTTGTAAAGGTCATGAGATGAAACTTTCCTGAGTCAAACACTCAATTCTGCCCGACATAGAATTCAATGCAATTCAACGTTGAGTTTCCAGGCAAGGTTAAAAGTGACTAGGCAATCAGGAGAGATAATAAACAGAGTAGCAGCAGTATGTGTGTGTGTGTGTGTGTGTGTGTGTGTGTGTGTGTGTGTGTGTGTGTGTGTGTGTGTGTGTGTGTGTGTGTGTGTGTGTGTGTGTGTGTGTGTGTGTGTGTGTGTGTGGTAAAACAATAATTTTATTTGACACATGCTTCGTAGACAACCGGTGTAGACTAACAGTGAAATGCTTACTTGCGGGTTCTTTTCCAACAATGTAGAGTTAATTGAGACTGCCCTCAGAATAGCCTCAATTCGTCGTGGCATGGACTCTACAAGGTGTCAAGCGTCCACAGGGATGCTGGCCCATGTTGACTCCAATGCTTCATACAGGTGTGTCAAGTTGGCTAGATGTCCTTTGGGTGGTGGACCATTCTTGATACACATGGGAAACTGTTAAGCGTGAAAAACCCAGCAGCGTTGCAGTTCTTGACACAAACCGGTGCGCCTGGCACCTACTACCTACAGTGCCTTTAGAATGTATTCATACCCATTGATTTATTCCACATTTTGTTGTTTTGCAGCCTGAATTCTAAATTGATTCAATTGTTTTTCTTCAACCATCTACACACAATACCCCATAATGGCAAAGTGAAAACATTTTTTTTTTAGAAATGTTTGCTAAATTGTTGAAAACAAAGTATAGAAAGTATTGACTCACCCCTTAGTCAATACTTTTTGCAGAAGCACCTTTGGCAGCAATTTCAGCTGTGAGTCTTTCTGGGTACGTCTCTAAGAGCTTTCCATAGATTTTCAAGTAGATTTAAGTCAAAACCGTAACTCGGCCACTCAGGAACATTCACTGTCTTCTTAAGCAACTCCAGTGTAGATTTAGGTTATTGTCTGGCTGAAAGGTAAATTCATCTCCCAGTATCTGGTGGAAAGCAGACTGAACCAGGGTCTCCTCTAGGATTTTGCCTGTGCTTAGCTCCATTCTGTTTCTTTATAATTCGGAAAAACTCTCCATTCCTTAACGATTACAAGCATACACATAACATGATGCAGCCACCACCATGCTTGAAAATATGGAGAGTGGTTCTAGTAATGTGTTGTATTGGATTTGCCCCAAACATAACACTTTGTATTCAGGACAAAAAGTGAATTGCTTTGCCCCATTTTTTTTGCAGTATTACTTTAGTGCCTTGCGTTGCAAATAGGATGGATGTTTTGATTTTTTTTTTATTCTGTACAATTAGGTTAGTATTTTGGAGTAACTACAACGTTGTTGATCCATCCTCAGTTTTCTATCACAGCCATTCAATTCTGTAACTGTTTTAAAGTCACCATTGGCCTCATGGTGAAATCCCTGAGCGGTTGTGACAAGTGACATCAATAAGGGATCATAGCTTTCACCTGGTCAGACTATTTAACTATTTAAGGAACAGGTGTTCCGAGTTGACATTTATAAACCATTATTTAACTAGGCAAGTCAGTTAAGAACAAATTCTTACTTACAATGACTGAACAGTGGGTTAACTGCCTTGCCTTGTTCAGGGGCAGAACAACAGATTTTTGCCTTGTCAGCTCAGGGATTCTATCCAGCAACCTTTCAGTTACTGGCCCAAGTGACTAGGCAGCAGGATATATAATAGACAGTAGCAGCAGCGTATGTGGTGCGTTTCAGTACGTGTGTGTGGCGTCAGTATGCATGTGTGTGCATGTTAAGTGTGTGTGTGTTGTGGTGTCAGTGTAAGTATGTGTGAGTCCAGTGTGTGTGCAGAGTCAGTGCAAAATGCAGGTAGCCCAGGTAGCTATTTGTTTAGAAATGTATTAGTCTTGTTTTGAAGTCTTATTGCTTGGGGGTAGAAGCTGTTCAGGGTCCTGTTGGTTTCAGATTTGCCATGCGGTAACAGAGAAAACAGTCTGTGGCTTGGGTGACTGGAATCTTTAACTAATGTTTGGGCCTTCCTCTGACACCGCCTTGTATAGAGGTCCTGGATGGCAGGGAGCTCGGCCCCAGTGATCTATTGGGCCGTACGCAGATCCTTAGTGATGTGGACACAGAGGAACTTGAGTCTCTCGACCTGCTCCACTACAGCCCCGTTGATGTAAACAGGGGGTGTTCTCAGCCCTCCGCTTCCTGTAGTCCATGTCTCTGACCTCCTCCCTATAGGCTGTCTCATTATCGTTGTGATCAGGCCTACCATAACAGGGAGTACAAGAGGGGCCCCTTTGTTGAGGGTCAGCGTGGCAGATGTGTTGTTACCTACCCTCTCCACCTGGGGGTGGTCCGTCAGGAAGACCAGAATCCAGTCGCAGGGACCTTAGCTTAGTGATGAGCTTTGAGGGCACTATGGTGTTGAACACAGAGCTATAGTCAAAGAACAGCATTCTCACATAGGTGTTCCTTTTGTCCAGGTGGGAAAGGGCAGTGTGGAGTGCAAAAGAGATCGTGTCGTCTGTGGATCTGTTGGGGCTGTATGCAAATTGGAGTGGTTCCAGAGTGTCATGGGAAATGATGGCGGAAACATTATGTACAAAAAACGTTTTTTTTGTATAATTGGTCAGGAGCCCGTAAAACGGCCACTATACATTCCAGTGTGTGTGTGTGTGTGTGTGTGTGTGTGTGTGTGTGTGTGTGTGTGTGTGTGTGTGTGTTGGAGTGTCAGTGTAGTGAGTGTGTGGGTAGAGTCCAGTGAGTGTGCATAGAGCCAGTGCTGATCTAGAGCCAGTGCTCTATGCACACCCCAATAAACTTTCCATATTGTGAATACTTTTAACTGCAGTATCACATTTTAAGACCATACACACACAACACTTGTATCATTGCTGCCATGACTGCACTATGTTACTAATGGTGCGTTTGATTCAATAACCTCGTTTACCACAAAGCTGCAAGTTGAGGGGAATGGCATGCTTTATCTCTGTCATCGGTGACAGCATGCGGTCAGGACAGGCAGAGGGAGACTGCCACACTTTTTATTTAGACACAAAACACACAAGGGTGATTGATCGAGCCTAACTCTTTGTGATAACATCCAGTCAATTTCCTTTCAGTTAGTGTGCATAGAGCAAGTGCAAGAGTCAGTGCAAAAATAAAGGGGGTCAATGGAAATAGTCTGGGTAGCTATTTGATTAACTGTTCAGCAGTTTTATGGCTTGGGGGTAGAAGCTGTTCAGGAATCTTTTGGTCCCAGACTTCAGTACCAAAAAGCCCATGCAGTTGATCTGAAAAATATAACTCCAATAAACTTGCCAATGAATGAATGCTTCTTTTTGCAGTATCACATTTTAAGACCATACACACAAACACTTGGATCATTGCTGCACTATGTTACTAATGATATGTTTGATTCAATATGCAATAACCTCGTTTACCACAAGAGTCAAAACTCAGAGTGAAGTTCAATTGTTTAATACCAAAGACGCAATAGCTTTAATGCGCACCCCTCTAGTGGCACAGCTGTATACAGCAGTTTCTTATATTCAATCGAAGCCCCCTTGAGGCCTCATTCTACTTCTCCTTAATCATGCAAAACCCATTAATCACACAAACAGCAATTGTTTACAATTTATCAGTAGCGCATAATGCACCATAGTGGTTCCCCTTAAGAAGACAGGATTAGGCCTACTTTGGGAAAATAAAGACAGGATTAGGCCTACTTTGGGAAAATAAAGACAGGATTAGGCCTACTTTGAGCTACCACTAGGAGACCTAGGATCTGAATTACTGGCATGAAACAGAGTGATGTTGAACTGTCTTACCAGGGAAGCTAACCCCAGCTGTGCTTTTTGTGGTTCTCTCTTCTTGAGATCCCACCCTGACCCTAATTCTGCTGGGTAGCGATACATTGGCTCATCAATATCTGGACCTATACCTCTCATTTCACAGATAACTTTGTGTCTTTATTTTCAAGAGCGTTATTGGATTTTTATAGACATCTAGTGTGAGTGTAAAGGGATAATTGCCTCTAGGGAATACTGGTGCAATCTGGGACCCATGTCTCAGTCAGTTACTGCTTGTCCTCACAAACCTTGATCATGAAATTCAGTCACCCATAACTATTCAAAATCCTTAAGCAATAAAGCACAGTACTGTCTTTTGTTCAACATTCCCTTTGTATTCTTAGTATATTAATGCAGAAATCCTTCCTTCTCAAACCAGAAGTAGCAGCTTCTCCACCCTCACCTACTCATCCTCAGTTAGTAGGTTTTTGTGGAGTTGCTGTCATGCGCCTTTGATTTCTGCTCTGACATTTTCTCAACTGTCATTGTTTGGTAAGGAGTGACATAGATGCCGACCCTAAAATACAAATGTATTATCATGATGAGGAAAGAGATATGCGTCCTGCTGTCCATAGGTACTTGTAACTGTATTTATTATTATTATTATTATTGATTTGATGTTGTATTTATTAACAAACTGAAAGAAGAGGCTTAAGTATTTCTGGTAGCTATGAATAATTTATCAGTTTCACTACTATTTGTAGTACAGTGCTCACAAATGACAATTTTAGACCAAGCAAGTCAAGTACATTTGCTGTAAAGTGGGTTCAACACATTATGTCTCTCAGTTGTAGCTGGTTCATATACATTTTAATATACATCTGTATTGAGGACATGGCAGTCGTAACTGCATTATGTGCTGATTTTGTGCTACATAATGTGCGTGATATGTGTAATGATAGCCAAAACATGGCAGTCTAAAAGAGCAAGACACCCCAGAGGTCATTGTGGAAGCGTGCGAGTGAAATGTTTTCACTTCCAATTTACAGCACATCAAGAGACAGCAGGACCCTGACAGCCTCAATAAATAAAACAGAAGGGTTTTACTACCCAAAACAATATCCTGCCCGTCCCATGATAGTGTGGCATTAAAACAATATTACCATGTTTTATTCCCAGATTAGGGGTGACAGCATGCGGTCAGGACAGGCGCAGGGAGACTGTGCCGCGCTTTTTATTCAGACAGAAAACACACATGGAGGATTGATCTAGCCTAACTGTGTGATAACATCCAGTCAATTTCCTTTCCATCAACTGTGAGTTATTTGCATGGGCTCACCCCCTCCTCCTGGAATGACTGTATCTTCTTATTTTGAGGCGGTGATTGTATAAAAATATGCCAAGGTTGAATTAGACTACCAAGAAAGATACATTTGCTGTGATTGTCCATTTCAATTTTAGGTACCACCTAATGTCAATATTTGAAAACCATACACTTTACGTAAACACAAATTATTGCTCACAGATATCTGTGGGGTAAATGTTTTCCATTATGAAATGTCTCCATACTGCTTAGTGCTACTCAATGGGGTATGTCTTAGCATGCAGTATGTTTAAATTGCTGCATTAAACGTTCAGTATTTTCGCCAATATCATATCCTCTTTTCATTCCCCCAGCTGTCCCAAAGCAACAAAATCTACATCCAGACTCAAGGTAAGCTCTGCGGTGATATTTGATGTTGCATAAAGCAGCTTCAGCAGTTCTCCCACTATTATAACATGCTGCAGTAGAGTATTTTGAGTTGCTCTTGCCATTGACTGTCTGTCACACCACATGGGTCAGCCCAAAGCAGCAAAGAGCAGTGTAGGTCTCCAAGCCGCAAATCTGCTGAGCCAATAGTGTCTTGGCTCAACCCCACCGAAAAACAGGCCAGACCACCACCAGTGTCCTCAGATCTGCTAACCAACTGTATTACCCACTAAACATGTTGGAGTGTCAATGACAAAAAAAAAAAAGTCATGATTCATGCGTGTTATACTCCTGTCAGCAGGTAGCAATCCCAGGTGTGTCATCTTACCTCATGTCACACAGTGGTAGCTAATTGTCATCACCCCATATGGAGTATGTGAGACAGAATATAGTAGACAGCATGTGTCAAAAAGTGATTGATGATCTATTTTTAGTGTCATGTGTGTCACGGTGCATGTGTATGGAACGAGGTGCAGAGCTGGAGTGAACAGACATTCCTTTATTTTCTATAATATATTCCACAACCGAAAACAAAGGAGAGGTAGCGAAGGGGGTACAGAGCAGACCACTGGGGCGGTTGTTGGTGGGGGCTCTGGACCCGGTTCCGGACGTGGCACCAGATCAGGCGGGGGCTCCGGCTCAGGGGCAGGACTGTAGCCCCTACACCGACTGGGCACCAGTGGAATGGTCCGCTTTGGCACTGGATTGGGGCTGACGACTGGTCCCAGACTGGGCACCGGTGGAGCGGACTGCTCCGGCATTGTGGTGGAGCGGACTGCTACGGCACTGGAGCGGCCCAGACGACCGGTCCCGGACTGGGCACCGGTGGAGTGGACTGCTCCGGCACTGTAGTGTAGCAGACGACCGGTCCCGGACTGGACCCCGGTGGAGCAGTTACAAGCAGAGAGAAACTTACTCAAAATATTTCAATGAACAAAATACATTGAGAATCTTTCCTACAAGAAAATAATAATATGTTTAAATGGGGGTAGTAACATTTTGAAGGAAAAAATAAAGGGTTTTAAAAAGAAGCATGTATTGACCTTCAATGAATGTGTCAAGATTGATGGTAGGCAGGAACCAAGGCGTATCGCTGTAGTACATAAACATACTTTATTGTTGGCATAACAAAAGGAAAGGCAGCAACATGCACAAGCATGGGAAGGTGGGAAGCCGGCGTCGGTGGGGACTCCGGATCTGGCCCCAGAGCAGGACTGGGCACCCGGTCAGGTGGAGGCTCCGCCCCCGGAGCAGGACTGGGCACTCGGTCAGGTGGAGGCTCCGCTCCCGGAGCAGGACTGGGCACCCGGTCAGGTGGAGGCTCCGCCCCCGGAGCAGGACTGGGCACCGGTTCAGGAGGCTCCACCCCGAGAGCAGGACTGGGCACTGGTTCAGGAGGCTCCGCCCTCAGAGCAGGACTGGGCACCGGTTCAGGAGGCTCTGCCCCCAGAGCAGGACTGGGCACCGGTTCAGAGAGAGGTACCGGGCTGGGGACCGACATAAGGTACCGGGCTGGGGACCGGCACTGGAGCTACCAGGCTGGGGACCGGCATAAGAGATACCGGGCTGGGGACACACACTGGAGGCCTGGTGCGGGGAGCCGGCACTGGAAGTACCGAGCTGGGGACACAAACTGGAGGCCTGGTACGGGGAGCCGGCACTGTCGATACCGGGCTGGGAACCGGCACTGTGGGCTCTGGTCTGGGAACAGGCACAGGAGCCCAGGTGCGGGGAACCGGCACTGGGGGCTCTGGGCTGGGAACAGGCACAGGAGCCCAGGTGCGGGGAGCCGGCATTGGAGGTACCGGGCTGGGAACCGGCACTGGGGGCTCTGACCTGGGGGCCGACAGCCACTCGGTCCACATCCTCCTGCGGTCCTCAAAACTGTCCTTGTCCGACTCCTCATCGTCGTCCTCCTCCCATGTCTGATTGAGCTCTTCCAATACCTCCCCAAAGTATTCCTCGTCCTTATCTGCGCTCCCCATAGGAACTCTTCCTGGTCCTTATTCAACCGGTCCCAGCTCTGCAGTGGCTATTCAGCTGGCCCCTCTCAAGGCCCCCATAGCCCCACCAAAAAATGTGTATGGGGTTTCTTCTGGGGTTTCTTCTGTCGTTTAGCTCGCTGCCCTGGATCCCGGTTAGAATCCAGGCCTAGTCAGTGAAGGTCCTCCTCCTCGGAGTCACTCTCAAAACCTTCAAGGAGTTCCTTCACTGTAAAGCGCTACTTGGTCCCGTTTTGGTTGGTTATTCTGTCACGATTGATGGTAGGCAGGAACCAAGGCGCAGTGCTGTAGTACATCGACATACTTTGTCAGAATCACAAAAACAACAAAAGGACCGGCCACAACCGTGCACTGTTGTGCAACATGCACAAGCAATAACCCACAAACAGGTGGGAAACTCAACAACTTAAGTAGGGTCCCCAATTAGAGACAATGCAGGGCAGCTGCCTATAATTGGGGACCAACAAAACCAAACATAGACTCTCCTAGACATCTCCACTCTGTCAGGCCTTGACAATCACCTCCAGAACAACATAAAGAAGGCTAGAGGCCTCCCTATGGTTTTCTGTCTCTCTTCCTCAGGCCCTTTACCCTCTGGTTGCATGGTAGGTGTCATGTTATGAGCCGTGGGGTTACAAGCAGAGAGAGAGGGAACCCTTCCCGAGGCCTTATTTTCTAAGAAAATAATAATAATAAAAAAAATCAAATAAAACCAATTACAGTTTTCTACAATCACTTTGTTACTATTTTCAGAACCTTGATGTCATTTTTCACAACTCTAGACACAAAACTCACAACCAATGATCAAAATGCACATTTTTCAAAACTCTAACCCTTTTCTCAATTGCTTGGATACAATACACATAAAACTTAGATCATTTGTTCATTCAACAAAAATCACCTGTTCAATATGACACAACTTAACATCAAAGTACTACTATTTCAAAAGGCAATTCACACATTACATTTCAAATGAGTGTCTATTCATTTCCTTACAGTGATCTAACTATCAATTGATACAACTGCTCAAAATGATAAGTAACTGTTGCATTACTCTTAATGCATAGTTGTATGGAAACAGACAAACAATCTTCCATGTTTACAGTAAATCATGAAAGTTTCAAGATAACGAGATTAATTGTCACCAATTAGCGTGGAGCATGAACCAATTAGACTACAATATCCATGGATGTAGCCTAATATTTTATCATAATGCTTCATCAGACACTGTGTCTATGGTCCAAAATACTGTACCACCTTTTCAGACTATTTACAGTATTGACAGTACTGCACTGTATAGATGCAGGCCCTTGTAATTGCTTGTCAAATTCTGCCAACTCGTTACTGATGATTGAGTGCACATTGTGGAATATAAAGAGTTGATCGGGATCCAATTGCAAGAGCATAGTGATACGTAACATGGAGCCAGCAGGTGATCCAGGTCACAATGGAGGTCAAGCAGTGGTGGGAGGAAGACGACTCTGACGAGGAAGACGTGTTGGTCAAAGGAATGGCAGGGGACAGGCACCCCTTCTGAGAGGTGGTCGTGGGCCTCGTTTGAGAGGTGTGGGGAAACGTGGTAGAGGACAGGCACCCCTTCTGAGAGGTGGTCGTGGGCCTCGTTCGAGAGGTGTGGGGGAACGTGGTAGAGGACAAGGCCACGGACCAAGACAGCGGCAGCAACAGCATAGAGTGTCCAATGAAATTCGGGCAATAGTTGTAGACCATGTCATAAATCATGGCATGACAATGACTGAGGCGGCTACAATGATACAACCAAACCTCAGAAGGTCAACCGTGGCCTCAATAATCAGAACTTTTCAGAAGTTATCAGCATGCACTAAACATTATGCTACTCTCAATTGTCAAATGACTGCATACCAATGTGTATCACAGAATAGGTGATGTGACCAAGTGTCTTCTTACTCTAATGTTCCCTGTAGAATTGTGACCAGGCCAAATAGTGGAGGCAGAGGCAAAATTCTAACTGACCAACAAGAGCAGGCTGTGGTCGATTTGGTTCGGGATAGAAATGATATTCGCCTTACAGAAATTCGCCAGCATCTTGGATAATGAAGACATGTTCAACAATGTGGGATCCATAAGTTTTCCGACTATTGCACGCATACTGAAAAGGCACCAGGTATCTATAAAACAACGATACCGTGTGCCTTTCAAAGAAATGCAGACAGAGTGAAGCAAATGAGGACTGAGTATGTTCAGGTAAGTTCAGTTTCAAGATGGCTGTTGTAAAAACATTCCCAAAAATTCTACATTGTACAGTAATCTCTAAATCTCTTTCCAAAATGTATTTTTAGAGGGTGATGGAGCTGGATGCTGATGACGACCATCACAAATTCATATATTTGGATGAGGCAGGTTTTAATCTGGCCAAGACAAGGAGGAGAGGTCGGAATTTCATTGGCCAGCGGGCAACCATCCAAGTACCTGGACAACGTGGGGCCAACATGACCATGTGTGCGGCTATATCAGAAGATGGTGTGGTGGGACGCAGACCTCATATTGGACCATATAATGCAGCTCTCCTTGTCACCTGTCTTGATGAGCTCGATCAGGTTTGTAGAGCTGAAGGTGTGACCTATGTCATTGTGTGGGACAATGTCAGGTTCCATCATGCTCATGTGGTGCAAGCATGGTTTCAGGCCCATGCACAATTTATCACCCTGTATTTACCCCCATACTCTCCCTTCCTTAACCCGATTGAGGAATTTTTCTCCGCATGGAGTTGGAAGGTTCATGATAGGCACCCTCATGAACAAGTCACTCTTCTCCAGGCCATGGATGACGCCTGCAATGACATCACAGCAGACCAGTGTCAGGCCTGGATTCGCCATGCCCGAAGGTTTTTTCCAAGATGTTTGGCTAATGAAAACATCCATTGTGATGTAGATGAGAACCTGTGACCAAATCCACAACACAGAGTTGATGACAATGTAGAAGTACAGTAATCACTACTGTTTTGTTTCTTACATTTGATGTTTTACAGTACTGTCTTTTCTTTTCTATTTCATAGCTAATTATTTTTTATTTGATTCAAATAAACCTGTGTTGTGATTGTACTGTAGTGTTTTGCATCAATATATTACAAACTTTGTTCAATGATCCCACTGTGTCTGTAGTATTCTCTCTACTACTGCAGTACTTTTACAGATATGTATTTACTGTACATGTAGTACCATAATGAAACCTGTATCACCTATTTTGTTCTACAATATTTAATGATTGTACGAACAATGACACAGTGAAACTATCGGTTGCTTGTGTGTGGGTGATCTATAGTTATGTTTCAATGGTATTTCACAGTAAATTTGTTTTTTGAACCAATGATTGTGCAAGTGCAAGATTTCTTTAAAGATGTGAATGCACAATGCAATGTTTTGAACATTAGACAGCCTGTGTTACAAGTGATAACCGTTTTGAGTTTTGTGTCTAGAGTTTTGAAAAATGACATCAAGGTTCTGAAAATAGTAGCAAAGTGATTGTTAAAAACTGTATACATGTAAACATTTAAGGGGTATTAAAGTGTAGTACTGTGTGATAATAATATATATGATGTATATACATGTTTAGTAAACAGAGGTACTGTATAGTTTAATATTGCATAGTAAACATTAATCTTTAAATGTTGGTAGTAACATTTTTGAATATGGGGTTTGAAAATGTAATTTCTGGACCTATGTCTCTCCCCAAGGTTGTGTGTGTGTGTGTGTGTGTGTGTGTGTGTGTGTGTGTGTGTGTGTGTGTGTGTGTGTGTGTGTGTGTGTGTGTGTGTGTGTGTGTGTGAGAGAGAGAGAGAGCGTGTGTGTGTGTGTGTGTGTGAGAGAGAGAGAGCGTGTGTGTGTGTGTGTGAGTGTGTGTGTGTGTGTGTGTGTGTGTGTGTGTGTGTGTGTGTGTGTGTGTGTGTGTGTGTGTGTGTGTGTGTGTGTGTGTGTGTGTGTGTGTGTGTGTGTGTGTGTATGTGTGTGTGTGTGTGTGTGTGTGTGTGTGTGAGAGAGAGAGAGAGAGTGTGTGTGTGTGTGTGTGTGTGTGTGTGTGAGCGTGTGTGTGTGTCTTTGAAAACAACTGTCTGAAAAACCTGTCTAACCGTTATCTTTTAAAAAAAGAGTTCTCATCAAATCCCTATATATTAAATAGTGAACATGAATGGTTCGTTGGGGGGCCCCTTAACCCCTAGGACCCCCAAACAACTGTCGGAAAAACAGTATGTCTCAGTCAATCACACCAAACTCTTTTTGAAAGGGTAATTGTACTCTTTAAGATGGGGCCCTTTTCATTTAGCATCCCAATATGACATTTTAATTACGTCACAGAAGACTGAAATGTAACAAAATGCCTATTGTGTTTATTGAGCTGTACACTGAGATGCTCAGGTGGTCAATATTCCCCTCCAGTGATTCCTCAACATCTTGTCAACATGGGACCCCAAAAATTGAGCAGATATCTTATACCAATCTATCTTTATAGACATTTATCCATAACAAGGTCTAGGCGGACCCTATAGTGTCCAAAACTCTCCAAAATGTCAAATGTTTTAAGCATCTTTATTTTCATGCATATAACTTGTCAATTAGTAGGTCCCTGAATGGTCAAAAACCTCTTCAAATAGAAGTATGTTTGTAGGACAAAATATCTTACAGGTAGGCCCTCTTTCACTCTCTCATCATGTCACAAGCGGACAGGCTCCCAGAGGCAGGGCCATAAAAGGCCCCAGCTCACTCAACTGCCCCTCCACTCTCCAACATCCATCAACCCAGAACAGCATGAAGACAGAAAAGCTAAAAGGGAATCTTTACTTCCTCATGGTTCTTTTTGAAGGTGAGTTGAATATTCAGTGTGATGTTTGTATATAGATTTATATTATTTAAGAATGTGTATTAAAAAATAATCCTATTTATCCATTGAGCAATAGCCAATGTTTTTATTCATGATGTTTGTAGACAATAGCTTCTGCCCGCTTAGGTTCTATGTGAATTGAGCAGATATCTGATGTGAGGATTTCTCTGGTATTGGAGGAACTAAGATGTGAGGAGGAAATACAATGCTCAGTAGAAGAGTTGACACAAACATTTATTAGAAACAGATCCGGTTTCCTCTAACAAACCACCAGTGAGTGTAGCTTGTCAAAGGAACCTAGAATTACATACTCTTGGAGCTTATATACTGAATGACTGTTACATATAAGGTAATCCTTCATCCTGCTTCTATCAGCAGAGTGCCCCAAATATCCTCCATACAGGCCTGTGTCTCCAATGACACAAATTGCTTAGGAACCAGTTCTATGGAAAAGGTTACAGCCAGAATAGCTTGCACTCCTAGTTACAAACGTAGCAAACACATTTCCATAGATACACCATATGGAAACTTAATCCTAACAATATCTTATACCAATCTATCTTTATAGACATTTATCCATAACAAGGCCTAGGCGGACCCTATAGTGTCCAGAAATCTCTCAAAAATGTCAAATGTTTTAAGCATCTTTATTTTCATGCATATAACTTGTCAAAGAGCATTTTTATGATCAAATTCATATTATTTAGTGTAGACAATCATTTCTTTATGATTTCATGACTGTTTGAAAAATAGGTCATGCCTCTTGCTTAATAGTACAAAGCAGATCATTCAATCGATGTTCTTACTAGTCCTAGACTATGGCGAAATCCTCTATATGAATGCAGCTGCCACTTCATTAAAGCCTTTAGATGCATTTGCCATAGAGCACTTTGTTTTATTAGGATCTGTACACATCCCTGTATTCTCTATCCTAAAGTAGGCTGACCCTTTTTGAGGTCACGTAGGTCAATTCATTGCTCTCTTTGCCTTTATAAACCTCTTTGACATACAGTAAACTGCCTCTGCAGCTAACGTCTACAATAACCATTAGACGTACGAGTCAAAGATATCATGGAAATTCCTTTGGTCTGTACAGAGTTAGGTAAATCAGCTCTTTGCACCTTACTTGGGGAATAATCTCCAAGCTTCTCTAAACGTGTATGTTTTGGTGTCTCTAGGTTCATTCAGACTACTGAATGAGGCCTATTACAACTTACTTACAAAAGCTTTAAAGGAGTTTGTGAAACCATTCAGTCATGGATGTATGAAAAACAGATTTAACATGTATTGCTTGCTACCGAATACTAATGTTGTACATTGAATAGCCATTCATCCCTGTTACACCTTCTTGATGTGATGGTTCTCTATGTCTGTCCATGTTTATAATACACATAGTGTGAATAGTGGTTTCCATAAAGTTATTAACCCCTAAACCTGAATCTGAAATTAGCTTTATGATCTTTCTTACCACTATTACTTTGGGGTTCTAATCTCTCTCTTTCAAAATCACCACTGTGAACAAATCTTTAATATTCATGAACCTTTATTATATTTATCCCTAAACGACCCACAATAACTATTGTCTTTGAACGTTTTATACATAGCTAAATACAATGTTGGAGACAGTTTTCATGTCTTTGGTTATTTCAATTCTATATGGGTCATGCCTTGCTTTGGTCATGTGGTCTCTTATGGGTCAATGTTTTAAATTACAATATAGCATTTATGTTCTCCCCTCAATTACTTAGAAGTGCATGTGGTCCCACCCCTCCCATGTGTGTCCAGGTGGATATTTGGTAGCCCTTATAGAGTCAGGATGTAAGTCTTACTAGTTATGGTTAGGAAGACCTGGTTGTTGTAACCACATCTTTTCACAAACCTTTTATTTGGGTCTTTTTCATTTAACACGATGATTGGCTCCAGCCCTTGGAAGCTCGGTGCATGTACAAAGAAAAAGAACGGAATTCAACCATTGATGGATGTTGACGAAGTTAAGTAATGTTAAGTTTTTCTCTGTTTTATTGGTGGAGTTTATGGATTTGCATATGGCTGTGCATTATATGATGCCTGAATGGGAAAGAGGATCTGTTCATGCCTATTAGTATTCTTGATCAATTCTTGATCCAAAAAGACACACATATGCTTGCATTGCTTGGAAGTGTATTAGCATGGTATGAGACAACATACAAAATACAATTTAAGTGAAATAAAAATAAACAGTATTATCCTAAATTGAGACATGAATAAAAATGGTCTTATCACATCAACAACAACAACATCTTTCAGAATGTACCTGTTTTCAGTATAAAGCCTAAGCACAGAGTCTAGGAAACACTCCCTAGAAAGTCATAAACCTAGGATTAAAATTAGAGTGGAACCATGCTCCAAGGGCTGTGCTGAGTGGACATTTAATTTTTTATTTTTTTTATTGTTATTCAAGATGTTCCAACGTTTGTGGAGGACCATCAGGGTCAGATAATAACCAGGGTGGCTCTAGAGTGGACAAAAGTTCAACACTGAGGAGTCAATGTCATGTCTTTTTAATAGCCTGAGAGAGAAAGAGAGCGAGCGTGAGAGAGAGAGAGAGAGAGAGAGAGAGAGAGAGAGAGAGAGTGAGAGAGAGAGGATCTATTACATAAAGTCACAGAAGCACACTATGTAACACATTATATATCACAACTTCAGCCGAAGTTGCTAATTGTAACTAATTGTTTGTGCGATTGAGAGAGAGAGAGAGATTAATATTACACAATTAAAATAATAGATCATCACTCACACACACAGGCATGGCTTCATAGTTTGTCATAGTTTCTAATTATCATTTCTAATCATAGTTTGAACATAGTTGGCTATACTTTCTTATCATACTTTCTAATCTTAGTTTCTAGTCTGAGAGGTTTTTATATAATAAGAGGGTCACATAGAACCTAAGCGGGCAGAAGCTATTGTCTACAAACATCATGAATAAAAACATTGGCTACTGCTCAATGGATGAATAGGATTCTTTTTTAATACACATTCTTAAATAATATAAATCTAAATACAAACATCACACTGAATATTCAACTCACCTTCAAAAAGCTCCATGAGGAAGGAAAGATTCCCTTTTAGCTTCATGCTGTTCTGGGTTGATGGCTGTTGGAGAGGGGAGGGGCAGTTGAGTGACCCTGCCTCTGGGAGCCTGTCCGCTTGTGACATGATGAGAGAGTGAAAGAGGGCCTACAAACATACTTCTATTTGAAGAGGTTTTTGACCATTCAGGGACCTACTATCAAACAGTCATGAAATCATAAAAAAAGGATTGTCTACACTAAATAATGTGAATTTGATCATAAAAATGCTCTTTGACAAGTAATATGCATGAAAATAAAGATGCTTAAAACATTTGACATTTTGCAGAGATTTTTGGACACTATAGGGTCCGCCTAGGCCTTGTTATGGATAAATGTCTAAAGATATGTATAAGATATCTGCTAAATTTTTGGGGTCCCATGTTGACAAGATGTTGGGGAATCACTGGAGGGGAATATTGACCACCTGAGCATCTCAGTGTACAGCTCAATAAACATAATATGCATTTTGTTACATTTCAGTCTTCTGTGATGTAATTTAAATGTCATATTGGGATGCAAAATCAAAAATAAATACATTTCAACTATATCTGACATGTTACAGGTGTCTTCTGTTTAAGTCCATAATCGTGTGTGAGGTGTACACTTTTGTTTCACAGTAGATTTGTTTAAGACTACCAAGAAACCCCTGATTTAGCCCATTGCATTAAAAGGTTATTAAGAGTGTAAAAGGATCTGTTTAAGTCATAAGTAAAGGGCCCCATCTTAAAGAGTACAATTACCCTTTCAAAAAGAGTTTGGTGTGATTGACTGAGACAAACTGTTTATCCGACAGTTGTTTGAGGGTCCTAGGGGTTAAGGGGCCCCCCAACGTTGTTCACTTGTTCACTATTTAATATATAGGGATTTGATGAGAACTCTTTTTTAAAAAGATAAAGGTTAGACAGGTTTTTTAGACAGTTGTTTTCAAAGACACACACGCACACACACACGCACGCACACACACACACACACGCACGCACGCAAGCACGCACGCACGCACGCACGCACCCACACACACACACACACACACACACACTATTTTCTGATAGGCTAATCTAAAAACATAGATAACAGATTTTAACATCACATTTACCTTTCTTTCCTCCTTTCCTCCTTTCCTCCTTTCCTTCTTTCCTTCTTTCCTTCTTTCCTTCTTTCCTTCTTTCCTTCTGTCTGTCTGTCTGTCTGTCTGTCTGTCTGTCTGTCTGTCTGTCCTGCCTGCCTGCCTGCCTGCCTGCCTGCCTGCCTGCCTGCCTGCCTGTCTGTCTGTCTGTCTGTCTGTCTGTCTGTCTGTCTGTCTGTCTGTATCAATCTCTCCTTGCTTAGATCTAGATCTACTCCTCTCTTTCTTTGCCTCCTCTCGCTCTCTCAGCCCCTCATCCCGCCACCATAGTAAATGTACAGTATGTCATTACTCAAAGTAGCTTCCCCACAGCCCTGACTTTAAATTAAAAAGCCAGGGACATCAGAGCTCAGGGCTGTTCATAGATGCAGCTCTCCAACAGCCTGTGATTAATAGCTCTCCCATACAGGGCCGTTCCTCACCAGTTTTCTATACTGGTGCCAGAAATACTGATTGCCAACAGGGTGAGTCCACGCTAGGAAGACCTGAAATATTTTGTGTATCTCAGATCGTTCTGGCAATTCTCACATGGAAACTTAATTGGGAGGAAGGATATTTTATAGGCTATTAGACTATTTAATGCCTCACCGGGGTGCCGTGCCGTCGGCAACATAGACCTGGAACTGTTGGGGTGTTAGGACCTAGTTTAACAATTAGGCATCCTTCCGCGAATAACTCTGGTCTGTAATCACTCATTCACTCAGGACTTGTTCATTCAGTACTGTATATACATATTCATGTACAGTTGTTATATCATATCACATGCAATATTGTAAGTAATTCTTGGACTGAACTTACTAGGTCATTCACTCAGGAATGCATATTAGTATCCTGTCAGTTGTATCTTTTTTCATTGCTTTTAGTATATCTAATGTGAAATATGTGCATTTATCTGTAATTAAACCCTGCACTAAGGACTGCCATCGACCTGTATAGAATAGTTAACCATGCAAATATTTATATATATTAACTTTAAAATATCTTTTTTTTTTAACAACACTCTGTAACAATGTATAGTGTACATATTATTTATTTCAGCTTTCATTTCTTTCATCACATTCCCAGTGGGTCAGAAGTTAACATACACTCAATTAGTATTTGGTAGCATTGCCTTTAAATTGTTTAACTTGGATCTAACGTTTCGGGTAGCCTTCCACAAGCTTCCCACAATAAGTTGGGTGAATGTTGGCCCATTCCTCCTGACAGAACTGGTGTAACTGAGTCAGGTTTGTAGGCCTCCTTGCTCACACACACTTTTTTAGTTCTGTCCACAACTTTTCTATAGGATTGAGGTCAGGGCTTTGTGATGGCCACTCCAATTCCTTGACTTTGTTGTCCTTAAGCCATTTGCCACAACTTTGGAAGTATGCTTGGGGTCATTGACCATTTGGAAGACACATTTGAGACCAAGCTTTAACTTCCTGACTGTCTTGAGATGTTGCTTCAATATAGCCACATAATTTTCCTTCCTCGTGATGCCATCTATTTTGTGAAATGCACCAGTACCTCCTGCAGCAAAGAACCCCCACAACATGATGCTGCCACCCCCGTGCTTCACTGTTGGGATGGTGATCTTCGGCTTGCAAACCTCCCCCTTTTTCCTCCATACATAATGATGGCCATTATGGCTAAACAGTTCTATTTTTGTTTAATCAGATCAGAGGACATTTCTCCAAAAAGTACGATCTTTGTCCCGATGTTCAGTTGCAAACCGTAATCTGGCTTTTTTATAGCGGTTTTGGAGCAGTGGATTCTTCCTTGCTGAGCGGCCTTTCAGGTTATGTCGATATAGGACTGGTTTTACTGTGGATATAGATACTTTTGTACCTGTTTCCTCCAACATCTTCACAAGGTCCTTTGCTGTTGTTCTGGGATTGATTTGCACTTTTCGCACCAAAGTACGTTCATCTCTAGGAGACAGAACACGTCTCCTTCCTGAGCGGTATGACGGCTGCGTGGTCTCATGGTGTTTATACTTGTGTACTACTGTTTGTACAGATGAACGTGGTACCTTCAGGCGTTTGGAAATTTCTCCCAAGGATGAACGAGACTTGTGGAGGTCTACAATTGTTTTTCGGAGTTATTGGCTGACTAATTTTGATTTTCACATGATGTCTAGCAAAGAGGCACTGAGATTGAAATACATCCACAGGTACACCTCCAATTGCCTCAAATTATGTCAAATAGCCTATCAGAACCTTCTAAAGCCATGACATCATATTCTGGAATTTTTCAAGTTGTTTAAAGGCACAGTCAACTTAGTGTATGTAAACTTCTGACCCACTGGAATTGTGATATAGTGAATTATAAGTGAAATAATCTGGCTGTAAACAATTGTTGGAATAATTACTTGTGACATGCACAAAGTAGATGTCCTAACCGACTTGCCAAAACTATAGTTTGTTAACATGAAATCTGTGGAGTAGTTGTAAAATGAGTTTTAATGATTTCAACCTAAGTGTATGTAAACATCCGACTTCAACTGTATGACAAGAAATGTATGTTTTTTGGTTACATCTGTTCTGATGATTTAACTATTGTTATTTTTTCTGCTCCTCTTCCTGTCTCCAGGTGTCACACAGGTGTGACTATGTGTTTGTGAATGGGAAGGAGAGGAAGGGCAAGGTGAGGATGATGGTGAACTTCACCTACAGCTACCTGAGTGCTCAGCTGGAGATGAACGTGTGGATCCCACGGCTGCCCCTCCAGATCGAGGTGTCTGACGCAGAGCTCAGCCAGATCAAGGGGTGGAGGGTGCCCATCATCACCACCAAGAGGTACAGGAGGAACCACACAACAGCCACCCCCCCATTCCTGTCACACAGTAAAGCCTCCCCCCACTGTACATACTAGTGTACATACATACTGTAGGTACAGTGGGTAAAGGGACCAGTATAGAGGTCTACTGGCCTAAAAGGCAGCCCTTAGCTCTAAAATGAGTGTCGATTTTTTTAGCACAAATAGTACATCGTAAAAAGCTCAGGCTTGTGTTTTAATACCGTTACGTAATGTATTACAATACCTCAATGTGATATTAATTTGATGTGAATTTGTGTATTGTTTTTTTTTTATCTACAGAGTAAGAGAATGACAATGACAACCAGTGATTAGATTAACAGGGAAGAGTCTGTGTGCGTGCAGGCCTGTATGTTTTGTGACAGGTGTGCCCTGTGCTGTAGTGTAACACAGTGTTTCTCTTCATTCCCTAGGCTCAGCTGGAACAGCAAGGAGAAGGAGGAGGATAAGAAGGGTAAAGGCTGCATGTTACAGTTCCAGCCTGCTCTGGTGCGTGTGATCACACACTTCATAGCCGAGCAGTCGGACCCCCGGGAACCCCAGGCCTACTTCCTGGGCTCAGACTGGCAGGTGGACGTGACCAGGCTGGTACGCTACTTCCTCAAGGTGGAGGACCCTCGCATCGCCAGACTGCAGACAGGCAGAGTGCTGTCAGGACGAGACGTGGGGACCACCTCCATCCAGGTATGGTAACCATCAGGTATGATTGGAAGCATGACTGATTGCATGTTTAACTGGGCCTTCAGACAACGATGTGACGTTGGATATTGACATGATGTGATATCTAATGCACTCTGTGTTTTGTGCCTGAGCAGGTGTTCTCACCCCTGTCCGACTCCATACTGGCAGAGAAGACTGTGACGGTGGTGGATGACAAAGTGACCATCACAGAGCTGGGAGTGCAGCTGGTCACTGGTCTGGCTCTGTCCCTGCAGCTCAGCCCAGGAAGCAACAGGGCCATCCTCGCCACGGCAACCACACAGGAAGTGCTGCAGAGCCCCAAACAGGTGCCGTTTACGATCTTCTTGAATGTCAATCAGATCAGACACAGCTGTACTGTAGATTATTGGGTTTAATAGTATTCAATTAAAGTAAAAAATATATATATTGCTATTTGTCCTCGTCAGGAGGCTGTGGTTAGTTCCTGGGTCCAGTTCAGCGATGACTCCATGACCCCTCTGGACATCTATGACCCTGCCTACTACCGTGTGACGGTGATCTCTCTGGATGAGGGCGTGGTGTCGGTGCATGGCTCCCCGCCTGCAGTGGTGGCAGAGGGTGAGGGACAGGGATTGCTGGTCAGGGTGGAGATGGCCATCTGTGAGACCTGCCAGAAGTCCAAGCTTCTAAAGCCATGACATCATTTTCTGGAATTTTCCAAGTTGTTTAAAGGCACAGTCAACTTAGTGTATGTAAACTTCTGACCCACTGGAATTGTGATGTAGTGAATTATAAGTGAAACAATTTGTCTGTAAACAATTGTTGGAAGAATTACTTGTGTCATGCACAAAGTAGATGTCCTAACCGACTTGCCAAAACTATAGTTTGTTAACATGAAATTATCTATCTATCTATCTATCTATCTATCTATCTATCTATCTATCTATCTATCTATCTATCTATCTATCTATCTATCTATCTATCTATCTATCTATCTATCTATCTATATATATATATATATATATATATATATATATATATATATATATATATATATATATATATATATATATATACAGTACCAGTCAAAGTTTGAACACACCTACTCATTCAAGGGTATATCAAATGTTATATACAGCGGGTGAAATAAGTATTGAACACGTCACCATTATTCTCAGTAAATATATTTCCAAAGGTGCTATTGACATGAAAGTTTCACCAGATGTTGGTAACAACCCAAGTAATCCATAGATACAAAGAAACCAAAACAAATAAGTTCAGAAATTAAGTTATGTGTAATAATGTGAAATGACACAGGGAAAAAGTATTTTAACACATGAAGAAAGGGAGGTTCAAAAAGGCATGGAAAGCCAAGACAACAGCTGAAAACTATCAGTAATTAAAAAGCAATCCAGCCCCCTGTCAGTGCAAATTAATATCAGCTGGTTCAGTCCCAACTGATGGCCTACAAAAGGTCTCATTGCCAAGGTGTCACACAAGACACATCTCATGATGGGTAAAAGCAAAGAGCTGTCTCAAGACATTCGCAACCTAATTGTTGCAAAACATAATGATGGCATTGGTTATAGGCGCATTTCTAAGCTTCTGAATGTTCCAGTGAGCACTGTTGGGGCCATAATACGGAAGTGGAAAGACAATCATTTCACCATAAATTTGCCTCGACCAGGTGCTACTAAAGGGGAAGATGGAGCAAAAGCCTTCACAGATACGTTTGAGGAGAGAGGTGTCGCTGTTAAAAACATATTCGCTATTACAACTGACTGTGCCTCTGCTATGGTGGTGAAACATAAAGGATTTGCAAAGCTGATTAAAGATAAGATTGGCCACCTGGTGGTTAAATGTCACTGTATCATTCACCAAGAGAATCTATGTTCCAAGATCAAGCCCGTGCTGCTCTGTTTAGCGAGCTATGGAATTCTTCCGTTTGTGTGCAAATAAATATTCAATAGACACAATTAGTTGTAAATCACATATGAAAATCATAACTGGCACGCAGATCGTTAGAAATGGTAGGATAAATTGTAAATTGGTAAGAAAAATATGTAGTCTCCTTTTGTATTTGCATTTTTTATTTGAAATATTTTTCAGTGTCAGAAAAGGAGTTGATTTTAATGCAGTCTTGTGGTTGTTATTATACTCTTGTTAGATGCCTTTGCGTCCATGTTGTTTACCAGATTAGTTGTTCTGTTCCCTCTTTTGAACCTTGACACGCTGAGGCCCGATTTCTCCTCCCAGAATAATTCATATTCATCCTTCATAACTTTATTTCTCTGCTCTTCTCAGATACAACAAAACGCACTGGCAGAATAAACGCCTCCAGTATCAGAAAGAGATCAAACCCTTAGCCTGTCCTGTCAACATTTATCCTCTCCACATCTTCGCACACACAGGTCACAGTGGGGGAAACTTTCTCATCTGCCTGTTTTCTTTTTCAATATTACAGTTTTTCTTTCCATTTGTTTTTGTTTGGTTTAGAGTAAATCAGAGCATGTTCTGCCAAACAGGGCTAGTTTTGCCCTCCCGTGAGATTGCACCATGACACAGTATAAAAATAGCAGATACCTAAAACTCTTCTCTTGTAATGTAGGTAGATTAGAGTAGGCCCATTTAAGCTCCAAATATGTATGGGAGAGAATCTTGGCACAGGGGGCGCTGCTGAACACTGTATGCTGGAAACACTCAGTTTGTTATTTTTTACTAAAACAAATATACTAAATACCGAACTTGTTTTTGCATGGATTCTGCAACTCGGTTAGCTTTTAACAGCTAGGATCGCTATTTCTCCCTTAACCGACAAGTTGAAGCCTGCTTGACAGAGTCGCTAAGCTGCTGGCCTTCTTTGTCTGGAGAAATAAATGAACTGTTCCGGCACTGTAGGAGCTGTTTCTACTACGCTTTGTTTAGGGACAAATCGAATCACTCAGAGTTCCAATGCGGCAATTGTTTGCTTGCCGAGGATTATAGGCTTGAGGTGGTTTCCTTGATCACGCAGGTCGCCAGCCTACGTAAGAAACTGGGGAAAACGCAGAGTAGAATGTTTACCTTTTCTACGCCAGTGGCTGGATGGCGTTCGCACTTGTTGGATGCATCTCTGCATTGTCATTTGTCGTTATCCGACTGGCCGGTGTTGCCCGGAGCTCCCCCATCTGATAGCGGAGTTGAAGGAGCACAGCAAGAGGAGCATGGCAATCAACAATGGTCGCATGTCACGAGCCATGGAAGCCAAAGACAGGGGCCTCCCGCAAAGCAGAGGCCCAGAGCGGATACAAACAACAAATAGTTTTGCCGTCCTGGAGCCTGATCTTCCTGCACCTTCGTCGCTGGGGCCACAGTGCTTACTCCTATGATTTCTTAGTCTAGGTCGGCAACCTTCCGTCCCTGCTCTGGATTGATCTTCTCCATCTGTCAGAGGCCTGGAGCAACGGGCTCAAGTTATCTTGTCTCTCACTGATACATAAAGGGTTCTCTGAATCCTGTGAAGCGTCGGAGTGGGCGGATTTCCTCATCCTTTTCGCCAGCCGTAATTTTGAGCAGCTCCATGGTAAGAAATGACAATGTCCTATCCCGGAGCTTGAGTAAATTACATTACTTGGCTGTTCCCGAATGTACTAGGTCAGGACATGGAAATGATTGACGCTCTGAGCTGATTAACGCTCTGATAGACACTAATAAAATACCCATCATATCTGGCCCTGTGCCCTCTCTGAATCGTGGCATTGAACGCTTTAGCAGTATTCTTTCTCTTCACCACTAGCTACTTGATTATTGCAGTTCAATGGGTGTAACTTTTGTTGACAATTCTGATACCTTTTGGAAACAAAACGCATTTTATGAAGAGGATGGGATCCACCCAAATCATTTGGGTTCCTGGATCCTTTCACAGCATTATGTGTTGAGACAACGACGTATCAATGACCCAAGCCCCACTCAGTTAATCCCTAACATTGTGATGCTGAGTTGTCATAATGCTTCAGCAAATGTACGTTATACCAGGGGCGTTGGTAGACACAATGTAAGTAACCTACTGTATGTCCTTCTAACTGCCATATTTTATGCCGCAATCATGTGCCTATGAACCAGATTTATACTGTTAGCACTGAGGCGGTGTGTCCTAGTAGGAAGTTCACTGTGTGTATCTTACCCTGCACTAAATAACAAGAGAATATTTACTTCTGCTAAGCTTCCCAGTAAAGCATCCAAGAAGAAAAGCCCACGTTAACATATGTAGAACAAGGTTAATGAAATCAATCATTTGCTAGTAACTCTAAAACTCACTTAGATAAAATCTTTTGATGATACAGTGGTAGCAATACAAGGTTATTACATTTACAGAAATGCCAATGGTGGAGGTGTTGCTGTTTGTATTCAGAACCACATTCCTGTAAAGCTTAGAGAGGATCTCATGTTAAATACTGTTAAAGTAATATGGCTACAGGTTAATCTGCTTTACCTAAAGCCCATTCTTGTGGGAAGCTGCTATAGACCACCAAGTGCTAACAGTCAGTGTCTGGATAACAGGTGTGAAATGCTTGATAATGTATGTGATCAACAGAGAGGTATATATTCTGGGTGATTTAAATATTGACTGGCTTTCATCAAGCTGCCCACTCAAGAAAAAGCTTCAAACTGTAACCAGTGCCTGCAACCTGGTTCAGGTTATCAGTCAACCTACCAGGGTAATTACAAACAGCACAGGAATGAAATCATCAACATGTATTGATCACATCTTTACTAATGCTGCAGAAATTTGCTTGAAAGCAGTATCCAGATCCATCGGATGAAGTGATCACAATATAGTAGCCATATCTAGGAAAACCAAAGTTCCAATGGCTGGGCCTAATATAGTGTATAAGAGGTCATACAATAAGTTTTGTAGTGATTCCTATGTTGTTGACGTAAAGAATATTTGTTGGTCCGTGGTGTGTAATGAGGAGCAAACAAATGCTGCACTTGACACATTTATGAAATTGCTTATTCCAGTTACTAATAAGCATGCACCCATTAAGAAAATGACTGGAAAAACTGTTAAATACCCATGGATTGATGAGGAATTGAAAAATGGTATGGTTGAGAAGGATGAGGCAAAAGGAATGGCAAATAAGTATGGCTGCACAACCAATTGGCAAATGTATAGCAAACTGAGAAATCATGTGACTAAACTGAATAAAAAGAAGAAGAAACTACACTATGAAACAAACATAAATTACATAAAGAATGATAGTAAAAAGCTTTGGAGCACCATGAGTGTGCAAAGCTGTCATCAAGGCAAAGGGTGGCTACTTTGAAGAATCTCAAATATAAAATATATTTTGATTTGTTTTGGTTACTAAATGATTACATATGTTTTATGTCATAGTTTTTTTTCTACAATGTAAAGAATAGTGCAAATAAAGAAAAACCCTTGAATGAGTAATATTCCAAACTTTGGGCCCCCAGTGTATAATCTGACCAAATTGTGAAAGACAAGCATTGTTATTTTGAATTCCCTAAAGTGAGTGTGGAAAAGGTGAAAAAAATGATTGTTGTCTATCAACAATGACAAGCCACCGGGTCTGACAACTTGGATGGAAAATTACTGAGGATAATAGCGGACGATATTGCCACTCCTATTTGCCATATTTTCAATTTAAGCCTACTAGAAAGTGTGCCCCCAGGCCTGGAGGGAAGCTAAAGTCATTCCGCTACCTAAGAATAGTAAAGCCCCCTTTACTGGGTGAAATAGCCGATCAATCAGCCTGTTACTTTTGGAAAAAAATGTGTTTGACCAGATACAATGCTATTTTACAGTTAACAAATTGACAACAGACTTTCACCACACTTATAGGGAAGGACATTCAACAAGCACAGCACTTACACAAATGACTGGTGATTGGCTGAGAGAAATTGATGCTAAGAATATTTTGGGGGTTGTTGATCACAGTCTTTACACCCCCTGCTATATTGTGGATAAAGAGCTACCTGTCGTCAGTAGGGTGTTCTTTTAATGGAAGCCTCTCCAACGTAAACCAGGTAGAATCAGGAATTCCCCAGGGCAGTTGTCTAGGCCCTTTACTCTTTTTTATTGTTACTAACGACATACCACTGGTTTTGAGTATAGCCAGTGTGTCTATGTATGAGGATGACTCAACACTATACTTGTCAGCTACTACAGCAACTGAAATGACAGCAACACTAAACAAAGAACTGCAGTTAGTTTCAGAGTGGGTGGCAAGCAATAAATTAGTCCTAAATATTTGGGACAAATAATTCACTAAAGCCTAAACCTCAACATAATAATGGTTAATTTGTATTGTAGATATGTGGTAGCGGTGGAGTAGGGGCCTGAGGGCACACAGTGTGTTGTGAAATCTGGGAATGTATTGTAATGTTGTCTAATGTCTAATGGGGATCCATAATAAATACAAATACTCCAAGATACCTCCTCAGTGGAACATGACAGAGGCTCAGGCATTTCATCCGCCTGATTGAAGATGCGTCTCTGTGTTACCTTTTGGTTGTGGTGAGGCCTCCAAGGGCAGAGTGTAGTGTTAGGAGAATCCAGAGGCTGCAGGTGCATCTAAGAGGCCCAGTATCAGTGGAGTGTGTTGCCCCCCTGCTGTGTGCACTGTGGGGAGGGGGTAGATGTGTGCAGGGCTGGGGAGAGCAAGCTGGTGAGTGACAGGGGGAGAGCGGGAATGAGGGCCGGGTACAGGCAGGGGGTCTTCTGAGGTGGAGCAGGTTTTATACTATAGAAACGGGAAAGGGGTACCTGAGTCTGTCCAGAAGGAATATGCCGGCACCAACCTCATTTAGAGGCAGACCCAAATTACACAGTCTCTTCTGAAAATGTATGGGGTGTGTGGTATTTGTTTAGCTGAAAGAGGCTTGTTAATCTGCCACAGTTTTAACCCTGTAAGACCCCTTGTTGTAAAATTACAACGTTACCTTTAGCCATCCTTAAAAACAATCTGTTATATTTTATCTTACTTTTTACCACATTTACATAGTCATTGGGTCCTATTGTTCAGTCTCCCAATGCTATTGGATCATACATTTGTTTATAAGTCCCGCCTTAGGGCCACAAACTCACACAACCTCTCAAGGTTTCCTTCGAACAACATCTCTTTGTTTCAATGGACAAGATTCATCAGATTCAAGTAAGTAAAATGTATTTTATATTTTTTTGGGTTGTTATTATAATGTCTAGAGCATGTACATATGTAGTTATTATGGAATAGATGCATCACATTTCATTTAGAGCTTGTTATATATTTGTTGCAATTATACAACACTGGGTGATTGTGGTAGTCAAAATAGCAGGCTTGTTCCAGTGGGTTCAAACAGGTTGTATTCCCTCCACTCCACCACTGCCTGAAACAGAGTATTTTCTTTATACATGGACAATATACATTCTACACTTGTGTTGAGTTCTGGTCAAATTTGAATGATTTAAAAGTTTATCTCAAGAAAATGTAGTTAATTTGATAAGACTGACCTAAAAATACAGAGGATATCAACAGACAATTCAGTTCTGGGAAAGGTGAAAATGTTCCTGAATGTGGTGTGTGGATGTAAGTGGGGGTGTGAATGTTTTCCTTTTAGTATGATAATTAGAGAGCATAACAAGCAGTATTGTTATGTCCAGGCAGTATTGTGTGACTAAATGGCTGGTGATTGGGATACATTTACATTTAGGGCATTTAGCAGACGCTTTTGTCCTAAGCAACTTACAATAGGCAGACAGTTTTGTCTGCCTGAAAAACATTTCAACTCTGACCACTTGGCCCACCACCCTATCTATTACTTCAGGTTATGTACTACAATATAAAAAGCATTATAATACATGTTAATTAATTGATATTTTATTTTCAGAATGCCACCAGCAAGGAGAGAGCCGCGATACAGTGTGCAGGATGTGATTGATGTCATCCAAAATGGAGAGAGTGAAGTTGAGATGGAACTCAATGACACTGATGAGAGTGATGAAGACTCAGATGAAGATGTCTGTCAACAAGTGGACAAAGAAAACCAACCACCCATGGACTGTCCAGCTGATAATTACGAGGACATCGAGCCAAAAACAAGCAAACACACCATGCCCCGTGACAGGTATCGCTGGCTGAAAAAAGATTTCATCAGTCCCAACACTGATGTTTCTGGTCTGGATATCACAGGAGATGACATTTCCCTCCATACACCATTGGAATACTTCCAGAAGTTTGTGTCCGAAGACATGATTGAGGCTCTGACACTAAACACAAATGAGTACAGCTTTCAGACACATGGAACATCTGTAAACACCACGGCAAAGGAAATTGAAAAAATATTTGGCATGTACCTGAAGATGGGCCTAGTACAAATGGCTGGAAATTCATTATGTGGGAACAGCCAGGCAGGTGTGCCTAGCTAACTGTAACCTTGAAGATGAGAAGAGCTTGAAGAAGAAGGGGAGAGGAAGCTATGACGTCAGAGTGGAGGGGAATCACAACATCTGTGCTGTCAAATGGTATGACAACAGGGCCGTCACACTTGTGTCATCCTTTGCTGGACCTGAACCTGTACAGAAGATTCAACGCTGGGACAAAGCCAACAGAACCTACATTGAAGTTGAGAGGCCTTACATTGTTGGTGCCTACAACAAGTACATGGGAGGTGTGGATTTGTTGGACTCATTTACAGCCAAATCCCGTCGCTGGTACATGTACATCTTCTGGCACACCATCATCCTCGCTGTGGTCAATGCCTGGCTCCTCTACAAGCGGGACTGCCAAGCTCTCAAGATGTCTAGCAAAGAGACAATGAACAGGAGACAGTTTCAGGCACAGCTAGCATCCTCTCTCATCCTGGTAAACACAACACTTCAAACTCCAAAGAGAGGACGACCATCTCCAGGCAAAGGGAGCCCAGCAACACAGACAGTGACATCAAAAATCCCTTTGAATGCTCAGAAGAGACCGTCCAAGAGATGTGCACACCTCCCATTGGATGTATGCAAGGACCAAGTTGCACATTTCCCACGTAAGACAGGGAGAGGACGCTGCAGACACTGCAATAAAGGATACACCAACACGCAATGCAGCAAGTGTGATGTTCGCCTTTGCTTTTCAGAGGACAAGAACTGTTTTTTTGTTTGTTTTTTACTCGTTATTTTCTGCATCAAAGGCCTCCTACAACAACATCTAAAAGGTAAATGTTTTTTAAAATGTTTTTCTATAATTTGGGTCTTACAGGGTTAAACAATGTTCTGTTTATTTCCTCCAGTGCTGCCACATCTAGAGAGTAAAAAGTGTGTAAGAATCGTATAATTACCTGCTGTTATTCGGAATATTATTGATGGAAATGTCAGTTCCAAGTCTAACTCCCTATAGTTCGCCCTAAATAATGTTTGAAAGCTGCAGTGTTTCAGAGGCTCTTATTTAGCCTCTGTGTTCAGTGTGTCTCAAACTGTGCAGTCTCCAGACGTACTGACAAGAGCCGCGGAACACACACACACACACACACACACACACACACACACACACACACACACACACACACACACACACACACACACACACACACACACACACACACACACACACACACACACTGAGCAATGACAGGGAGCTATGCAAAGTGTCCCTCAATATCAAAGGCAGAAGAACAAAACAGTGTTTCTCCGATACAAGGGACATGAGACAGGCAAAAAACAAATGCTGCTGGCACAACAGACAGTTTGTCCAATTCGGTTTCTCCCCTTAAGAGAAATTCATTGTTTATTTTTTTAGTTATTCTGCCTGCTTTGACCCTCTGTAGTCCCACTACAGAGGGTAGTGCGTAAGGCCTAGTACTGGGGCAGAGCTTCCTGCCATCCAGGACCTCTATACCAGGCGGTGTCAGATGAAGGCCCTAAAAATTGTCAAAGACTCTAGCCACCCAAGTCATAGACTGTTCTCTCTGCTACCGCATGGCAAGCGGTAACGGAGCGCCAAGTCTAAGTCCAAAAGGCTTCTTAACAGCTTCTACCCCCAAGCCATAAGATTAATGAACAGCTAATCAAATGGCTACCCGCACATTGTTCCCAACCCACAACCCCTCTTTTAAGCTGCTGCTACTCTTTGTTTATTATCTATGCATAGTCACTTTAACTCTACCTACATGTACATATTACCTCAATTACCTCGACTAACCGGTGCCCCCACACATTGACTCTGTACTGGTATCCCATGCATACAGCCTCGCTACTGTTATTCTACTGCTGCTCTTTAATTATTTTTTACTTATCTATTTTTTACTTATCTATTTTTTACTTAACTGCATTAAGTAAAAACTGCATTGTTGGTTAAGGGCTTGTAAGTAAGCATTTCACTGTATGGTCTACACCTGTTATATTTGGCGCATGTGACAAATACAATTTGATTTGATTTGCTTTGACAGGCCTGCGAATACTTTTCTCCAGCTCTCCTCCATTCTTTCTCTGTTTCCCTCTAGATCTGAAGTCTGAAAAGGTTATACCCTAACTGATACCCTTTGTCCTCCCCTGAATTGGTGGGATGTTATTCAGTTAGACCTGTGAACATTTCACAAGGCCCTTACAAGCGGTAAGAAAGTCACAGAAACAGGTTGAGAGAGCGAAGGAGAAACCAAGCATTGCTGCAGCACCAGGTTTCCATGTCCCTGCTGCAGAGTCTTCTGCTGCACAGACTGGAGATCTTGCTGATCTTACAAATCAATTCCCCAGGGTTACACAGCTTTTTTATTGCTTTGTTTTATATTAGTAGAAGCTGTGATACAGTAGGGCCCTTCCTTCCTCCCTCAGCTCCAGCAGGTCTGGGGTCAGTGGCCTGACTGTCACACTCTGTACTGCCTTATCCTCCTGATCTGGCCTTATCTAGACTGGCAGGAAGGGATTTCACTGCCTGACACTGCAGCACAGTCACGTGTTTACTGGTTCTGTGTATGTGCAAGCAATTGTATTTATTTGCTTGTGAGTAGAATTATATTTTATTGTGAGTCTGTGCTAGGATTTTATTTTATTTTATTAGGATCTCTTTTAGTCCTCATTTGGACTAATCTCCCAAGAGTCCTTAAACAATAAAATACAATTTATAAAACGATCACATTTTCACATATAACATACTGTTACAAACAAACATAATACACTGACATATTGATCAGACAATACTCTTAACAGTCTAAAAATATAGATTTGATTCCTTCATCTACCATAGTCCTGCACAACCTTCCTATTTATTAAATTTAAAAAGATTGAGTTGGTGCATGGACTCTACAAGATGTCTAAAGTGTTCCACAGGAATGCTGGCCCATGTTGACTCCAATACTTCCCACAGTTGTGTCAAACCAGTGCGCCAGGCACCTACTACCATACCCTGTTCAAAGGCACTTAAATATTTTGTCTTGCCCATTCACCCTCTGAATGGCACACATACAAAATACATGTCTCAATTATCTCAAGGCTTAAAAATCCTTCTTTAACCTGTCTCCTCCCCTTCATCTACACTGATTTGAAGATGATTTAAATTGACATCAATAAGGGATCATAGCTTTAACCTGGATTCACCTGGTCAGTCTATGTCATGGAAAGAGTGTGTTTATAATGTTTTGTATAGTATGTGTACTTAAGGTATAGGTTTGTTACAAATTGATTGCTGACTTATTGTTATCTTATATCCATATTAATGTGTAATATTATGATATAATGATAATATCTAATATCCATATTATTATTTTGTAAATTAGAGAATTAGTCATTATAGACAATTATAAACCAAGAGTTCAAGTGTGGGAATTGGAGAACACCTCAACACAGAAATGTAATTCTGTGAATTTCTGTAGGTTGTTTCCGGTAAGGACACTCTCAATTGCTTCCTGTGTGCCTGCAACCTACACCTTGACACAGCAGTAACCCCCTACCTACACTCCTACATCCTCCCCAAAGAGTTTGTCCTAAACAACTCATCATTCTTACTGTAGCATTATTTCTACCTCTGCTGGTCCCTTTTGTCACGTTGAATGACACATGGGTCATGCTACTAGGAGTGTCATACTGTTGACAGAGAGTCACACTGCTGTGCCTAGTAGGCCAAAGTGTGTTATTAGGGGCAGGAGTTATTTATGGAAATTGTGTTTTGATCTGTTTGGCAGGTCAGGTGCAATGGTAGCTGGCATGGAGGTCCAGGCCCACTGCAGGCCAGCCAGTCCCCTACTAATCTGGGACTGGCTGGCCTACAGTGGCAGCTATCATTGCACCTGACCTGCCAAACAGATCAAAACACAATTTCCCTAAATAACTCCTGGTGGATGATGTGGGAAAAGAGCAGATTAGGTTTTTCTGCCTCTCAATTAAGGTTGCTTCTACAAAAACACTGATGTGGTTAGTCTGATGTTGAGTCAGTCAATTTCAATTTAGGAAGGAAATGCATCCATGTGACTCCCAAATTCTGTATTGTACATTTCGATGAAACCGATTTGTCTGTAGTTGTTTTGTCTGCATGATTCACAGCTTGCAGTACAACTTCCCAACTTCCACGATTTCTCTTCTCAGTCGATGTTTCTGCTGTGATCTGAGAGTTACGTTAGTCACCGCTGTCTCCTTCCCCTCATGACCTTGGCTGATGAATGCCTCTCATTATCTGCTGTGGTAGTTTCCCTGTTCACTATAACGGGTTGTGATACACTCTGACATCTGTCTGTCTGTGTGCCTGTCTGCCTGTCTGTTGGTCTATCTGTTCCCAGGTGTGAGTGGGGAGGATGTGGAGGACCTGCATGTGTTCCTACTGTCTGTGGCCTGAGGAGAGTGAAGGATCCTCTCTATCTGCTGGAGGCATTCTCAGGATTACCCCCTAACCCCAATATGCTGCCCTAATTACATCCTCTGCTTTGACTTTCACTGGACACAAGCCCTGCCGCAATTACCTGATCTAATCTGGTACTTGAGCTATTCTTATATTTGCATTGCCACAGTAGCAAAGGGAAAGAAAGTGTGTTTAAGTGTGTTTAATTCTGGTTGGCTGTCAGTCACTGTCTCTGGTTGATGTCTTTCAGAGTGGCACACTGAGAATCCCTTGGTAGTGCTCATCATCATCGGGCCTAAGGTGAGTGACCATAATAGGATCAGGGTGATTGTACACTTGAGAGGTCAAGCCTCCTGTGCCTCCTTTTCTGTCTGCTTATGTCTGTTAGAGCAGATCAGTGAATGGACTGCAACGTGCCTCAAGAGCCAGGTCAAAGGTACGGAACAAGGTAAAAGGTACCTCTAATTGGATGTAGCATAGATAACATCATTAGCCGGCATTAAGATGGAATAACGGGCGGCATTGAGCGTCTCTTGAGCTGCAGCCTTAGGAGCCAGGGGCAAGTTACCGTTTCAGTGCTGAGCTGACCCACCTGCCTGACTCCCAGCCGGCCTGTTCTCTCAGAGCAGCCAGCCCACTGTGGTGCTGCAGTGCAACCACTAGACTAGCCCCAGCACCAGGACATCTGCTGGGCTAGATTAGATTCTGGCCTGTCATCGGTTTCTACCCTGCCTGTGGTAAGGTCACACTCCACTGGGCACCAGTGTCATATGGGGCAGCATGGGATCAGGCCACTGATGTCACTCTCTTTCTCTGTCACATACAGTATTGTGTATTAACTGAGGGCAAAGGTGTTAATGAACAGTGGTATAAAGTACTTAAGTAAAAATACTTTAAAGTACTACTTTTACTTCACCACATTACTTAAGAAAATATTGTACTTTTTACTCCATACATTTTCCTTGACACCCAAAAGTAAAATGGATTAAAAAAATAATAATCCTCATCAATCTACACACAATACCCCATAATGACAAAGCGAAAACAGGTTTTAAACATTTTTGCAAACAAAAATACCTTATTTACATAAGTATTCAGACCCTTTGCTATGAAACTCGAAATTGAGCTCAGGTGCATCCTGTTACATTGATCATAATTGAGATGTTTCTACAACTTGATTGGAGTCTACCTGTGGTAAATTCAATTGATTGGACATGATTTCGAAAGGCACATACCTGTCTATGTAAGGTCACACAGTTGGCTGTGCATGTCAGAGCAAAAACCAAGCCACGTGGTCAAAGGAAGTCCGTAGAGCTTAGAGACAGGATTCTGTCGAGGCACCGATCAAGGGAAAGGAACCAAAAAATGTCTGCAGCATTGAAGGTCCCCAAGAACACAGTGGCCTCCATCATTCTAAAATGGTTGCCCGGACAAACTGAGCAATCGGGGGAGAAAGGCCTTCGTCAGGGAGGTGACCAAGAACCCGATTGTCACTCTGACAGAGCTCTAGAGTTCCTCTGTGGAGATGGGAGAACCTTCTAGAAGGACAACCATCTCTGCAGCACTCCACCAATCAGGCCTTTATGATGAGTGGCCAGACGGAAGCCACTCCTCAGTAAAAGACACATGACAGCCCGCTTGGAGTTTGCCAAAGGGCACCTAAAGACTCAGACCATGAGAAACAAGATTCTCTGGTCTGATGAAACCAAGATTGAACTATTTGGCCTGAATGCCAAGCCCTTTCTCCCCCGATTACTCAGTTTGTCCAGGCGGACAGCTCTAGGAAGAGTCTTGGTGGTTCCAAAACTCTTCCATTTAAGAATGATGGAGGTCACTGTGTTCTTGGGGACCTTCAATGCTGCAGAAATGTTTTGGTACCCTTCCCCAGATCTGTGCCTCGACACAATCCTGTCCCAGACAGGTGTGTGTCTTTCCAAATCATGTCTAATCAATTGAATTTACCACAGGTAGACTCCAATCAAGTTGTAGAAAAATCACAAGGATGAGCAATGGAAACAGGATGCACCTGAGTTAAATTTTGAGTCTCATAGCAAATGGTCTGAATACTTATGTAAATAAGGTATTACTGTTTCAATTTCTAATACATTTGCAAACATTTCAAAGAATCTGTTTGTGCTTTGTCGTTAGATTTTTGAGGGAACAATTATTTAATCCATTTTAGAATAAGGCTGTAATGTAACAGAATGTGGCAAAAGCGTGGTCTGAATACTTTCTGAATGCACTGCATAGTGTTTTTTTGTGTTCAAAGGCGCCTTTGAGTATAATTGGCCAGGGGCACACCACTGTCTAGGCTGGTGTTTTACTGGTGCTTCTAGCTCTGCTGTAGTTTGTGTTGTTGTTTGATAAAAAGATTAATTGAAAGCAGAGCCTTTAGAGATTCATGTAGATGACATCAAATGAATCACAGTGGTGTCTGTGCTCACACTTAGATAAGCAACAACATATCCATCTGTTCTATATTAAACAAACAGTATACTAGAGATGTATTTTTAAGTATTGAATGCAAGATAATGGAGTTGTTTAAGGTTGATCAGTGAAGGGGGGTTTGGGGGGGGGGTATATAAGTGTATGATGATGTCTCTCTACAAACAATTTCACACAGGTTCTGTGATTCTGTCCACTAAAGTTACTATATTGATATCTGTATCATGACTATCATTGACTAGTAATCACTGATATCATACTTTATATTGCCTACTTATATCTTTGTAAATCCTGGACAATTAGTATTTTCAAGTAAGATTATTTGCATGTGATACACATGCACATTAAATATCACATTTACATTCTGAAAAGCGATAAGCATGACAGTAAAACAAAGAAAAGAAAACACCAGCTTCCTTGCAGCATCTTTGACCTAAATTGCTATGCTAGGACTTTGCAGTGGGCCATCTAATGCACGCAAATCCCACAGCGCAATTAATCAGATTGGGCAACCGACCCTGACCCCAATCTCTGAAAATACAGGATTAATCTCTGAAAATACAGGATTTTCAAAGAATGATTTGGCTATATTAGAAATGATAAGCTGTGCCATTGTTCTATATCTTATGGTCATGATTAGGGCATAGCTGTCATTATCCCATGGAAGGTAAAGGTATGGACTGTAAAAAAGGTAGGAGTATGCACTTTTCAGTACCTAGGCTACTGTTAAATATCTCAGTTCTAGGTCTCTGTAGCCTACAGTTTCAGTACAGATCAGAACAGTCTTCTTCCCAAATAAGTCACATATTCCTTTTGTACAGTGCACTGCATATATTTCAATACAGTCTTGAAAAAGAAAGAATGCTCAAGCTTATTAAATATTTAAACAGAATAAATTCTAACCTGCTTTGACTGGAATATAGACACTATTCACAAACAGATTAATCAAATAGTGTATTTAAAAATATATATTTAAAAAAAAATGATCTTAGATTGATCCTTTTTTTACTGAAGAAGTAGAAGCAATCAGTAAAAGTTCAAGGTTATCAGTTAAGTAGAATTTTAGGGCTGACTGAAGATCTGCCAAACTGATCTAGAGCTTGCCGCTACTGAAAGAAAATCAAAGACGCCCCGCCCCGGTTTATCTCACGCTTTATCCCGTGTGGCCCAAGAGAGCATGTAAACAAACGTTGCTTATGTCTGCTGTAGTGTTAGCAGAATGCAAATTAAAAAGAGATCTAGCTTGTTATGATAATCTCTTGTCTCTTTCCACCCCCAGAGGCATCTCTCAGAGAGATATTAGGGAAAGGGCTTCACCTCTTGGTCAAGGTGGTTTCAGACAGGAAACAGCCCTGTCTCTCTAATGGTTAGGACTTCCCTGTACTCTCAGAGCATGTCATGTCACACATACTGCACAGTGGCGCCAGTGGTCCGTGCATCATGCCCTGAACCTGTAACTTCTCCTGCCCATCAGTCACTGCTGTGTGAGCACCGTAGTGAGCCCTGTGGTGAGCCCTGTGGTGAGCCCTGTGGTGAGCCCTGTGGTGAATCCTGTGGTGAGCCCTGTGGTGAGCCCTGTGTTACACAGTGCGCTGCTACTGCTGTGTTTCTTCAGGTCACCAGGGTCTACCTGGCCCAGGACAGGAGCCAAGAGATAGCTCAATGCTGCTATGAGGAGGTCAGCTGCCCTGGTTAACAGTTCAGTCTCAGAGGGGATGTCCTCTGAGAGTGAGGGATCACTATATGGCATAGTCAGCAATCATATTTGTATCATCATAGTCATCATTCTCATAATTTTCAGTGGCATGCTCTGCCCACAAAATATATCACAATGTATATTTTGAATCCAGCTCAGAATATAATATGTTGGTGTAATGTGTAGTTCTTTCAAGGCACCAATATTCATTACTACTCCAACCTGGGTAACTCATTATTTGCTTAGAGTGTTATCTGACCTGTGCCAGAGCAATTATAATAATTAGAGTGTTATCTGACCTGTGCCAGAGCAATTATAATAATTAGAGTGTTATCTGACCTGTGCCAGAGCAATTATAATAATTAGTTTTATCTGACCTGTGCCAGAGCAATTATAATAATTAGAGTGTTATCTGACCTGTGCCAGAGCAATTATAATAATTTGAGTGTTATCTGACCTGTGCCAGAGCAATTATAATAATTAGAGTGTTATCTGACCTGTGCCAGAGCAATTATAATAATTAGTGTGTTATCTGACCTGTGCCAGAGCAATTATAATAATTAGTGTGTTATCTGACCTGTGCCAGAGCAATTATAATAATTAGAGTGTTATCTGACCTGTGCCAGAGCAATTATAATAATTTGAGTGTTATCTGACCTGTGCCAGAGCAATTATAATAATTAGTGTTATCTGACCTGTGCCAGAGCAATTATAATAATTAGAGTGTTATCTGACCTGTGCCAGAGCAATTATAATAATTTGAGTGTTATCTGACCTGTGCCAGAGCAATTATAATAATTAGAGTGTTATCTGACCTGTGCCAGAGCAATTATAATAATTAGTGTGTTATCTGACCTGTGCCAGAGCAATTATAATAATTAGAGTGTTATCTGACCTGTGCCAGAGCAATTATAATAATTAGAGTGTTATCTGACCTGTGCCAGAGCAATTATAATAATTAGTGTTATCTGACCTGTGCCAGAGCAATTATAATAATTAGAGTGTTATCTGACCTGTGCCAGAGCAATTATAATAATTTGAGTGTTATCTGACCTGTGCCAGAGCAATTATAATAATTAGAGTGTTATCTGACCTGTGCCAGAGCAATTATAATAATTAGTGTGTTATCTGACCTGTGCCAGAGCAATTATAATAATTAGAGTGTTATCTGACCTGTGCCAGAGCAATTATAATAATTAGAGTGTTATCTGACCTGTGCCAGAGCAATTATAATAATTAGAGTGTTATCTGACCTGTGCCAGAGCAATTGTAATAATTAATAGCTTGTCATGCAATCTTTTTATTCTTCTCATAGAGAATGGGGTATAATCCTGTTCATCTGTAGATTAAAACAATCCACAGAAGGTTTAAACTCTGATTAGCACGTTTCACTTCAACAACCTGCTGAGGAGGTATTACCTGGATTAATTACAGTGAAGTCCCAAGAGGACACGTACAAGTAAAGTCAATAAAGGGCTGGACGCAGATAGCTAGTTAACAATAGCAGTGTGGGGTTGGACTTAGCTGTGTCTGTGTCATGTTCTTTGTCGTTCAGGCAATGGATCTGGAGGTACCGGTGGTAATGTAGAGGAAAGATATAGCCACCAGCACTGAGCATAGCAGCACTTTTGTCTACTTAGGTATGAGGAGAGAGGCTTACGACCACTGAGGTGTATCAGACCCACTTAGAATGGAACTGTCTTTCCCCTGACACAGTCTGCTGTTTCTGAGGATTAACCTACTGTTCTACACACTCTCTCTTCATGCTATTGTTTTTTGTAATTACAACCAGTATCCAGTGATAGTTCCGTGCGTAAGTAAAATTTGAAAAAAGGGATTTGACATGTCTGAGGCCTAGACTTTAGTGAGAATGTACAGACCTCAGGGGAAAGAGTCACGATATTACAGTATCCAGTGAACTGTATAATGGTGCACATTAGCTACCAAGCATGTAGCGAGAGTTCCTTGGAGGGTCTCTTTAACTAACTGCTCAGAGAGAGGTTTGATGCGAAAAGAGCAAAGGTAGGTATCAGCCAGCCGGGGGTACGTTCTCAGCATGGTGTAGGGCAGGAAGGAGGACAACATTAGCAGGATGCTGCTATGATGCCATGAGATAAGGAACTGTACGTTATTTATAACGAGGGAAACCTGGAAAAAATCGGATCTCTCTGAAAAGACAATGAATGGCCCTCCTTCAGTAAAATATATTTTTACCTGACCCTCCCTGAACGCTTGAAAAACCCTCCCCTATACCAAAAATAATAATTCAAACATAAAGTGGTTAGCAGAGAACATGTCTACCATTTACCCTCACTCCTAGGACAGACCAGAGCCTTAGATATGCAGTTTTAGAAACTGTTCTTCATTTTGTAACCATTACATGACAAAGTAGCCAGAAGGTTGTGGATTTGCAGACTGTCGCAGACAAAGGTGGAAAGATATCCATTATATTAAATGCAATGCATGAATTTATAATGTTATTTGCGGTCAGAGAAAATAAATGACTTTTATAAACGCATTTCATGCAATTCTACATCATTTTACATGACTGGTATGCATTATCAGGTATAATTTTCAAATGTATTCTATTTTATTCAGTTATATTATTGTTACAAAATAGATGTTGACTGTGATTAGGGCATGGGAATATAAGAGCATCTGCTAGGCTAAATTAACAAACTAGGAAACGTACCTCTCCGGGGGAGGTCACATCACGTGTGCTCAGCTGAGCCATGGAGAAATCCCTCTAACGGGGAACCTCACACACAGATGGCTGCAGAAATGAGGGTAAGCTAAACCATGACCTCTAGCTAGTTTCAATTGGAACTCTCTCTGGCTGACACAACTTTCTCACACAGGATCATTTGCACGTTGCACAAGCCTTTCCCAGCCCTGGCAATGTGTTATTGGCCATTCATACATTTGTGGTGTTGACTAGTTCATTTGATACATAACAAACACTCCTCAAGAGTGTTGGAAATGTACTTTAAAAGCTGTCAAAAGATCAAGCACTTGAATGCCTGGAGCCATATAAACAGAATATGCCATTTTCAGAATGACTGTAGAGTAAGTATTATAGAGTCCATTGATTATAGCATACTGCTCATAACTTGACCTTTAATTGTATTGACCAGCAAGATGGCGCCGATGATGATGGTTCCCCTCTTGCTAGACCCTAGCCAATGTTCCAGTCTTTTGTTTCAGTACAGAGACGTGGAATCACATTTCAACAGCTCCGACGCGAGACGCATGTGTCAAGGACTAAAACCATCACAGACTTTAAAAGGAAAACCAGCTGTGAGGTGAACACCGATGTCCCTCTCCAAGATGAGCTAAACACTTTCTATGCTCGCTTACAGGTAATTAACACAGATCCACCTACGAGGGTCCCCACTGCTGAAGGCCTTCAAGCGTGTGCATACTCTCAAATCAGCCGGCCCAGACGGTATCCCCAGGCGCGTCGTCGGAGCATGCAAAGACCAGCTGGTGGGAGTGTTCACAGACATATTCAACCTCTCCCTGTCACAGTCTGTGATCCCCACATGCTTCAAGATGTCTACCATTTTCCCTGTACCCAAGCTAACTAAGAAACTGGTCAAAGACCACATCAGCCCCACCAGATCCCCAAAATATCCACGGATGATGCAATCACCATTGCTCTACACAATGCTCTACCACACTTGGACAAGCGGAACACCTATGTGGAATGCTGTTCCTCGACTATAGCTTAGCTTTCAACACCATAGTCCCCTCCGAGCGTGACACCAAGCTCAAGGCCCTGGGTATGAACATCTCCCTCTGCAACTGGATCCAGGACTTCCTGACAGGCAAACCCCTGGTGGTCAGGGTAGGCAGCAACACCTCTGCCACGCTGACCCTCAATACGTGGATCCCCCAGGGGTGCGTGCTCAACCCCCTCCTGTACTTCCTGTACACCCATGACTGCGTGGCCATGCACAACTCCAACGTCATTATTACGTTTGCTGACAACACAGTGGTGGTGGGCCTGACATGGTCCAATCATACCACCACCATGGTGAAGAAGATGCAACAGCGCCTCTTCAACCTCAGAAAAAATGTGGCATGTGCCCTCAGATCCTCAAGAAGTTCTACAGCTGCACAGATTGTTCAATCTGTTACCATATGGCAAGCGGTATCAGAACACTGGGTCATGGTCCAACAGCCACCATGACAGCTTCTACCACCAGGCCATCAGGCTGTTGAACAGCTAACCCTAGCTGTCACCCTGCACCTTAGAGACTATTCGTACCTTAGAAACTATCTGCACTGACCACCAACACATCTAACCATTATTTATTTTGTACCTTTATATAACTTGGCCAGTCAGTCAAGAACAAACTCTTATTTACAATGACAGCCTACCTACAGGGTCAGCCCCTGGAGCAAATTAGGGTTAAGTGCCTTGCTCAAGGACACATTGACAGGTTTTTCACCTTGTTGGCTCGGGTATTCGAAGCAGCGACCTTTCCAATGCTCTAACCACTAGGCTACCTGCCACCCAAACTTACACCCACACACGCACACACAAACACCCATAAACACACACACAAGCACACACACACACACACACACTCAAAACTCTTTCTCACGTGCACACACACACACACACACAAACACACACACACAGTCAACGCTGGTGTTCTGTTATGTACTATTTGTTCTACTGCGTGACCAAGTCACTACCCACTTCATATTTGTAAATACAGTGCATTATTACTAAGCATAATGCCTCTTCTGTTACTTCTATTACTTGTTATTTTTGAATTTACACTTTTATTGTTATTTATATTGCTTAATGTACAGCATGGTTGAAGAAACTGGCACAAAAGCATTTCGCTGCACCTTTTATACCTGCTGTAAACTGTATATTTGACGATTACAATTTTCTTGTATTTATTGCTGGGAATTAATGGCTCTCTCGTATGGCTCCATCTCATATGAAGATGCCCTCCAAACATGATCACGTCACTTGAGTGAAGTGAAACAGCCTGCTGTTCTGGCGTTAGCTGCAGCTCTGTTTACCCACAAGGCTCTCTGCTCCAGGAGATCTTGGCTGCAGTGCCGGAGCAGGAGTGCTCACTGAAAGGCTGTGTGAGTCTGGATTATTTTACGGGCCTAGTCCCACTAAATGAGCTGCCAGAATCCAAAAAGGACCTTATGGGCTCCAAACATTTCCACCGGTGCTCAGGGATGATGTCATTACTCATTTTGTAATTGCTTGATATTTCTCCCCATCTCCTCCGTCTCATCCTGACAGCTGGTGGGGCAGGGCCATTAAATAGCATCAGAAAGACACTGTTTGTGTTCTACTGCCTTCATAAGCAAATAGGAATCAGCAGGGCCATTGCACAGGCCATTGCACAGGCCTATTTGGAACTGGTCACAGATGTCTCCATCAATTAGCAAGGCAGAGCATATTCAATGTTTACCTTTCAGAATAGCAACACTCCCTCATGTCATTCACTGCTGTAATTGGTTACACCTCATAAAGTCAATGCTTTAATGGGCTCTTAGAGGCTTGTTTCATAACTCTTTTTTTAACAAGTAGTTTATTTTGGGTTTAAGATTTATACTGAAGCGTTGATTGTACTTGCCGCTCCTTCTCCAGGAATTTATGCCTGTGTCCCAGAGGGTGCTGGTAGACGGGGAGCTGTGGGAGTGTGTGGTGAGGAACGGGAAGTGCTACGTTGAGGAGCACCACTGCCTGGACCATGAGAGAGAGGCCTACCAGAGGCTGGTGGACACACTACACTGAGGCTGAGCCAAAACTGCTGTCTTTTAGGAACAACACCAACGCTGACCTAAACCTTCTCTCCATCTGGGGCTTAACACATCGCCCTGTGCTCATATATCAACTCTAACTACGCAGAGTTACAGCTGGGTCACACTTAAGTCAGAAAGAGAGGCATTGCATCCATAAAGGCATAAATAGCTTTAATGATCAGGTACACAACATGGCCAAAGGTAGGTGGACACCACTTCAAATTAGTGCATTCGGCTATTTCAGCCACACCCGTTGCTGACAGGTGTATAACATCGAGCACACAGCCATGTAATCTCCATAAACAAACATTGGCAGTAGAATGGCCTTACTGAAGTGCTCAGGGACTTTCAACGTGGCGCTGTCATAGGATGGCGCCTTTTCAACAAGTCAGTTCGTCAAATTTCTGCCCTGCTAAAGCTGCCCCGGTCAACTGACTGTTATTGTGAAGTGGATAGGTCTAGGAGCAACAACGTCTCAGCCGCGAAGTGGTAGGCCACACAAGCTCACAGAACGAGACCGTCAAGTGCTCGGTTGCAACACTCACTAACCAAACTGTCTCTGGAAACAATGTCAGCACAAGAACTGTTCGTCAGGAACATCATGAAATGGATTTCCATGGCTGAGCAGCCGCACACAAGCCTAAAATCACCATGGGTAATGCCAAGTGTCGGCTGGAGCGGTGTAAAGCTCGCGGCAGGTAGCCTAGCAGTTAGGCATTGGGCCAGTAACCGAAAAGTAGCTGGTTTGAATACTTGAACCGACAAGGTGAAAAACCTGTTGATGTGCCCTTGAGCAAGGTACATTTGCTCTAATTTGCTCCAGGGTCGCCATATGTGCTTTAAGTACTGGAGGTGGATTTTAACTTTAATTCAAAGCACAAAAGTAGTCTTATTGAATTAATTGGTGTCCAATTAAATAAATAGGTGCTGTGCTGCTACTATGTCATGTTTACTTGGCTTGATATAGTCCAAGTAGCCTACAGAAAAATATTTTGAACTTATTTATTGACATTTTGTAAAGAAAGTTAATCTATGAAGAATATGTGTATACTGTTTCATATTGATGTATCATGTTCAATAAAATATGGTTAAATTAGGTGTGTATCCTTAAAAGCTACACATTTTACAATTTGCAGCTTATATTTTGCATCATTCCATTCCGTCCGTTCTGTTACATCCGTGCTAGTATTAGTGGATCTTATTAGGCTGACGTTGTGCAATAATTTGGGACACGTAGCCTATTTGAATCATTATGGCACTCAGACCACACCTAGCAGGTTAAACCTGAATCCTGGTGCATGGTTCACGACATTATACAGTTCCAGGATTAGTGGGAATTAGAGTAGATTTATAGGACTTTTCAGACATTTCTTTCCACCTACCAATATTTCATGAATTTAACTTGAAATTGACAACTTTCAGGATGAATCAAACCACTGTATTTTTGATTCAATAATTAGTGCTTAAAGTCTCCAAACCTGTTTTTGTATGATTTATACTTACCTTACAACTTGCCTAAATACTCTACAAAGGTGCTAAAACAGAGATGAAGATGCATAGATGGCATTCTTTCATTGATCCATATTTTCTGAACACATTCTCCCGATGTATTCTATTCAGTCTGTCGCCAAAATTCTAATTAAAGGTACACCGTATTTAAAAGGATGGCTTAAGATAAATGTACTGAAACCCCTTTAAATGAAAACTCAGCCAGAAAATATGTTGGCCAGCAAGTGGGAGGGTGTTCAGCAGTTGAATTAAATGTATTCAGAGTGTGCAAGGTAGCCACACCTGCAGAGTCTGAATACCACACTGAGAAGTGTGTAGAAAAGTTGAGCCCAGGAAAGGCGTCAGTCCTAAATGTGAATCGGACCCAGACAGTACAATAAATCAAGAGTTCTAGGACTAACAAATTAGTCCAGTGCAGTGTCTAGTCTACAATCATCAGATAGATGACATGATCAATACCATAGAACTAAATATATAATAGTGGAGCTCTATGGAATACAAACATCATTGAGATATATCTTTAATGAAAAATCATATCAGACACATTCAAAAAACAAATTAAACAGATATGTACACAATATGAAGACATAAACAGTGCATATAGAAAAATCCCATTTACTTATGTTTGGTACCTTTTGGAGTGGCTCACATAATCACTCTGGATAAGTTGCTTATGAAGCGTGTCTGTTTATGTGTGAGGGGGGGCTACCACCATGGGAGTGTAAAAGGTAAGAGAATAAAAATGTTCACATGCAACAAAGACTCTCTTTAGCCCTGTTTATACCTGGTTCTAACATCTGCATCCTTTGTGCTGATCTTGTCCCCATTCTGATTGCGCCCACATTTTCAGACAGGTGTAGGCGATTAAAATATGCATTGTAATCAGATTGTGATCAGATCTTCCTGACCACCTCCGGAGGTAGTCAGTGACCCATTGTGTCTGGATATCTTACAAGTGTAGACGGATCTGGAGAGGGAAACTATTTAAATCATAATGATCCCGATTTCTAAAATTATCGACAGGTGGCACCAGTGATTTATAGCATCAATATGTGCCTTAAAATAAATAAATATAATTTTGAAAGAACAGCTGTCAAACAATTTGTATACAGGGAGGGACCAGGAAATCTTGTCACAATGTGGACATGGTGGACAGATATGACACAAATTTGAATACCATGTGTAGACATATTTCTGAAAATGTGGACAGATCAGGACAAAGGACACATGTTAGCGCCAGGTATAAAGGAGGCTTTTTGGTCTATAAGCTTGGTAAAAATACATCTTTCAACTAGGCAAAAGTTTAAAACTCTCTCCACCACACAAAGTGCCATCAGTCTGTTTATGACAAGCATCCTCACACTTATTCACAGCATTTTTTCCAATATCTAATATAAAAAATGTATCTCGCAAACCATTTGAGATATTTACATGTAAGTTGCAGCAGGTAGCCTAGTGGTTAGTGCGTTGGGTCAGTAACTGAAAGGTTTCTGGATTGAATCCCATAACTGACAAGGTAAAAATCTGTTGTTCTGCCCCTGAACAAGGCAGTTAACCCACTGTTCACCGGTAGGCTGTCATTGTAAATAAGAATTTGTTCTTAACTGACTTGCCTAGTAACATAAAGGTGAAATAAAAAAACAGATATTGAAGCGAAGAAGGATCTTTGTTTAATCACATATAACGAATAAGTATAAGTAGTAGTGATAGCTTCTTATGTTATGTCTGCTTTTATACATGAGTAAAGGCATTGAGGTGATCGAAGCCACATACACACCCACAGTTGGGGTGAAACGGTCCCGATACATATTATAAATAGTCCACGGGCTCTGTGATGGGGACTTGGGGTTCAACACAGTTCTCCTCCTTCCCCACCCAGTGGATGCCATGGCCGTTCTCTCTGGGGAGGTGTGGGGAGTGCTGCTGGTCCAAAGAGGCAAAAGTAGTGAACTGGACCCTCTTCCTCTTGCTGGTGGGGGAGTGGATGGACTCGCTGCGGTTCATGGGCTTGGCCCTGAGTGAGCCCCCACAGCCCAGAGGAGAGGAGGGGCTGGAGGAGACTAGGCAGCTGGGTCGCCTGAGCAGAGAGGCAGTCTTATCAGACCCAATGTCTATGACTGTGGTAGCGCTGTGGTTGTCTTGATGGGGAGGACTGCCAGGCACGTTCATCACCAGCTCAGCGTCCGTGCCCAGCCACACCCAGTCGTGCCTGTGCCCCGTGGGCTCCTGGACGTGAGAGGGGGGCTGTTTGTGCCTGAACTTTACCACATAGGAGATGCAGTTCACCAGGAAGACCAGGATGGCCAGACAGAAGACCCCCAGCAGGGCGTACATGCCAATCTCCAGGTCTGAGAGAGGCTGGTTGGACAGCATGTCCTCGCTGCCCATGTCCACCCCCACTGGCTCCTGGTCAGGCACCTCCTCCTGAGACGGAAAGTTATTGTAATTGACCAGGTTACCAGGCGCCTTCACAGTGCTACTGACTGCAACACTACCTATATCTTCAACTAGCCCATTGTCTGTCCCCTCAGCTGTCTTATAGTCACTAGGGCTGCTATAATCACTGTCGTTGATAGGGCTGGCAGAGCTGTTGAGGGTTCCAGCATTTAAGAAACGTCTTGTTTCACTGACTGCGCCTACTCCGCCCTGGCTGCTGCCATCACTGGACACGCCCGGATCGGAGTCACGCTCGGTGGATTTGGTGGTGGTGGTGACCTTGCGCATGGCGCTCTCCTCCCGCTCAGAGGCGGAGCTGCTGGGCAGGGTCTGCTGGGGCTGCTGCTGCTTCCTCTCACTGTCCACCTCCTCCCCATCGTTCCCATAGTCACTGCTGCTGTCCTTACTACTGCCACTGCCAACCCCACTTCCACCTCTGCTTCTGCCACTACTGCTGCTGCTGTTGCTGCTGTCAAAGTGCCGGCTGTTGACCTGGAACTTGACCTTGAGGCTGCCACTGCCCACGGCCAGGGTGCTCTTCCGTTTGGACTTCTGGCAGGCCTCACAGATGGCCATCTCCACCCTGACCAGCACTCCCTGTCCCTCACCCTCTGCCACCACTGCAGGCGGGGAGCCCTGCACCGACACCACACCCTCATCCAGAGAGGTCACCGTCACACGGTAGTAGGCAGGGTCATAGATGTCCAGAGGGGTCATGGAGTCATCGCTGAACTGGACCCAGGAACTAACCACAGCCTCCTGACGAGGACAAATAGCAATATATATTTTTTTACTTTAATTGAATACTATTAAACCCAATAATCTACAGTACAGCTGTGTCTGATCTGATTGACATTCAAGAAGATTGTAAAAGGCACCTGTTTGGGTCTCTGCAGCACTTCCTGTGTGGTTGCCGTGGCGAGGATGGCCCTGTTGCTTCCTGGGCTGAGCTGCAGGGACAGAGCCAGGCCAGTGACCAGCTGCACTCCCAGCTCTGTGATGGTCACTTTGTCATCCACCACCGTCACAGTCTTCTCTGCCAGGATGGAGTCAGACAGGGGTGAGAACACCTGCTCAGGCACAAAACACAGACTGCATTAGATATCACATCATGTCAATATCCAACGTCACATCGTTGTCTGAAGGCCCAGTTAAACATGCAATCAGTCATGCTTCCAATCATATATGATGGTTACCATACCTGGATGGAGGTGGTCCCCACGTCTCGTCCTGACAGCACCCTGCCTGCCTGCAGTCTGGCGATGCGAGGGTCCTCCACCTTGAGGAAGTAGCGTACCAGCCTGGTGACGTCCACCTGCCAGTCTGAGCCCAGGAAGTAGGCCTGGGGCTCCCGGGGGTCCGACTGCTCGGCTATGAAGTGTGTGATCACACGCACCAGAGCATGCTGGAACTGTAACATGCAGCCTTTACCCTTCTTATCCTCCTCCTTCTCCTTGCTGTTCCAGCTGAGCCTAGGGAATGAAGAGAAACACTGTGTTACACTACAGCACAGGGCACACCTGTCACAAAACACACAGGCCTGCACGCACACAGACTCTTCCCTGTTAATCTAATCACTGGTTGTCATTGTCATTCTCTTACTCTGTAGATCAAAATAAAAAATACACAAATTCATATCAAATTAATATCACATTGAGGTATTGTAATACATTACGTAACGGTATTAAAACACAAGCCTGAGCTCTTTGCGAAGTACTATTTGTGCTAAAAAATCTACACTGATTTTAGAGCTAAGGGCTGCCTTTTAGGCCAGTAGACCTCTATACTGGTCCCTTTACCCACTGTACCTACAGTATGTATGTACACTAGTATGTACAGTGGGGGGAGGCTTTACTGTGTGACAGGAATGGGGGGGTGGCTGTTGTGTGGTTCCTCCTGTACCTCTTGGTGGTGATGATGGGCACCCTCCACCCCTTGATCTGGCTGAGCTCTGTGTCAGACACCTCGATCTGGAGGGGCAGCCGTGGGATCCACACGTTCATCTCCAGCTGAGCACTCAGGTAGCTGTAGGTGAAGTTCACCATCATCCTCACCTTGCCCTTCATCTCCTTCCCATTCACAAACACATAGTCACACCTGTGTGACACCTGGAGACAGGAAGAGGAGCAGAAAAAACAACAATAGTTAAATCATCAGAACAGATCTAACCAAAAAACATACATTTCTTGTCATACAGTTGAAGTCGGAAGTTTACATACACTTAGGTTGAAGTCATTAAAACTATAGTTTGGGCAAGTCTTTGTGCATGACACAAGTAATTCTTCCAACAATTGTTTACAGACAGATTATTTCACTTATAAATCACTATATCACAATTCCAGAGGGTCAGAAGTTTACATACACTAAGTTGACTGTGCCTTTAAACAGCTTGGAGAATTCCAGAAATATATCCACAGGTAGACCTCCAATTGACTCAAATGATGTCAATTAGCCTATCAGAACCTTCTAAAGCCATGACATCATTTGAGTCAATTGGAGGTCTACCTGTGGATGTATTTCAAGGCCTACCTTCAAACTCAGTGCCTCTTTGCTAGACATCATGGGAAAATCTAAAGAAATCAGCTAATACCTCTGAAAACAAAAATTGTAGACTTCCACAAGTCTAGTTCATCCTTGGGAGCAATTTCCAAATGCCTGAAGGTACCACGTTCATCTGTACAAACAATAGTACGCAAGTATAAACACCATGGGACCACGCAGCCGTCATACAGCTTAGGAAGGAGACGCGTTCTGTCTCCTAGAGATGAACGTACTTTGGTGCGAAAAGTGCAAATCAATCCCAGAACAACAGCAAAGGACCTTGTAAAGATGTTGGAGGAAACATATATATATATATCCACAGTAAAACAAGTCCTATATCGACATAACCCGAAAGGCCGCTCAGCAAGGAAGAATCCACTGCTCCAAAACCGCTATAAAAAAGCCAGACTACAGTTTGCAACTGAACATGGGGACAAAGATTGCACGTTTTGGAGAAATGTCCTCTGATCTGATGAAACAAAAATAGAACTGTTTGGCCATAATGACCATCGTTATATATGGAGGAAAAAGGGGGACGCTTGCAAGCCGAAGAACACCATCCCAACAGTGAAGCACGGGGGTGGCAGCATCATGTTGTGGGGGTGCTTTGCTGCAGGAGGGACTGGTGCACTTCACAAAATAGATGGCATCATGAGGAAGGAAAATTATGTGGATATATTGAAGCAACATCTCAAGACATCAGTCAGGAAGTTAAAACTTGGTCGCAAATGGGTCTTCCAAATGGACAATGACCACAAGCATACTTCCAAAGTTGTGGCAAAATGGCTTAAGGACAACAAAGTCAAGGTATTGGAGTGGCCATCACAAAGCCCTGACCTCAACCCTATAGCTTGTGGAAGGCTACCCGAAACGTTAGACCCAAGTTAAACAATTTAAAGGCAATGCTACCAAATACTAATTGAGTGTATGTTAACTTCTGACCCACTGGGAATGTGATGAAAGAAATAAAAGCTGAAATAAATAATTCTCTCTACTATTATTCTGACATTTCATATTCTTAAAGTGGTGATCCTAACTGACCTAAGACAGGCAATTTTTACTAGGATTAAATGTCAGGAATTGTGAAAAACTGAGTTTATATGTTTTTGGCTAAGTCGGTAAACCTCCGACTTCGATAGATAGATAGATAGATTGATAGATAGATAGATAGGTACTTTATTGATCCCCGAGGGGGAAATTTCTTTGTCAAGCAGCTACAACAACAAAACACAGGGCAGGTGCAAAATGCCACAACGAAAGTACACAAAAGACAGATACACAGTACATGATACATAGAGCGGCAGTATGAAAAAGTAAAAAAGCTATAAAAAGACATTGCATAGTATGGGTGGTTGGCTGAATATGTACACTATACATTGGTGGATGTTGGATGGTTAACTATACTATACAGGTCGATGGCAGAGAAATACTAGCTAAAAATGCATATGATATGAGCGAGGGTAATAATAGTTTACTTAATAGACAGACTGGCTAAATGAACAGGTAAGTGAATATTTTGCATGGTTAAATTAGCTGTACAGGTAAATATACAGTTATATTTACAGATAAGTGAATACTTGCATGGTAACACAAACTGTACAGGTAAATGACAGGAAGAGATACTTAAATAGCTAAATGTATATGCTATTCATGGGTAAATACGTTATACTGTATAAGCATATAACCAGTCTTCTACATTAAACGAATGTATGTACAGCTTTGAAATAATATAGCATTTATTTGTAAATCAAATGGTGTGAAAATGTAACTATCCTGGTCATTAAATGATACAGAGATGTTATATGAGATGCTTGGCTACACTAATGAAAAGGAGAGATCATGAAACCAGGCTCTAAGTTATCCTTAACCTAGACAAATAGTTGCCCAAGCTTTAATGAACTCAACAACTCGTTCGGCTGTAACTTGCTCCACTATGGTAATAATATAGTCAAATAATAGTCAAACAGCTATAATAAACTGTTACACTGAACACAAGGCACAGGCCATAATAAGATATAACATTGAACATTTATGCTAATCCAATAACACACTGTGCTATATTGGACATCAATCCTTCACAACCCTACCCAAGAACACATTCATTACATTTTAATGTAACCTTGGCGAGTAGTTTCTGTCAGCCCATTGAGAAATCTCATGCGCTTTTTGAAGCCCTGGAAGACATAGTGCAGATTTGGCCTAGTTCTATCAACATCCCTTGCTTTAATCAATTGGATAATTTACGAAGCATTGAAATACAGTTGTCACTGACTCCCGTAAGTGCTCAGGGGAGCAGATAAAAATGTCTGTGACTTTGACAGACGGCTCAAGGAGGAATGCAAATGACTGAGATTGCTAATCTACCTATTCATGAGTTTAGCAATTAGAAGATGCAGTGTCAGAGTACTGTTCTGTTAGTTGTGGGGGGGTCCTATGACACCCTGTGACAATAATTAACTTCCACTCATTAACTAAAATTGAGTTCTGGTTAAAATACTCTATCCAGGTTCAACATGGAGAATTGAGTTGGAAAGGGAGTTAAAAGGTGCTGCAGCTTCTCATCTTATGTAACATTAGGGCCGACAATGCAGTTATGCAAAGTTATGAACAACTGTCCGTGCTATTATGCAATGATCTTTTTACAATGAGATCATGAAGCGTTTTCATGAATCATTTTCATCCAGAGACAGTAGACGAGGTCAGACAATCATCCTTAATCTGAAAGCGTCTGTTCAGCCTGAGGCTCCCAGGTAAGAGTCCTTGTCCTCTCATCTCCAAGATACTCCATATTAGTTAATGCTCATTGAGTCACAAACCCTTCCATGTTAACATGCCAACATAATCAAAACATTTCCCCAAAATATTGAATAAACACTACATTACCAGAAGTATGTGGACACCTGCTTATCGAACATCTAATTCCAAAATCATGGGCATTAATATGGAGTTGATCCCCCGTTTGCAGCTATAACAGCCTCCACTCTTCAAGGAAGGCTTTCCAATAGATGTTGGAACATTGCTACGGGGACTTGCTTTCATTCATCCACAAGAACATTAGTGAGGTTGGGCACTGATGTTGGGCGATTAGGCCCGGCTCGCAGTTGGCATTCCAATTCACCCCAAAGGTTTTCAATGGGGTTGAGGTCAGGGCTCTGTGCAGGCCAGTCAAGTTCTTCCACACCGATCGTGACAAACCATATCTGTATTGGCGTCAATTTGTTCACAGGGGTATTATCATGCTGAAACAGAAAGGGTCTTCCCCAAACTGTTGCCACAGAATCATCTAGAATGTCATTGTATGCTGTAGCATTAAGATTTCCCTTCACTGGAACTAAACCGAACCATGAAAAACAGCCCCAGACCATTATTCCTCCTCCACCAAACTTTACAGTTGACACTATGCATTCAGTCAGGAAACGTTCTCCTGGCATCCGCCAAACCCAGATTCGTCCATCGGACTGCTAGATGGGGAAGCATGATTCATCACTCCAGAGAACGCGTTTCCACTTCTCCAGAGTCCAATGCCGTTGAGTTTTACACCACTCCAGCTGATGCTTGGCATTGTGCATGGTGATCTTAGGTGTGTGGCTGCTCGGCCATGGAAACCCATTTCATGAAACTCCTGACAAACAGTCATTGTGCTGACATTGCTTCCAGAGGCAGTTTGGAAACCGTTCTGTGAGCTTGTGTGACCCACCACTTAGCAGCTGAGCCGTTGTTTCCATTTCACAATGACAGCACTTACAATTGACCGGGACAGCTCTAGCAGGGCAGAAATGTGACAAACTGACTTATTGGAAAGGTGGCATACGATGGCGGTGCCACATTGAAAGTCCCTGAGCACTTCAGTACCGGCCATTCTACTGCCCATGTTTGTTTATGGAGATTGCATGGCTGTGTGCTCGATTTTATACACCTGTCAGCAACGGGTGTGGCTGATATAGCCAAATCCACTAATTTGAAGTGGTGTCCACATACTTTTGTATATACAGTGCATTCAGAAAGTATTCAGACCCCTTGACTTTTTCCACATTTTGTTACATTACAGCCTTATTGTAAAATATATATATTTTTTAAATCCTCATCAATCTACAGTACATACAATACCCCATAATTGCAAACCAAAAACAGGTTTTTACAATTCTTTGCAAATGTATTAAAAATAGGAAGATCAATGGAAACAGGATGCACTCAATTTCGAGTCTCATAGCAAATGGTCTGAATACTTACAGCTGAAGTCAGAAGTTTACATACGCTTAGGTTGAAGTTTTAAGTTATTAAAACTCATTTTTCAACCAATCCACAGATTAACAAACTATAGTTTTGGCAGGTCGTTTAGGAAATCTACTTTGTGTCACACCCTGAGAGGTTTCACCTGTTGTTTTGTCTCCACCCCACACCAGGTGTTCCCTATTCACCATTAGCCCTCTGTGTATTTAACCCCCTGTTCTCTGTTCTGTCAGTTGCCAGATCGTCTTGTCCTGTACAGTCGTTTCCAGCGTTCCTTGTTACCAGTGTTTTTTCCCAGTACCCGTGTTCTGTTCTGTTTTTTCCCCGGTGTCGATATCTGCCTGTTTTACCCGACTATGAGCCTGCCTACTCCTTTGTACCTCTGCCCTTCTGCTTCGACTATCGCCTTCTGCCTGTCCACCGAACAACGAGTCTGCCTACCCCAGTGTACCTCTGCCGTGCTATCCTGTTGCCAACCATTGCCTGCCCTCCAACTACGAGATTGTGTACCTATTAAATATAATTTATTCTATTGGAATCTACTCCGCCTCTGTGTCCGCATTTGGGTCCACTAGCCTGCTTTGTGACAGAACGATCTGGCCATGACAGACCCAACGGATTTTGATCGTCTACATCATGCAGTGGCACACCAAGGGGCTGCTGTGGGTCGTCACGAAGAGATCCTGCGTTCCTTAGTGGAGGAGCTACGGGAACAGAGGGAGCACGAGAGGCTAGCTACCGAGAGTCTCGCTCAACAATTGGAGAGGCTAACCCTGTCACTGTCTGTCCCGAGTGCACCCCCCCAACCTCCTCTCCCATCTCAACCCAGCAATCATTCACCTCCCATGACATACCGACGGGAGCCCCACTTACCCCCACCAGAACGATTCTTAGGGGACTCCAGGTCCTGTCGGCCTTTCTTGCTACAGTGTTCCCTCATCTTTGATCTTCAGCCGTCGTCATTCCCTAAAGGAAAAAAGTTGCTTATCTCATCACCTTGTTGTCGGGCCGAGCTCTGGACTGGACTACCGCTGTCAAGGAACAAGAGTCACCGATCTGCTACAGCCTGGAAGCATTCACCGCGGAGTTGAGGAAAGTTTTCGATGCTCCACAATCTGGCAGATTACGCGATAAAGTTCCGAACCCTCAGTTCTCTTTCCAGTTCTGGAGAGCATTCTGCACCCTCATCGGGTCGTCGATCAGCCTGTCCTCAGGGTCTCATACCCAGACTAATGGCCAGTCGGAGTGGGCCAACCAGGACCTGGAAACCGTTCTCCAATGTCTAGTTTCGGACAATCCCTCCACCTGGAGCCGGCACCTGGTCTGGGTGGAATATACCCGCAACACGCTGCCCTCTTCCTCTACTGGTCTCTCCCCCTTTGAGTGTGCCTTGGGCTACCAGCCTCCGTTGTTCCCTGAGCAGGAGGAGGAGGTCAGTGTTCCCTCCGCCCAGTTGTTTGTTCGGCGTTGTCGTCGGACATGGAAAAGAGCCCGGTCGGCTCTTCTGCGCTCCAACGCCAGGTACTGCCGGCAGGCAGACCGCTGCAGGACTCCAGCTGTCTACCCGTGATCTGCCCCTTCGAGTGGAAAGCCGCAAACTCTCTCCCTGCTACATCAGGCCCTTTCAGATCGCTCGGGTCATCAGCCGCTCGGCTGTTAGTTTATTGTTGCCTCGCACCCTCCGTGTTCACCCTACCTTTCATGTGTCTCGTATTAAACCTGTCTCTAACTGTTCTTTGTCTCCTGTTCCTAAACAATTGTAGATCTCCACAAGTCTGGTTCATCCTTGGGAGCAATTTCCAAATGCCTGAAGGTACCACGTTCATCTGTAGAAACAATAGTACACAAGTATAAACACAAGGGGTTCATGCAGCCGTCATACCGCTCAGGAAGGAGACGCATTCTATCTGCTAGAGATGAACGTACTTTGGTGCGAAAAGTGCAAATCAATCCCAGAACAACAGCAAAGGACCTTGTGAAGATGCTGGAGGAAACAGGTACAAAAGTATCTATATCCACAGTAAAACGAGTCCTATATCGACATAACCTGAAAGGCCACTCAGCAAGGAAGAAGCCACTGCTCCAAAACCGCCATGAAAAAAGCCAGATTACGGTTTGCAATTGAACATGGGGACAAAGATCGTACTTTTTGGAGAAATATCCTCTGATCCGATTAAACAGAAATTGAACTGTTTGGCCATAATGGCCATCATTATGTATGGAGGAAAAAGGGGGAGGCTTGCAAGCCGAAGATCACCATCCCAACAGTGAAGCACGGGGGTGGCAGCATCATGTTGTGGGGGTGCTTTGCTGCAGGAGGCACTGGTGCACTTCTCAAAATAGATGGCATCATGAGGAAGGAAAATTATGTGGATATATTGAAGCAACATCTCAAGACATCAGTCAGGAAGTTAAAGCTTGGTCGCAAATGGACAATGACCCCAAGCGTACGTCCAAAGTTGTGGCAAAATGGCTTAAGGACAACAAAGTCAAGGTATTGGAGTGGCCATCACAAAGCCCTGACCTCAATCCTATAGAAAATGTGTGGGCAGAACTGAAAAAGCTTGTGCGAGCAAGGAGGCCTACAAACCTGACTCAGTTACACCAGTTCTGTCAGGAGGAATGGGCCAAAATTCACCCAACTTATTGTGGGAAGCTTGTGGAAGGCTACCCGAAACATTTGACCCAAGTTAAACAATTTAAAGGCAATGCTACCAAATACTAATTGAGTGTATGTAAACTTCTGACCCACTGGGAATGTGATGAAATAAATAAAAGCTGAAATAAATAATTCTCTCTACTATTATTCTGACATTTCACATTCTCAAAATGAAGTGGTGATCCTAACTGACCTAAGACAGGGAATTTTGTATGTAAATAAGGTATTTCTGGTTTTTATTTTTAATAAGTGTGCAAACATTTCTAAAAACTGTTTTTGCTCTGTCATTATGGGGTATTGTTCGTAGATTGATTAATAAAATGTTTTTTTAATCAATTTTAGAATAAGGCTGTAACATTGATTCTAGGGGTCTTAATACTTTGCGAATTGACTGTATAGTGTATAAAATAATATATGGCATTTAGCAGACACTTTTATCTGCTTTTATCCACAGTCATGCATGCATATGGGGCGGCATGTAGCCCAGTGGTTAGAGTGTTTGGCCTGTAACCGAAAGGTTGCTGGATCGGATCCCCGAGCTGACAAGGTAAAAATCTGTTGTTCTGCCCCTGAACAAGGCAGTTAACCCACTGTTCCTAGGCCGTCATTGAAAATAAGAATTTGTTCTTAACTGACTTGCCTAGTAAAATAAGGGTAATAAAAAAAAAATACAGTACCAGTTAAAAAAGTTTGGACACACCTACTCATTCCAGGGTTTTTCTTTCAACCAGCTTCATGAGGTAGTCACCTGGAATGCATTTTAATTAACAGGTGTGCCTTGTTAAAAGTTAATTTGTAGAATTTCTTTCCTTCTTAATGAGTTTGAGCCAATCAGTTGTGTTGTTACAAAGGGGTGGTATACAGAAGATAGCCCTATTTGGTAAAAAACCAAGTCCATTTTATGGCAAGAACAGCTCAAATAAGCAAAGTGAAACGACAGTCCATTAATACTTTAAGAGATGAAGGTCAGGCAATCAGGAACATTTCAAGTTTCTCCAAGTGCAGTCGCAAAAACCATCAAGCGCTATGATGAGGACCGCCACAGGAAAGGATGACTCGGAGTTATCTCTGCTGCAGAGGATAAGTTCTTTAGAGTTAACTGCACTTCAGATTGCAGTCCAAATAAATGCTTCACAGAGTTCAAGTAACAGACACATCTCAACATCAACTGTTCAGAGGAGACTGCGTGAATCAGGCCTTCATGGTCGATTTGCTGCAAAGAAAACACTACTAAAGGACACCAATAAGAAGAAGAGAATTGCTTGGGCCAAGAAACACGAGGAATGGACATTAGACCAATGGACATTGGACATTAGTTCTGACGAGTCCAAATTTGAGATTTTTGTATCCAATCGGAGTGTCTTTGTGAGAAGCAGAGTAGGTGAACGTATGATCTCTGGATGTGTGGTTCCTACCGTAAAGCATGGAGGGGGAGGTGTGATGGTGTGGTTGTGCTTTGCTGGTGACACTGTTAGTGATTTATTTAGAATTCAAGGCACACTTAATAACCTGCATGGCTACCACAGCATTCTGCAGTGATACGCCATCCCATCGTGATTGCACTTAATTGGACTATCATTTGTTTTTCAACAGCACAATGACCCAAAACACATCTCCAGGCTGTGTAAGGGCTATTTGACCAAGGAGAAGGATGGAGTGCTGCATCGGATGACCTGGCCTCCACAATCACCCAACCTCAACCCAATTGAGATGGCTTGGGATAAGATGGACCTCAGAGTGAAGGAAAAGCCGCCAACAAGTGCTCAACATATGTGGGAACTCCTTCAAGACTGTTGTAAAAGCATTCCTCATGAAGCTGGTTGAGAGAATGCCAAGAGTGTGCAGGGCTGTCATCAAGGCAAAGGGTCGCTACTTTGAAGAATCTAAATTATAAATTATATTTTGATTGTTTACCACTTTTTTGGTTAATACATGATTCCATATGTGTTATTTCATAGTTTGTATGTCTTCACTCTTATTCTACAATGTAGAAAATAAAGAAAAACCCTTGAATGAGTAAGTGTGTCCACACTTTTGACTGGTACTGTACATTTTAAGTATGGTGGTCCCGGGAATCTAACCCATTATCTTGATGTTGCAAGCGCCATGCCCTACAAACTGAGCTACAGAGGATCACAGAATATAACTCAGTGTTCTACTGTGTATGAAACGCACGTTTCATTTGATGTTACTGATAAATGTTTGTTGAGGGAAAGACACAAATTCAATAAATCTTGTTGACCTGAAAGAGAGATGTTCTCACTCTGCCTTGATACTGATTGAAGTGAAGAAAGACAAATTATACTGTGTGAAGTGATGAAAGACAAGTGGTATAGCAGTGAAAACATCTCTCTTTCAAGTCAGCAAGATGAATTTCATCGTTCTATCGACTCACAAACATCAGTAACTGTATGACAGGGTGGATCCCAACTGCATGGATGAGTGATCTTCCAAATAACTATCAAAGGCTGCAGTGAGTATACTGTATTCATGACACAAGATGCTACAAATGTACAGAGAATATACTTTTATTAATATCCATTTTAAAGATAACCCTTTGTCATTGTGCTTGATTTGGATATTTGACGTGCCAGATTAATCTTAATCTCATGGTTTTTCACACAAATACACAAGTGTCCATTACTCACAACTGACAAAGCAAATGTTTCCATGCTTCTTAAAAGCCTCTTTATCATCACAGATTTGACTTTGTTTTGGCATTTCAGACCAGAAAATGTTTAAATGGAATAAAGCCTTGCCATTTATCATCTGCAGATTTCCTACTTTTTTTCATACGCATCATAAGAGCAAAGATATCTGAGCCGCTAAACTAAGAAGCTTAGGGGGAATTTTGCGACTCAAGCTTACTGATATCTGATCAGCAAACAAACGCACACAGCTTGGGGCAACTATAAAGGGTCATACATTTTTTTTAAATGCATGAACAGTGATTTAGATTCTGTTGCCACAATCATAATCCCACTGATCTCATATCTAAAATATTACAGACACCACTTATTTCCTGTGGTCATGTACTAATGGATCTCCTAAAATATAGAATAACAACAAACAAATGTGTCTTGGATAAGCCTTTGTTATATTGTATAATTATACTTATATTGGCCGAATGGCTGTACTAACAAAGAGACATTGTACAACAACAACAAAAATAACTAAACTAGTTTAGTTTTTCCTTTGTGTCCCTGTCATTTCCTGTTATTTGTCCATTTCAGCAGCTGATTGGCTTGATGGAGGACGTCACTGGAGTGTCATTCACTTTTTGTTTTGTGATGTGGAAGAGAGAATGTGGGGAGGTGACTTTGGTACAACTTCTTTGCCTTTAGCAGTCTCTCCTCCCCTCTTACACCCACACTAAATGGCCCTCCTGTCTCATAGCAGCCAGACAGGATAAACACGCATCTAGCCTTCTACTCCCTCCTAACCACAGTCAAAACATTCTGGTCTTCACATGACCTCAAATCATCTCCTTAGTTATTGGACATGTTTGTTCACACCACAGATCTGCAAAGTACCATGGCAGGTTGGCACTGACACCTGTACAAAACAGGTCCCCACAGGAGAACCCTTTGAAGAACCCTTTTTGGTTCCAGGTAGAACCCTTTAGGGTATTAATGTAGAACCCTTTCCACAGAGGGTTCTACATGGAACCCGTGTTCTTCCTGGAACCAAAAAGGTTCGATGGGGACAGCCGAAGAACCCCTTTGGAACCCTTTTTTCTAAGAGTGTACAGTAAAGTGGCTTTCAGTGAAAGAAATGAAGGTGAATGTTAGAGTAGCCCCAAAACCTCTACATTGCAATGCTCTGGGTTTAGCAACTCTCAGTCTGACATCTTCATGTCTACACCTTGAAGAAACACAGTGCCAAGTACCTCCACCAATAAAATGGGGTTTTAAAACACATACACCCTCCACACAACTGTAAATTCGATGCCACTGTGGCATCAAGTTGCAGGCAGCCTGCTGTACCTTCAGGATGTCCTCATCAGTGGAGCTGCAGTCGGTGAAGGCTGAGACATCAGTGACTGACCCGTCCTCCTCCACAGCCACGGTCCTGACAGGCATCACCACCTTCTTCCCAGTTAACACTGCCGTGTTCAGGATCTCTGAGTCCTAAAGGGAACACATCATCAGTCTGGCTATACACTAACAAAACATTAGGAACACCTTCCTAATATTGAGTTAGACCCCCTTTTTCCTCAGAACAGCCTCAAATGTCTTTTGGGTGTTGGACCATTCTTGATGCACACCGGAAACTGTTGAGTGTGAAAAACCCAGCAGCGTTGCAGTTCTTGACACACTCAAACTAGGTGCGCCTGACACCTACCAGCATACCCCGTTCAAAGGCACTTAAATCTTTTGTCTTGCCCATTCACCCTCTGAATGGCACACAAATACAATCCATGTCTCAAGGCTTAAAACTCCTTCTTTATCCTCTCCTTCATGTACACTGATTGAAGTGGATTTTTATTAGGTGACATCAATAAGGGATCATAGCTGTCTCCTGGATTCACCTGGTCAGTCTTTGTCATGGTAATATTTTGTACAGTCAGTGTAGGTTTAATTAGATATTGGCCTAATGTAACCTCCTAACTACTCATGGTTAAGATATACAGTGGCTTCAGAAAGTAATCATACTCCTTGACTTATTCCACATTTTGTTGTGAATTCAAAATGGATTCAATTGAAATTATGTGAAAACATGTTTTCTCACATTTTCACTCCTGAACTTATTTAGACTTACCATAACAAATAGGTTGAAGACTTATTTACTCAAGACTTTTCAGATTTTCATTTTTTATCATTTTCTAAACATTTATGAAAACATAATTCCACTTTGTCATTATGAAGTATTTTGTGTAAGCCAGTGACACAAAATTTCAATTGAATCCATTTTAAATTCAGGCTGTAACACAACGAAATGTGTAAAAGGACAAGGGGTGTGAATACTTTCTGAAGGCACTGTAGGCTTGTTGTATGTAGAAAGCAGGAGCAGGGGAGGAATTGCGCGTGGACCCATGACCTGAAGAGTTCCCATCGCTGGTAGAAATACATATTTTGGAATTAAACTGTGATACCACAATTCCAGAAACCACATCTGTGCCAGGAAATACAAGCAATCAGTATAAATCCTTATTTTATTGGCAATATAAATGTAGCTCCTACCAGTACTGAACAATATTCAGCAGCATAGTACTGTGTGCTATATCAGTCTAGACCTAATGCCCCTCTGGCCAAACATCAAATCTCCTCATGTTTGGCCTAATCCATGATTGAGATGGACCATATCAAACAACCTAGTCTCAGAGCATTTTCTATTATTCTGTACGGAAATCCGAGACACTCCATTTAGTATGATATGTCACGAATTTGCTAAATGTACAATATGTTATGAATTTGCAAAAGGTATGATATGTTACAAGTTCCAAATTGTTGTGGCTAATGTTAACTAGGTGGCTAAGTGGATAACGCTAACATTAGTTAGCTGGCTAACGTTAGCAAGGCTAGGGGTTAGGGATAGGGATTAGGGTTAAGGGAAGGGTTAGGGAAAGGGTTAGATAACATGCTAAGTAGTTGCAAAGTAGCTAAAAAGTAGTTGAAAAGTTGCTAATCAGGTAAAATTCTAATGTTGTCTGTGATGAGATTCAAACACGTAACCTTTGGGTTCTTAGACTTTCGCGTTACAAGTCCACCAATCCACCGCGACCAACCACCCTCCTTTAGTTGGCCTAACCTCTGTCTTATGTAACCATACCAAATCATACATATCATACTAATTTTGTTTAGAGTGTTGGGCCCGTAACCGAAAGGTTGCTGGATTGAATCCCCGAGCTGACAAGGTAAAAATATGTTGCTCTGCCCCTGAACAAGGCAGTTAACCCACTGTTCCTAGGCTGTCATTGTAAATAAAAATGTGTTCTTAACTGACTTGCCTGGTTACATCTACTATGTTACATCTAGTCTATGAGACCAGGCAGTGATTGAAAGACAATCAAAGTTTTTACTGTTCTCAAACATTAATTTACAAAAATCTATTAAATAATTTTATGTAAGTAAATGGACAACAAATGTATCATTAAATATTATTTTTTTTGAAAGATATAATGTTGAAAATATTTCATGGGAGATTCTAAATCTCCCATGAAAACAAACAATAATGGCTTAAACGTTCAGCTGGGCCTCTTGATTGTAGTAGCACAAAGGGCTAAGGGCAGATTGGATATATTATAATGCAAATCGCTCCCACAGCATTTATAACATCCATTATTTAGTGACAGAGATTACATTTTGGATTAATTGCAGGGGTCCTATATTAATATACAAAACACAAAAAAAATGTAAATAAACAATAGAGAACCAGCTGTCAGAGACTGACAACCTTCTGGTACATCATGATCTCATATGTCATGAATACACAGTGCATTAGGTTACTGTACCAACACTAGACCTCATATACAAACAAGCAATGATCACAAAGATTGTTGTTGTTTCTCAAAAAGGGTGTAATGCTGGAGGCCACATCCAAGGCCAAACACATTTGCAATAGCAAATGTCACAGGTGAAAGTACTATATGCATATGGATGCAAGAGATTAATTGTTAGTCAGTGCTCACCATTACAAGTGGCGCTAGGCCCACAAAGTCTCTCTGGGTGGTGTAGATCCTCATGGAACCTTCTTTCTGTCCCCCATCCCTGGTGTCTGGTGGCAATTCCAGGCGCCATGTGATCACCTGGCTGTCTGATTGGCTGCTCAGCTCCTCCACCTCAAAGTCTATCTGTAGGACCTCCAGTAGACTGCTGTTCAGCCTGAGAGAAGATAGAAGAGTCAGGATCAGACTAGGACTCTCACTGCCAGAGGAACACATTCAGCTCAAGCTATTATCTTTGATACTACATTGAATACATATAGTATGTGGTTTTGGTACGGTGAGATAAACATTACAGAGGGACGGGTAGTGAGCATTTTAAAAAGAAAGGAAAAGCAAGCAAGGCAGGACAGCCAAGCCCAAAGTAATCAAGGTGGCACAGCAGTGATCCTGACACATCAACCACAGAGTAAACAGAAACAAGCAAATCAATAAAGAACTGAAAGAGGAGCGTGGGAGGATCTGGGTTCCTCAGTCATATATGCACTGAGACACTAAGAGACTGTTATCACCCCCTCTTCCAAAAATGCTCATCTGGCAGGCGGTTCAGGTCAATCATGACAAAACCTCCCACAACCTGAACAGTTTCTTTCCTAGTGCTGTGGCTAGGGTTGCAAAGGGTCAGAAACAAGGAATTTGACTTGAATTCATCAAAAAAGTTTGTAACAGTGAAACTTTTTTGTGAGATACACATAAGGCAATTCTAGGTCTTGTGGAATATTTTGGTTAAACTATCCCCAATTCAATGGAATTGAAACCCTCTGCATGCACAGTGCATTATTCCATCACATGTGCAGTGCATTCTTCCATCACATGTACAGCTGATTCTCAAGTTCTTGCACACTAATGAGATGCTATTGAGCCCACACTACTATACTGTCTGAGCCAAGGACTACATGCTTTCTGATACGTTTTGATTACAATACTGGTTGGGGAGAATATATTTTATATGACATAGATGATTTTTTTGTTAACTAGTAAATAGTAGCCTACAGCAAAGTGTGTTTAAATAATTTCTAACTTGCTAACAATTTCTGCTAGTTCGTTTTTGTTACCATGTGGGTTTTAGCTTGCTTGAGCCTGCTAACTGAGGAGTGTTAATTCACCTGTTTCCATACATGTTTCATTTTAAAACATTTATCTTACAAAGGAGTTGTTTAATCTAACTGCTTAACTATTTATCTGTACATGGAATTGTATTTGTATATAGGAAAATACCACGGGCACTGTCTGATGTGTAGATGCTTGCAGATGTAAGAGAAGAAATCCGTACTGCCCTGTCACTTCACTGTTGCTCCAAGCAGAGGAAACTGCAGTTCTGAAATACATCAAAAAGTGTGAAGACTTCTGCCTGAAGCCCATACACACCGCAGCATACATGTTGGACCCCAAGTATGCTGGCAAGAGCATCCTGTCTGGTGCAGAGAGCAACAAGGCCTATGGTGTCATCACTACCGTGTCTTGCCACCTTGGCCTGGATGAGGGCAAGGTTCTTGCCAGTCTGGCGAAGTACACTTCTAAGCAAGGGCGAAGTACACTTCTAAGCAAGGGCTTTGGGATGGAGATGCAATATGGCAGTCGTGCCAACATATTTGTGATAAGTTAACTCATTTAATTAAAGTTCAATTCGAACTAAATCGTTTTTTTTTATATTGGAAGGATTTAATAATTTGCTTTTATGTCTACTTATGATAAAACATTTATGTTTCTGTCTCCATATGATATGGTAAATATATCAAACGCAAAAAACATCTACATGGTATTAATATTACTTTGCATATATTTCTGTTAATTCCCATATATTCCCATTAATTCCCACGGAAAGTTTCCACCTCTGAATATTCCCCAAAATGTGCAACTCTAGCTGTGGCCCTCACCAACTGGTCCATAGAGAATAAAGGACTATGCACACTATGCTGCACACCGCATCAAGCCATCAATGCATTCACACTCTCTTCATCTCTCTGCATTTAGATATATTCATACTGATATAGTAAAATTGCACAACCACTGTATATCCACTGCATATTTGAAAATACACTTCTCATCCTCTTATAGCTCTATGCTCATTATACTTAGTTGTGTATAATATATTTAAACTTTGTTTAAACTCTTCTGTCTGCATTCTGTCTCTAAATGTTGTCTATCACTAGCAGCAAAAGAACACAGTAAAATGATGTGTGTGTGCAAATGTACTTGGTGAATAAACGTGATTCTGATTCTGAAGCGTTGTTTAAACCTATGAGGAAAAACAGGAAAAATCCAGCTTTTTAATCCTGACCTTGACTCTGTGATAGACTTGACTGCCTTGTAAAAGCTTTAAAAGTAAAAGTCTTACATGTACTGTATATTTAGTATAATAAACAAGACCAGCATTGTCAAAGTGACTTCCTACATATGCCTAATTTATTGTTTATTTCAGTCTGTTTTATTATCCAATAATGATTTAATTCTTTGACAAAACATGTTGTCTTCTCGTCATCAGTAGCATAAAACAAGATTATCCACACAGAGGGTGTCATTTAATGTTCTTTCCCACATTCATTTCCTGTTACTGTAAAGTAATGTAAGGTATGACTAGCTGAACATGTCAAATGAGCATCAGGGATTTGATTGTGAGACAACAGATTAATGAGGTGGACAATCTCCCGGCTCCACTGAAACCTATTACCTCTAAACAGACGCACATGCGCCTGCAGGCATCAGGCTGAAGGAGAATGCATGCATGGGCTAAATAGGATAGTTATCTTGTACCAGCAAAGTTCTCTGACAGCCTGGTCCTCTCAATATACATGATAATGCCTTGAATAGGACTTGGATAGGATCCCCTCTAATCTGATGAATATGTTCAAAGTCTCTAAAGTGAAACATCTTTAAAGCATTACTGAGAGTGTTAGGCCTGTTTTAACTGAAAGTCCTTTAGATCATCATCATAACCATGGAGATTTACAAGAATGGGTAAGTGCAGTGATGGGTTTAGACAGCTTTTAACTATGGACTTTGAACTCGGAGTCAAATGAGGTGCCATGAACTCATGAGATCTCCCTTGACTCGTAATATTACACAACAATTTGCGCAGCTGGAACATTGACAATAAAGACTGTCCCATCCTATCTCTTTGTCATTGCAACTCCCTGTGAAACACACTACTGAATAGAACCACGTCCACTCACTCTCAAGTAAGACAGTCCTGTATCTGGCACACATGCTCCCCTTCCCCACATCAAACACTTACACACAACCAACTGTCAATTTTTTTCAAATGTACTGTGTGTCTCTACAAAGCCAAATGCAAGCACAAAGCTACTTCTGATGAGTTCTCTATCATTTATTCTCTAAGAGCTTTTTTTTGTTCTGCACACCATATGTAGATGTAAAAAGAGAGATTTACTGTAATTAAACAATCTTAGAATATTGCACAAAAACACACTGAAAAACAAACAAACCATAACAGTGTTTTAGTCAAGTATAAAAACAAGATGTGCAAGAGGGTCTCTATCCCCTAAAGTATACATTAAAACGAATTTTGCTGTTTTAATCTGGCATTACAGTGAATTGGGGGACACCATTATAGCCTTCTGTCATTCTTGTGGGTGATGCAGTGAAGTACTCCAAACCCCAGATTATTAAATGATCAGCACTCTCACTAAGTGGCCATTTTAAGTCTGAAGATCTGTTGCAATTTATTGTCAAAAAGAGGCTAAAAATTCCTTAATATCCAGATAGCCGCATAAACACTTAAGCTGAGAGACAAAGTCCATGAAATCCCCAAAGTGGTGTGACATTAGACAGCCCCTGCAGGGGGTCTAGTAAGTTAAATGACATTTTAGGATAGATTATCCCTAACAAATGATTCTGCATCCACAAAACTGGTTCGATAAAGAATGGACTAATTCCCATCACATGGGCAAAGCAGGAAAATGAGGTCAACCCAATAATAACTTACTTTTACCAGGTCAGGGTTTCTATCACTCCATCCTTATCAGTGTGAAGTGAATCCTGCTGGCCATGTTCAATGCAGTCATGGACGCCATTATGCTCCAATTCAAATGACAAACTACAAAAGATGTGCCACCTTTAAATTCCCAGGAACATCTCATAGGCTATAAATACCTGGTGCCAGATCATAAAGGTCAGCCAAGTCACAGAGTTGGTCAGTTACATGGAATGTCAAGGGAAGGTCCTGTTCCAGCATGGACAGGTTCCTACATCTGGCGTATTGTCCTCAAGCAAGGTAAAGGTTACACTTCAGAAAGAGCACCATGACTCCAGATGTCTTTGTGACAGCAGCAATGGTACCAGAAATAGATCCCACAGACTTAAAAGGAAATGCAAGTTGAGCTTCTAGGAACGGAAGAGGTATCAACAAAGCCACATTTTCACATTGACTGGGCCTGCTAATGTTTAATGTTAATAATTGTTTAGTATTTGTCCAAAATCTTAACAACATACTGTAAAGGAGACAGAAGCACTTTAATATACTGAAAGGGGAACATAAATACTTTTCAGAAATTTGTGAAGGGATCATAGCTTTCACCTGCATTCACCTGGTCAGTCTATGTCATGGAAAGAGCAGGTGTCCTTAATGTTTTGTATACTCAGTGTAGATAAGCAATTAGAGACTTCCAGTGATTTTCTTAAAGACGTAGCACTACATAATGACCTGTGAGGACAGTGGCCTCTTTAAGAAGCAGATTTACTTAAGCTTTTCCCAGCAGTAGACCTGTGCTTGTATAGCATAATGTGTCTTCTGAGGTCAGATAGCCTAAGCCCCAGTCAAAATGGCATCGTGTGAGAGTGTTATTTATTCTCAGTCGTTAGCCTACTCATTGTATCACATACTATTTTGCAGACTATTTTCAACTTCCTCAGGCAAAATGGATGACATTAACTCTCTGTATTATGTACACTACTATTCATATACTACTTAACTAACAAACCCATGACATTAACTCCTTATACAGTACAGTAATGCTTATTCAGGAGTATGTGTAAAACTGTCTATAAGCAGCCAAACTTGAAGTATCCAGCCAATGGTTGAACACATGGTGGGTTTAATGGCGTTCACTGACAGTATATTGGGGGGGACTGTTGTGTATTTTCAGCAGACTTGCCTTTTTCCAGGTATGGCAGATTTCCTCTGACAAACAACAGCGATGGTGCCATCCGCTCCAGAGTCCAGCATGATGTCCCACAGCAATGAGCTACTGGGTGTTGCTGAGCGAAACAACACTCCTTTTTTTACAATCGCTCTAAGAATGGAGACAATAAAAAGAGAGACACAGGAATAAAACATATGTTAAACAAACCAAGGTAAGGTTGTAGAAAGTAAACTCTAAAGGTCCAATGGACCTAGCTAGCATGATGTTGGCTCCCATAGCTTGGGGCCTTGAAATTATTCATTCCTAAGACCTTCAGTCAATCAGAGTCCACTTTGCTCATAGCAAAGCCCTGTAATTTAAGAGGATTGGGCAAATCCCTGGGGATAGTTTTCAATAGACTGAGGAAAAATGCCTCATATACTATGGGCCTCTTTGTTCCTGTCTCGTACACAAATTATTCATAGTGTACTAATGGCTTGTTGGCCTGCTGGCCTCTCATTTGTAAATGATAAGCATTATCTAATGCAGCTGAACACTTACACTGTTCTAGTAGACAGCCACACTAGGGAGCTGAATGCTAATTCAAACATTACCCTGCAATTAATGGCTAGTGTAAAAGGTCCTACGAGGGAGTTAGTGTAGCGTAAGAGCGAAGGTTAGATATATACATGAAAACATCCATAGTGTCATGCAGGAGAGGCATCCCACTGTCCATCCTCTGCCTCTGTTCAGGATTACAAAAGTGCACTCATTTGTCTCTCTTTAAAGCCATTCAAAGCATTTTTCAAATAGCATTCTTCCAGCTCAATGTTCTACAAAAACGGAGCACCACCAAGTTGTTTCTTCATAAAATATTATTATAGTGCTGAATATCATCACTGTAGTAGGGTCTAAGGCACTACATCTCAGTGCTAGAGGCGTCACTACAGACACCCTGCTTTGAAACCAAGCTGTACCACAACCGGCCATGATTGGGAGTCCCATATGGTGGCACAAATTGGCCCAGAGTAGTCCGGGTTTGGCTGGTGTAGGCCGTCATTGTAAATAAGAATTTGTTCTTAACTGACTTGCCTAGTTAAATAAAAAAATACAAAATATTGAATAAAATAAACAAACATTTTCAATATATTGTTGCACATAATATACTCTATGGTTATTTCAAAGCTCCAGAGTCGGATCTCTGCTACTTTTAGATGTTTTATCCAATTTGTAAGCATTACCAAAAGACTGAATGTAAAAATGGTCGCCCTCTGCTGGCAAAAAGAGGGCTGATTGGTTACATTGGCTACTATGCTAATTTATCTGTATAAAACGGGCCATAATTTAAAACTAGCAGAGATCCCACTCTGGAAATGTGTCATGCCCGTAGAGTATATTATGTTCAACAAGATATATATATATATAAAAATTGCCAAATCCAAAATTGTATATTTTCAATATTCATGTTTATATTTGTTATTGAATTCAAAATACTACTCATATTAGAGAGCATGCGGTAAAGCTTCATATGAACAGATGAATCATTATGGAGGCTTATAGGAGGCCTGAGTAAGGCAAAAATCACAAATCAATTAATTATTTATACATTTTGCTTTAAGATACAAATGTCAAATATGGATGAAGGTTAGCGAAAATCCCCCAAATCTTGGTCTTTTTCAAATTTATTTTTACACCAGCTAACAATTTTAGGGAGAGAGAACGTTTTTGTAATGTTACTCATAATCAAAAACCTTCTGAGAACCTTTTTAGCATGTTTTGGTGTTAAAGTTAGGAGAACATTCCCTTAACGTAAAGCAGAAAGTATCTAGAATGTGGTTACAATGTTCTCAGAATATACAACATTAATGGTCTAGATGACTTTTATGGGACATTGCAAGAACATTCATGTGTCCAGTTTGCTGAGGGTTAGGAGAATATTCTATTTATATCAACGTTCCACCAAACATACACAGAATATGGTTGCCATGTTCTCAGAATGTAAAGATATTAATGTTCTAGACACGTTTCATAGGAACGTTGCAAGAATATTTCTATGTATCAGTTGTCAGGACGTCGCCTGATGGTCCCAAAGAAACTTGTTACTGTTGCCAAGCCCATCAAGGCCCTGAATGGTGAACCACTTATCCATTCACAGCTCTGTTTGTCTGTTTTCAAGGTTAGAGATGCTACGCCACCATGTATCAGGTATCAGTTAATTTGACTATTGATTTGATTGACTAATCTCAACATTTTATGGGCTTTCTGTATCGCTGTCTAATGTTGGTGGAGAATATTAACCTGTTTTAATGATACTCCTTAATCACAAGGATTAATACTTGTTTTTCTTGTGTTTTACTTCAAACTGGACACATTAATGTTTTTGCCAGGTTCCCATGAAATGTGTCTAGAACATTTATATCTTATGTTCTGAAAACATGGTAACCATGTCCTGTGTATGTTCTGAATAAGTTATATTTGACATTAAGGCAATGGTCTCAGGGAAACATTCCTTGCACATCTCGGGAACATTCATATGGACATTTCAGCTCATGACCTAATGAGACACTTAAGGGAACGTTCTCGAAAAGTTGTGGGAATGTTTGTTGTTAGCTGAGAACCTGTATTGTCATTCGTAACATGTGCGGGAAGAATCAGAATTAGCTTGGTAACATAGATAATTAAGATGTCTTATCTGCATAATATGCTTATATGATTGAACTAATGAACTTTTGTTATTAGAATGTATCCTTTTGGGCTCTGGTGTTGGAAGTTGCACTTCTTCCCTCATATGGGCCTCAGTCACCTGGGGACCAGATAGGGGAGAAGTCAGGCTTGTCTATCACATGTCCCTGTGGAATATCAGAAAGAAAAGAGAACAGGAGGGAGCATTATTTTAATTTAAGAATATGTGTCTTTACTTATTGCAAACCATGTGAAGGGATGGCTTGATTAATGGGGAACCAATTACTTGGCTCCACAGTGTCTGGGCGCAAGTTACTCCTTCCTTCGGCCTTGGGGGAGATAAGGTCTGAGATAGGATGTGTGGGGTGGTGTCTGGAACCATTGTACGACATCTCTGATGTTGCGCCTATCCTGGGATAGTAAAACATTTCTGTTCTACTAACGCTGTGACTTTGCAAAGGGATGGGTTCTACTTGGGACAGTGGTATCTGGAGCTGACAATTGATTTATGCCATAGAATGAGTTGATGTTTCAGTACGACGAAGTACCAGGGACGAAGGGGGAGTCTTGCCTTCGGGCCCGAACTCTGTACAATGGGAACAGTTTGTACAGCAGATATTGTCAGTTGTGAATTATTAGTATCTTTCATATGAAGTAACCTTGTGACCCATTCCATACATCTGATGTTTGTCATGAACATTCAGGAGGGTGTATCTTTGCTATGAAAGGTCTGTGTCATCATGTGTCGAGGCTCTCAGGAGGGTGGTCCGTCGACCAGCCATCATCATTACTGCAAAGCACTCACATCATTCACTTGTGTGTCTGGTGTGACCTGTTTTCTTTACTTATAAGTAAATAAAGATTTTGTTTAAGTAGAACTCTGACTTGTGTAATTAGTTTATGTCTCCTCATTTGATAATACAGAAAAATTCCAACACAAACGTCATGTGTAGCCTAATGCTGCTCAGGGGTTTATCCCAGACTCTTTCAGATATACATTATGGCAGTAAAACAAATGCTGAGTGCATTATGGTTCTCTGGGGAGGGATATAATCTACGATATGAGTCTCCATCTGATCTTCCCTACTTCCCCTCCTGGGTGAGGGGGGGGGCGGGTTGATATCCAAGGTCATAGACAGATGCTGTACTCACACTACTGCCATGCACAAAAACGAATGTACTCATCCCATTTAAAAACAAATTAGAGTTATTGTCATTTGCCTTTGTGTGTTTGTGAGTGTTTTGTGTGTGTATAAGTGTGCATGTGTGATGTGTCTATGTGTATTTGTGTAGTGTAAGAGCATCTGCACATACAGCGCTTCCTAGATTAAATGTGATGCACCAGTTGAAGGCTCAAGGGAGAACTAATCTTGGCATGAAGGTTGCTGAAATCGCCCTGTGATGCTGCCACAAGGCGCACTGAAATGATCCAATGCCTTCGGCTCTCCCTCTCTCTCACTCTGTCTCTCTCCCTCACTCTCTCCCTCTCTCTGTCAACGTGAGGGGACATACTTGTGGCACGTGTGAGACAGGAACTCAGACATTCCAGCAAAATACACACACACACAACTACACACACATACGCACACACACGCGCGTGCGCGCGTGCACGCACGCACACATGCACATCCCCTAAAGGACTGGATGCAAGTCAGGAAATATATTGGGATAATCTAAAAAGGCAATACAGTGAAGCTGGAAGTAGAGTAATCAACACAGTGCTCAATGTTTGTGTGTGTGTGTCGTGTGTGTGTGTGTGTGTGTGTGTGTGTGTGTGTGTGTGTGTGTGTGTGTGTGTGTGTGTGTGTGTGTGTGTGTGTGTGTGTGTGTGTGTGTGTGTGTGTGTGTGTGTGTGTGTGTGTGTGTGTGTGTGTGTGTGTGTGTGTGTGTGTGTGTGTGTGTGTGTGTGTGTGTTTGTGTGTGTGTGTGTGTGTGTAGGTGACCTGCTTCTCTTTGTACTGTCAGAGAGGGGCCCTCACTCTATTGTTAGCAGAAAGCAGCAGGTTCTCAGGGGGAAGCAGGAACAAAGGCACAGGGGACTGACAGGCTCTGAGGGGAGAGGGGAGAAGATGAGCAGAGCAGCAGCCTCTGATTAACAGGGGGACAGGGACTGTGAGTGGGGGTGACTGGGTAAAAGGGGACATGCCTGTCACCATAAATCTTTCCTGACCACAACAACAATCCTGGAGCCAGGGGGACAGGTAACCTTGAGGCCTCTACAACCTCTGGGATATAGGTATAGTAATATACTGTACTAACAGTACCTGAAGATAATAACATCCTACCTCCACATTAACTTCTGTTAGTTTAGCAGTAAGTATAGGAACAGTTCACAGCATCATTCTGACTGAGGATTTGGAGTCATAGTGGTAATACCAACAATGCTATTATTTGCCATCACTGAAATGGCATGTATTACCAAAAAAATATGTACTGATCACACACTTCTTGTAATAAGAAATTAGAAAACCTCTGAGAACAGTTTATCTAGTAATGACATTCTAAATACACCCACTCATGCTATTCATGGGTTGCACATTTCGTCACAATATTGTTATGAACATCAATGCAGTGGCAATTGGCGCTGATGAAGATTTAATCTAAAGTGCATTACTGTGGCTTGGAAATACAATGACATTCATATTGTTGGCAAATAATTAGTAGGAAAACCTTTTGTCATACTTGTGATGACGCCAGATTGACTTCAGATGCAGTATAACTTTAGCTTGAGGGGAGACCACAGGATTTTAGCTAGCTAACTTTAGCATTGCTAGCTATTTTTGATTAACTTTGCTAGCTATTGTCAACATTGCCATCTGTCTAAAGTAAATTTGACGATTGATGATTAGCTGACAAGTTGAATCAGGTGTACTTGTCCGGGGCTACAACAAAAATGTGTGCTGTTGGGGATACTCGAGGACTGGAGTTGGTAAAAAGAAAATGGTGTAGGGTTTACTTAATAAATACGGATTGTTACAAGATTACATATCTGAAGCCTTTTCTCCTACAGGCCCTTTTGGCTCTAAGGGGGAAACCCCATTGCGATAGGAGGGAGAAATTCTTGCAGGAACCATAGCAGTCAGTGGCTGTGGTTAGCCAGCGCTGACTGGGAAGGCAGGAGGAGGACGAGGCACTGAGGCACCAGGGCAGGGCAGTGCCCCATCACCCGACCTCTCCATAACCACACTGCCACAGGAAGCCATGGCCTCCCTCACCTCTGTCACACACACTCATGGCAGCCTGGTCCGCTCCAGTCAGCAACCCCTCCCTTGTGCTTGTTTGCTCTTCTCTCTAAGCCTTATTAAGCCTTATTTGTTTCATACATACCAGAGAGAGTGAATAATTGCTAAGACCCTGAAAATCAAGCAAACAGTCTTCAATGTAGAATAGCTTGCCATATAATTCATAATTTTAGTTACTGTTAGTGAATACTGAAATGCCACTCTTGGACCAATAGTACCAATATTGTTGTTAAAATACCAATAACCTAATCATTAAATGTAAGTATATGATTCTATGGATGATTATATGAATATTAAAAACATTTCCTAATACAGCATCAATCAGCATGGGCATGTTGCCCCCCATCATCATTTGACCTGGTTTTGAGGAAAGCCCAGTGCAGTATTCCCAGCAAGACCCATTCTACAGGCAGGCCCACCTGTTCAACTGCTGCCCAGGGGTTACAATCCTCCCCCTGATTTACTCTGCCTTCACATCCCTGGCTCTGTACAGACGAATCACTGCAGAGACATTAGGCCAATACTGAACTCAAATGCATTCTCAAACAGATGCAATCTTTAATTATGCAAGCAAATAACCATCGTTCAGCTACTCTGATGCTCCGCCAGTCATCAATGACGTGCTTATCATACTTATGGGGCAGTGTAGGGAGGTAGACAGACTTTTAGGGCAATGTTAACGCCAGATGGCCAGGACTAAAAACACTGAAAACGGGATGAAAACTATTTGTCACACAGATAAATGATCGGTAGCCCACTGACTGGATCCACCGGATAGTAAAGCTTATTGGTTTTTATCCATGAGGCTGTCTTTGAATAAAACACATGTTATCAGAGACAATTGTATTAAGTGGTGTTTGATCAGATATCATCATGATTTAATCATTTAATCATTGCCTAAAAAAATAGGCTGTAATCTGGGGTTTTGCCAACTCAATCTGTACACTAGCCAGCTCATGGTGCACAGGGAAAACACATTTCGTACAGCAATCTGATTCCCCCTCATGTAATTGACCATGCAGCATAGGGAGGTGATGGCACTACATTGTCAATATGACCGGTAATAAAGCTGAAAATCGAATGAAACTATCAGGTGTGGTTTGACCATGTTATTACACCGACTAGATCTCCGGTCCCCTTGTCACTAGCGATCACCATCACTGGGATCATCATGTTGACGACTGAGCATTAAGCCTGACTTAATGGGACAATTGAACAGTGATAAAACAGCCAGACGGCTGCTGAGGCCCAGACTAGAAGAGACACTGGCTGCATGGTGGTGAAGAGGAGGGCTAGAACACAGGCTGTGTGGGCAGAGTGAACAGTACACAGACAGAAACATACACATACACACAGATGTACTCCTCTGTTTATAAGACGGCAAGGTAATTTGAGTTTTAGGGGAGAGGAAAAATTACTTGAGGGAGAGGAGAGGAGAGGAGAGGGGAGGGGAGGGGAGGGGAGGGGAGGGGAGGGGAGGGGAGAGGAGAGGAGAGGAGAGGAGAGGAGAGGAGAGGAGAGGAGAGGAGAGGAGCTCCTAGCATTGCTCCTGTTCCTGCTCCTTTACTCTCCTTGTTGTTATTTTGTGACCATTGACACCATGAGGTAGAGTGAGTGAGGAAAGACAGTGAGCAAGAGGCAATTTGGATTCAAACTAAAGCAAAAGCGATTAAGATACATGGGCACTGGGGTGGGTGGGAGAGAGAGAGAACCCAGGGAAAAGGCTTATTTTCAGCCCCACTGCTTAAGTATACATAGATTCCAACACATGGGAGTGGAACAGGAAGAGAGAGACAGCTGTCAACTTGGTTTAAATCAATCTCATTCAAATTAGTTGCCATACAAATGAAAAACATTAGATAAATAAATAACTAGAAGTAGTAGAGAAACACATTCTAGTACTTTATCAAAATAACTTGAAAACATTTACATTATTAAGACATTTACATTACATTTCTGTCATTTAGCAGACACTCTTATGGCTCTCTTTTACTCACGTTAGGCTGTCAACCATGTCCAATCCCCATTTCCATGTCTATGTTTCAAAAGCCAATCATGTATACTGTAGCTGCTCATTCTTTGGAAGAAAGACACAGCCTATAGCGTCGCACACCATCTTGCACCCCTCTATCTGTCAAAAGATGGAGGGGGTGCAACCGTGTGACACCATTGGTTGACTCAGCCAACCACCTTCGAGACAGTGCACGATCGAGACAGCTTTTCATATCATATATTTGTTTTCTTCTACCATTTCCCCTTTCTCCCGGCCCCTCTCCAGCCCTGCTCCAGCCTCTGTGAAGACCACCTCGCCTTACTTCTATACCCCCTCTGCTACAACCTCTGTGAAGACTACCACTGCCTGCTGTCTCTCAGGGCACCAGCTCCCCTCCGCTATAGCTTTTAAGAGGAACCTCAGTACATAACACTGTCATCATTACATCCATTAAAACATGGCAGAAACAATCTGTGTGTCAGTGTTTTGATTTGATGAAGATATTGCCCGTAATCATTTTCATCTATTTTTCTTATTTTGTCTTTTTTATTTTCAGGAGAGCTGATTGGTTGACTACCTGCTCGGGTAGACTGGGAAGAGACTGATTTTGAGGACTATGCAATGGACCCAACCTGCTTCCTCCATTGCCAAGTCTGCTGCCACCAGATACCTACTGCAGCCCTCATCCTCCACATACAACACCTGTTCTGCCACATTCTGTTAAAGGTCCCCAAAGCACACACATACATGGGTCCCTCCTCTTTTCAGTTCGCCTCAGCTAGCGACTAGAATGAGCTGCAAAAAAACACTCAAAGGGCGGCAGGTAGCCTAGCGGTTAGAGTGTTGGGCCGGTAACCGAAAGGTCGCTGGTTTGAATACCCGAGCTGACAAGGTGAAAAAAAACCTGTCGATGTGTCCTTGAGCAAGGCACTTAACCCTAATTTGCTCCAGGGTCGCTGTACTACTATGGCTGACGCTGTAGGTAGGCTGTCATTGTAAATAAGAATTGGTTCTTAACTGACTTGCCTAGTTAAATAAAATAAAAATATATATAATAATAACTGGACAGTTTTATCTCCATCTCTTCATTCAAAGACTCAATCAAGCTTACTGACAGTTGTGGCTGCTTCGCGGGATGACATGTTGTCTCTACCTTCTTGCCCTTTGTGCTGTTGTCTGTGCCCAATAACGTTTGTACCATGTTTTGTGCCGCTACCATGTTGTGCTGCTACCATGTTGTGTTGCTACCGTGTTGTTGTCATATTGTGTTGCTACCATGCTGGGTTGTCATGTGTTGCTGCCATGCTATTTGGTTGTCTTAGGTCTCTCTTGATATTTATTTTATTTATTTCTTTTTAATCCCAGCCCCAGGAGGCCTTTTGCCATTTGGTTGGCTGTCATTGTAAATAAGAATTTGTTCTTAACTGACTTGTCTAGTTAAATAAAGGTTAAATAAATAAATAAAATAAATAAGTACCTGGCCTGCTTCACCCACAGCCCAGTCTGCTGCCAGCCAACTCCACCCATGCAAACAACTTGATTGGTTTGATAAGTGGCAACAAGTCACTAGTTTCCATATAGACTCTGTTTTACTCCAGTGCTTTTAATCTAGCTTAGCAGAACAGGAAAATTGTCAAATTCACGCATGTATTCAAGAGATCATCCCTACTGCCTCTGATCTGGCGGACTCACTACACAAAGGCTTTATTTGTAAATTATGTCTGAGTGTTGGAGTGTACCCCTGGCTATCAGTACATTTTAAAAACAAGAAAATGGTGCAGTCTGGTTTGCTTAATATAAGGAATTTGAAAGGATTTATACTTTTACTTTTGATACATAAGTATACAATATTTTAGCAATTACATTTACTTTTGAAACTTACGTATATTTAAACCAAACACTTTTTAGACTTTTACTCTAGGTGACTGGGTGACTTTCACTTTTACTTCTGTATGTCTCTCAGAGTAAATTGTCATACATCCCACTGGGCACACACTGGTTGAATCAACGTTGTTTCCACGTAATTTCAATGAACCAATGTCGAATAGACGTTTAGTTGACATCTGTGCCCAGTGGGATGTGGTGTATTCATAATTATATCAGGTATTATGCAGTCCACAAGAAACTGCAACAGATAACTGATCATTTAAGATACTAATTGCATAAACATGGTAACGGTAATAAACCAACCTCATTAGAATAACACTTCTGTATGTTATGATTATACTACCATAATTGTTCCATTAAATCAGGTGATCTCAAATTCACCAATGTGAAGAAGAAAAAAAAACACATTTGGAGACTATAGCGGTAGTTTAGCAATGTTTTTTCAGAGACCAACTGTTAGAGTTACTCCTTCTCTACTTTGGCCTTAATTTGAGATTCTCCAATAGGAAGTGAGGTGCATCCACGCAACAATCACCACTGACTGACTTAATATTAGTCTCCTCAAGGCACCAATCCCATCTGGGTATACGAATGGCTAAATTAAGGGTTAGCTGAATAATGCATAGTCCTGCTTTCTGGGCCATCCCCTTTTCAGACTAATGAAGCCCAACTACAGAACATGTAATGCCCCTGTGAATGTGAGGGAGGCTGGGGAACCTGTAGGGTGTGAACAGAGTCTGACTCCTGCAGAGTTTAACTCTCAACTTCTGGGGGAACGAGATCTCTATGGAGGAGGCCGTCATTGTAAATAAGAATTTGTTCTTAACTGACTTGCCTAGTTAAATAAAGGTGACTATTTTTTTTTTAAGATACACTACCTGGCCAAAAGTATTGGACAGCCGCACACAAGTCTAAGATCACCATGCCCAATGCCAAGCCTCGGCTGGATTGGTGTAAAGCTCGCCGCCATTGGACTAGTAGAAATGCATTCTCTGGAGTGATGAATCCCGCTTCACCATCTGGCAGTCCGACGTACAAATCTGGGTTTGGCGGACGCCAGGAGAACACTACCTGCCCCAATGCATAGTGACAACTGTACAGTTTGGTGGAGGAGGAATAATGGTCTGGGGCTGTTTTTCATGGTTCTGGCTAGACCCCTTCGTTCCAGTGAAGGGAAATCTTAGCGCTACAGCATACAATGACATTCTAGACGACTCTGTGCTTCCAACTTTGTGGCAACAGTTTGGGGAAGGCCCTTACCTGTTTCAGCATGACAATGCCCCCATGCACATAGCGAGGTCCATACAGAAATGGTTTGGAAGAACTTGACTGGCCTGCACAGGGCCCTGACCTCAACCCCATTGAACACCTTTGGGATGAATTTGAACGCCGACTGCAAGCCAGGCCTAATCGCCTAACATCAGTGCCCGACCTCACAAATGCTCCTGTGGCTGAATGGAATCTAGTGGAAAGCCTTCCCAGAAGAGTGGAGGCTGTTATAGGAGCAAAAGGATGACCAACTCCATATTAATGCCCATGATTCTGGAATGAAATGTTCGACGGGCAGGTGTCCACATACTTTTGACCATGTAGTGTATGTAATAATAACTAAAGGCAATTTCCAAAGTGGGTACTTTGGCAAACATTTACTCCTGATACCATCAAATAAACTCCAGAATACATGCAAGACAAATAAACAATTGTGACATATTGAGAAAATAGATTTTGGAACCTCTGACATGGCCATCATTCACCACATACAGTAGTGTGGAGGAAATATAATAGCAGTAGAAAAAGTACTATCTCTAATCAAGACAACATAAATCTCCACATGACTGTGTTGACAGCAACCCTTGACGAAGATAGCTATGTGTTATCGGTAAAAATACATTTCTGTTTGGTCTAGGGAGGGGTTTGGCTGTGAATAAGGATGATGTGGAGATATTGAGGGCTGTGTGGAGATAATTTATACTGCACACACTCTATACCATAGACAGGTCTATGAAAATGCTGTCAGAAACACCTCAATCTAAATATGATAAACCAGGGAACTAGAGAGAGGCCACGTCATCCTTAGTCGTCACAAATAGTGACGACCTCAGCCCTCAGTCCTTGAGTTCTCTTTATAATCCCTAGGGTAAAGAATCAATAGGGTCAGGCAGCTGTGTGAACATAGCCGCGGGAAGTCGGCGTGCCGCAGCACCCCCTGATAAATCTAAATCAAATATTTTTTCCCACCAAATTATTGCACTAGGCCGTTATTACTCCTGTGTGAGCGGAGAACAATACTAGTCCGAGAAACATTCTGAGCAGTATGGATATAAACGCTACTTGCGTGGCTGTCACACTATGATGTTGTACCTCAAGTACAACCAGGACATTTAACATAATGAATGAGCACTGCCTTGAAATGATGAAATTGGGCTTTGCCTGTAATCCCCACTATACACATATACAGTCGTTATACTAAGACGCACAGCACACTATATGTAAACCCTTTTACATCAGTCAGATAATGAGCTGCTAGAAAGCTACATTTGAGCACGCTCTATCACAGTGACACAGAGTCACTTGATGACTGCATGGGAAGTTGTGAATAGCATCACTCTCCACAATTTAACTTGAATAATCTGCCTCAATTCCCCGTAAGAACGCTAAAATCTATCATATTTTCAGAGAAATGCTTTAATCCACTTCAAATCAAATTTTTCCAAATATTCCCTTATTTCTAACGGACAGGGTTTGCGCATGTGTGGTTAAATACAGCAGATAAGTAAGGCTACTGTGCAATACATTGGCAGTACTTCAGCAAATAGGGTTAACTGTTATTAACCAATTATAACCACAGAGCGCTGCAGGACAGTTAATGATCTGTTAAGCATTCCACTATAGTTTTTTCCTTTATTTAATGGGGAAATAGTTGCATATGGAATGATGAATATTCAAGAGAACTAATTATTTTATAGGTTAAGTATGGTTAAGTATGAGTGAAAACGTCAAACATGACATCTGAAACTCACCGCAGAGTGAAGTTCTCCAGGGACGAGGAGCTGGCCATGAGGATGTAGAAAGTGGCGATATCTGTTTTCTTCAGGGGTTTGGAGGAAGTCTGGATGAAAACAGCCTTTCCCAGCTTGAGTTGAGACAGAGATGCAGCTCCCCTGGGCACCTGAAGGAGGCGCACACTGCCGATCCTCTGCATGGGAGTCACAGGGATGTACTCAGCCTGCTGCTGCTCTGAGCTGCCCCAGCGACCCCCATCCCCCTCCTTGCACTTCCCATACGCACTGGGCCGGGCCTGGTAGTACAGCTCTACTGTGTTGCCCTCTGTTGGGTCCAGCCTCTCCCGGCTAGAGCTCTCTGCTGCGGGATTGAACCAGCTGACTACAGGCTCCAGCTCAGCCATGCAGGTGCCCCTCAGACCTCCAAGGGCACAGGAGCCCCTCACCTCCTGGGTCTGCCAAAAGGCAAACACCGTCACACAGGGCAACTCATCCTTTAGCCCCTCTGCTCCCCTGTCCCAGTCCCTCCCAGCCACATAGAACAACACCCGCACCTTGGGAATGGAGGAGTAGACCCGGGGGGTCAGCACAAAGGACTGGACCTTCCAGTTGTAGGTCAATACCCCCGGGGCCCGGAACAGCTGCACAGACTGGACAAGGTCTGGAGGGACAAGCTGCTCTATGGACAGGGGACCATAGCTGGCATTGACAGCAGGCAGCCGGCTGGCTCTCAGGATGACAAATGGCTGTGTCTGTGTCTGCATGCTGGAGTTCCTCATGATTTCCTGACCAGCCTCCTTCAGGAAGAAGTAATCTGCGTCTTGCACATGGTAGTTGACTGGAAGCAACACAGGGAATGGCAGAGAGCTCTTAGTGTTGTCTGACATCTCCCGACTGTCCAACTCTGTGGGAAAACAAGAGACAAAACATTACCCCAGGTTAACAGACAGTGTTGGTTTGACGACATGTAGAGGAAATGCATGTTCATCATTATGGATGGACTAGTGAGTCACTAGACCCCTCAAACTCAACTCTGGGCCTCAAAGCCAGTTCCTCTGCATTTTTTCATTGTTCCCCTCTAATCAGGGACCTCGTAGGGTAAGAGTTGAATACCCCTGCCCTAGACCCTTATCCTCTCCTAATATCCTACGATCCGGCATTAATAACCTTTCGGCTACTGGACAGTTTCTCTAAACTCTGGGCTACCTACCACAATCAGGGTCAGGAGTTTTTTTAACAGGGTCCATTGTTTCATGGTTATATCAAGTGGTCAAGAATAATAGTTGGCCTCAATCAAGTACAAAATCATAACAACTATCTGAGTAGAAAGATATCCCAATAGAATATTGGTTTAACAGGAATTGCCAAAAAGAAACAATCCAGAGATTTCCAGGAACTAGACTTGAGGCAAGCTGATCAACTGGATGGGATATCATCATTAAAGTGACAATTTACTTAATCTTCAAATTCCCATAGTATACCAGAGGGCCTTTATATTAGAAATCATAGAAAGGAGCAGCTAAGTGTATTACTGTGCGTGATGCAGTGGCACCGGAGCACTGGTGGGACAGCAGCAGAACAGACTCCATTGATATCATCCATCATCCAGATCAAGTCAATCCCATTCTCAAATGAGAGTGATTTTTAGTGAAAATGACCAAAGTGTGGGACGGACTACCTGTCATAAACACTTGGTTATTGGTCAGTGAGTACGGTTTGGTGAGGGAGGTCACAGGGAAGCCATACTTGAATGACATGCTTTTCACAATCAACCGAAAATACAGTTTTCACAAGTGGCTTGATTTACATCGTAGCCCTCTCCTTTCAGATCAAAACATTTATGTAAAACCAAATGGCAAAGTAGCAAGCATGATCCGATGACATGCATGAAAACACAACAAATTATTTATTGGCTGATTTTTCTGTATGAGAAATGGGATTATTTCCTGTAAATGACGTAATTCCTGCTATGTTGACTTGTATGCCTGAAAACATCTTGACCTGCCTAGGTGGAGACTGATCTGGTCCTACACAGGGCAGCATGTTAATTTTGTGTGTGTTTTGGAGTAGCATGAGGGTGTCAAGGGAGACAACAGCATTAGAGCCTTCTGTTCCAGCATAAAAGCATGAGGGATACGACACAACTGTCTCTCTGGAAGTGAACTGAGGTACAGGTCCACAGGCCAGCATCCACTCTCATTTTGATATAACACAGATCATGGCTGCTGACCTGAGGCTACACTGTCAATGGGAGGCTAATTGGGTGTGAGAGAGAGAGAGAGAGTTATTTTTTTATTTAACCTTTATTTAACTTGGCAAGTCAGTTAAGAACAAATTCTTATTTACAATGGCGGCCTACACCGGCCAAACTCAGACAACGCTGGGCCAATTGTGCACCACCCTATGGGACTCCCAATCACAGCCAGTTGAGATACTGTCTGGATTCAAACCAGGTTGTCTGTAGTGACGCCTCTAGCACAGGTGCAGTGTCTTAGACCACAGCGGCACTTGGAAGCCAAAGAGAGAGAGAAGCAGCATGGTATATGCTCATTACTTGAGATTATCTCATACTCAAAGGCACTCAACATCACTCTGGCTTTGCAAATCAATTATGAATGAAACATAGTCTATTCTCCTCTTAAGTGTAGACCTATAACTTGATTTTGCAGTATAATAACACAAATAAATATCAGTTGCTTGTTCATGAAAAATGGCCACATTCTGTTCTGCCCAGAGGACAACTCCATCTAAAGACTAGCCTCTGAGCCATGTGATGTGATTTTATTCATTATGAACTATGATGAACTAAGAATACAAAATGCATGCATCTTATGCGCCAGTGATGAGTCAACTATTTGTAGCTATAATCAATAACGTCCTTCTTTACAACTACTGTTGATCATAAACGTGTCCATAACACAGAGTTTACTGAGATCCCCCCCCAAAAAAATGCCATTATCTTATTTTCCTATAATGTTATCTGCATGTGTAGTGACACACATGTTTCAGTTCCATTTGTCAAATTATGACAAAAGATGCCAGAGAGAATGGCACATCTGTCACTGGATTGTTGATGGTTGTTTTTCCTGAGGAGGAGGAGGAGGAGGAGGAGGAGGAGGAGGAGGAGGAGGAGGAGGAGGAGGAGGAGGAGGAGAGGAGGAGGAGGAGGAGGGGGGCTTGGAGCTTTTTGTAAATCTAACTAAGTCTTGTCCATCATGGTCTGTGGCGTGTGACAGGTCTCTACATCATCCCTCCTTTGCCTGCTTTTATCACCAAGCAGACACCTGGGACAGAAACCGTACAGTGGTTGGAAAGCTTTACACAGTCAGGGAAACAGTTTGTGTGACACAACAGAGTCATGTCTACGGAGTGACCCTCCCCCTAAAGAGAAATACAAATGGATCTTCTTATTTTTCTCACACAGACATGAACAGTATCTCAATCGTCTTCCTGGGCTGGGGCAGGGGCTGTCTCCCCCTTAGCTCCACCAGTGGCCACTGACAGATGTGCTGTTTAACACCAGAACTGGCAGCATCTAAACACTCACTGGGCCTTTTCTGCTTCGGCATCTCTGCAGGAGGGAGATGTGCTGCAACTGTGGCAACACATAACATCACATGTTATTATATCTCGCTCAAGTTGGGTTTGACTGGTCATCTGTGCTCGTCAAGGTATTTAAGAACACTTGAGTTAGCTCTGAAATCTAAGGGGGATGGTAAAATTGTGCTCAAAGCAAATAATGCACTAGTGAGTATATACTATATGTTAATAGTAGCATTTGCTGTGATAATAATCACTGGTTCTCCATTTTGTAGGGAAGCTACAGTATATGCTGTGGCTATATATGTACTGTATGTCCTCTCTCTCCATTATAAACGCTTTGCATCCAGCTGATAAAGAAGGGGTCAAATCCCTCCACCAGCTGTTTCAGCACATAGCTGCTCCAATCTCCAACTTGGAGACAGACATCTTTCTATGTTCCTGTCCAGAAGAACAATATCTATTCTGGTCTCCATTGTTGTTTTCCCTTCTGGGTCATTCTAAATCATTTCAATCACTTCTTGACCACACCACTTTTGATTTGAACCTTCCATACATGTTTGCCCATGGTAGAAGTGGTCAGAAAGTTACTTTTTGGATCTGAGTGCCAAAACATTTAGGGGGGAAAATTGCTCAAAGTTGCCCCATTACTATGAGACATCCAATGCACAACCAAAACCATATGCCGAGCACAACATAATTATGCTGTTAATCAAATCTATTTTACAATCTATTTTACAATTCTCCAGTTGATTCCAAATAAAAACATCTGTGTACGGGTTACATTTGTACAGTAGGATAGTCTATATTTCTTGAGAATATGCATCTGCAATTGCATTAAGCAATTTAAATATTGTATATTAGAAACAAGGAGAGAGAGGGAGGGAGGGAGGGAGGGAGAGAGAGAGAGAGAGAGAGAGAGAGAGATTTTCAGATCTGATTAAACAAGACTGAGGCGACCTTTAAACATAATCTTCAGGTCCCTTTTCTCAGAATAAGTCACTACTTGTGGGCCAGTTAGATACAGCAAATAACCAAGTCAACACAAGGAACAGGGAGCAGGACAGGACTACATAGGGCCCTATGTTCTAAGGTTGGGGGTAACAACAGAGCTACAGTTCTATTAGGATTACTGGAAACAGTCAAACAATTAAGGATGCTAGAAAAGTGAGGAGACTTAGGCAAAAGCTAATTAAGGGCATGGTTATACGTGTTGGTAGGTCTGCTTGGCATTGTTCCCGGTATGGTAAAGCTACCAGTTGACCAATGTCTGGACAGCACAGCACTGCTCACTTAAGAGTATAAGCTCTCTACTTACTGTAGGCTACCGTGCAATTACAGTAGGCTATTTGTTGTTACTAGGAAACAAAAGATTACCCATGCTGTCACTCTATGCTATTTTCAGCAGCATTATATTGAGACCAACAAGTATACAGTACAATGTCTCTTTTAATACAGAATGATCTATCACACTCTGACAAGCTATTCACCTTGAGTTTGTCTTGATGGAACCCACGGATTTAGGTTGACCAAAAACCAAACAAACCTGGCCTATGCTGCATGGTGTCTGAATATGCTATAATGAATGTTTCTATATGTGAAGAAGAGCCTGTACGTGATCTGACTTCAAATGGCATGACATAGACATGACACATATGTCTCCCTTATTCCACTTGAAGTGTTGAATAGAGCCTGTGTTTTTAGGTCGAGACATCGCTAGAGGAAATGTCAGGCATGACCTAAGAGTTTTAGGGACAAAGCTCTCCTAATAGAAATGGTGGTTTACTCGTTGAAAAGACCCTATGTCCCTGCAACTGCTACATAAACATAAAAAACGAGATAGAGCACTGATCATATGTGTACAGAAAGGGAGAGGAGGAGGAGGAGGAGGAGGAGGAGGAGGAGGAGGAGGAGGAGGAGGAGGAGGAGGAGGAGGAGGAGGAGGAGGAGGAGGAGGAGGAGGAGGAGGGAGATGCTTAGGCCTGTGTGGGGATTGGTAGGGATTTCTATATCCAATGAGACTCTTAAAGCTGCTTTTATCAGGATTTCTCCCTTTTTATCCAGTCTGTTTATTATAATTCTGGAAAGCCACATCGCCTCGAAATAGCCGTCTTTGAGGCAGTTAAAAGCTTTTCAGCAAATGCCTTTGTGCTGTGGAATATGTGCTGTGTTTTTAATTAAAGTCCACAGGGTCCTGTCCATTTAGTTACTGAGGTGATGTGAATGAGCACCATATTGAGTTCTGGACTTCTGTTAAAATGGACTGAAACTCCTTTTCAGCTCTGCTGCATACTGAGACTAAACTAAGGGAATGAAAGCTTAATGAGTGAAACTTAATGTCACTGCCAAAGGTCCCATAACGTACTGGTACATCATCAAATACATATATTAATCCTTATAAGGTTACATAAGCACTAACCCTCAATAACATAAACCCTAAATAAAAATCCACCCATAATAAGATTGATCAGTCTTAACATGCTTTTTGGACTAAGGTGGACCTCCTTGGCCTACCTGTATACCATTATTCTCACAAAACTGAGTGGTACCTCCACTGGACTGGGCCCACTCATTTCAAATGGGACTTCTTAAGTAGTATAAGGGCTGTTTACCACAATGACCAGTTATCAATGTGAAATTGCAGTCTGTAACTATGTTGCAAAGACAATTGACTGATGGCAGTGTGCATATTGTAGTCGTAAAATTATGGCATACCATTTCAGAGGAAACTATAACAAGTTAAATACATTTTCAACCACAAGGGTATAATGCCTATCTCATATCAGCTCCTTGGTCATATAAAGCGACACAAATAAACTAGTTTGTTACACATTATCAAATAGAATAAAAATTAAATATGTAGAATAGAATACACAAAAAAATATGTAGAATAGAATAGAATATGCAGATAGTCACTCATGCTCATTTGAACCCCTTTTTTATGGTACATACCTTGCGTGACAACTGTGACAATCGTTGCTAGGAATATCTGTACAATCCTCCAGATATGAGAGTAAATACTCATTTTGGCATCCGACTGTCACTTTATTCCACGTAAATTCCAGGCTCTGAGTTTCAGCAAAGTGAGGAGGGGTATACTTCATTCATTCCTACCCAGGAAGAGAACTTGCCTACAAAATCACACCTGTAAGAAGAATACAGCCTTGTCGCGTGCATTCCGTGTGTCACATAAACTATGCATTGAGCCTTCAGATACGGTCTCGGTGTTGGAAAAGTTCTGCGTAACGAGTTTTGAGACGTCCCGTCCAAGTCCTTGATCAGGTTGCGATCAACCTAGTTTCTTCTTTGTTTTCCTTTTTAACTTGATTCGTTATGCCGCCGTACTGAGTGCGATTATTTGTTAGAGCAACTCCATCTGATTCATGTTGAAGTCCTTGCATCAGCTAACAGACTCAGACATCTACCCAACTTTGACCATCGTCGGGACGCCGCTGCAATGTACAGTGAGATTCACATATCATCGACTGCCTTGTGCACAATCCTTGGGGCACTAAAGTCATCATCTGTCATCCGGTCAGAGCATGTCCTGTGCGGTGGCGACAGGATTTACAGCATCAGTAAATTGAACACGAGACCATGATAATTTGGTAATCCACACCCAGCATGAGTATGGACTGAGAATGGTGTCCACAAATAGCCTGACTACTGTACATGCTGCTAATAACAGTGATTAGTCGACTATAGCCTGGTAGACCAGAACATCAATTACTTATTTGGGGCTTTGAGAATATCCCTGGGGCATTGTAGGTTTTAGAGTAGAGGGTCCTCTTTAAGAATTGAACTTTTCTCCAATTCTATGTTCAATTATTTTCGGGGAAGACATTTTTATTCCTGTCCAGTTTTGAATATGGGTGGGATATAACATGACATACTGCCATAACTTTCATCAACTTTTATAAGTGGGGCAATAACAATGTGATGGACATGGTTGACATGATGCTCTCCATCTCTGATTGGCTCATCTCTAAATGCATTAGGTACAAATTAGGATAAACCATATTGTTTTGAACACCCACTCTTAATGCTGTAGGGGTGGAATTCTAGTGCCCCCTGATGGCTGTAGATGAGGAATTATATAACTAGTCTACTGTATGTTGGTTGATTTAGAGTATTTTACATCCCTATATTTCTTGCAGCCAGTTACATCAGCACTGTTCAGCATTTGGAGCTCATTGTCAAAAGGGATGTCATATCATTAGAATACAGAGAACTCTAGATTTTGACAAAGTTGTCAAGAGTAAGACAGGTCTATGCCATACTGCATGGAAGTTCAATATTTGTGTTAACCACAGTAATGTTGATATTCTCCTGTTGCTTTGGCAACAGTTTTAGACTGAGGGTTAACCCAACAAACAGTGTGCTCGGGGTGTGCAGGTATTGTGTTAGGATATGCAACAAAGTGAACAAAGCTTCAAAAGCACTCAGTACCTCTCCTGTACTGTTTTTTCTTCACTACACTGGCAAGCTCTTGCAGCAAGAGTTACTGATGTTTTCAACACTGCTGTAACTGCTGTCGCTTGCAGCTCTACTCCCCTGTATTGGAGCACCTCGTGAGAAGTGGGGGCTTGTTCAAGTCAAGCATCCAAAGCAGATGCCAGGGAACACACACACACACACACACACACACACACACACACACACACACACACACACACACACACACACACACACACACACACACACACACACACACACACACTTCATATTTATTCAGGAATTGGGTGGGGGGTGAGGTGTTCCACTATGGCAACACCTAACAGACTCTCTGTGTTCACACTTAATTAATTGTGTACCAGACTTCAAAGGATAGAGAGTCAGGGGGAAGATGCCACGAGCTACACCTCTCCCTTCGCTGCAGCTCTGTGATAAGCCGTGTGGTATGATTAGACCTGGGCTCTCCTGCCGTAGTGCTGTGGTGCCGTAGGGTCATTTACTGTAGATCCTCTCCTCTTTACCTGCTCAAAGCTGCACCATGGAGAAGCAGCTAACTACGCACAACTCTCAGAAACTCTCAGCTTCTGAAAACACAGACTCCAGTGCATCCCACAAATGGGTCAAGTTGGCTGGATGTCCTTTGGGTGGTGGACCTCTCTTAATACACACAGGAAACTGTTGAGTGTGAAAAACCCAGCAGCTTTGCAGTTCTTGACCCAAACTGGTGTGCCGAGTCCCACCTGTTTTGAGCCCCGCCAGTTTAGCAATTAAAACATTAAATAAAATGTTATTATAACATTATAACAAATCACATATCAGTTTGCAAACAATGTAAAAAAAAAATAGAGAGTTAATAAAACTGCATACAAACATGGTCTCTTTTTTGCTTTCTTGACTAAGGCAGCTCCAAAATGCAGGTATTTCAGCCTAGCTCAGTGCTTTCTGTGGTGGAGGGGCAGCCAGCGGAAAATGCAGAGCATTGGGGTTGGTAATCTTCTCTATTTGCGCCGTGATTGGCTCAGTGTTCTGACACTACGTCAATGCAAAATCTACAGGGAGAGCTAGAAAGTTCAAGCCACCTTGGGTGCTGCCATAGACTTACATTAGAAGTGCCAATCCAAGAAGGCTCAAGGTCATTGGCCACAGATAAAATTACGTCAAATCACGTTATATCTACAGTAGCTTTGATTGGACTGATCATGTCAATATCATACTTTCACAATCTTAGTTAGCAGTCATCATCATGAATCACGTCGACAATCTAGTGTCAAATCCTTTTCACTCCTTCTCATATGAAGAGAAATTATGGATAAAACATATCAGTGCTCATCAGCCATTGGACATAAACATTACACAACAAGTTGGAAATCGCAAATTCAACAATGAGTGGTTTGGAAGGAATCAGTGGCTAACTGCAATCCTTGAAAAGCAATCACTATTTTGCTTCCATTGCCTGCTATTCGGTGGAGATGGTTTATGTTCCAAGTCTGTGTTTAAGGGTCTCTTTTCCAAGCTTAAAAGGATAAACATTCACAGGCATGGGCCAGAAAAAGTTGAATACATTGGCCATGCTGTCAATACAGCATGACTTCTGCCACGTTCAAAACAACTTCAAACTCGTAACTGGGAGATCTCAGACTTCAGTGAGTTCAAGACAACTTAGATTTAAAAAAAAAAAAACTAGCTCCGACTGGGAAAATATGTTTTGAATGGTCATCCAACTCGGAATTCCAAGTCAGGAACCGACCTGAAGATCACTGACGTCATGATTCTAACTTGTTGTCTTGAAAGCACCATAAATGCAGAGAATGCCAGACTGTGATGAAAAAGTTTCATGACAATATTTGCCCACAAGAAAGACCGCCACTTCCTGTTCAAGTGAGCATAGCACAACGGTGATTCTAAAAATGTCTTGTATGCTTCTGCATAAATGATATAATATGCCAGGGAGATATGTATACTGTAGTTAAGAAAGTAATACTAAGTATGTTGTGTAGTAAGCTGTTAGTAGCCCATGTGCCTCACTCTAATAATTTGGACCCTTTCCAGCTCATAACTTAGCCTACTGTTCTGACTTGGTGGTGCACATGTAGCCTATAGCCTGTTTTAGAGATACAGCATGTCATCATCTAATATTGTAAGAGCTTTCATTGTCTGCACCTTTATTTATCCTACGGTTTTGACTTGGTGTACAGGGAGAATACTGTAAGAACGGCCCATGTTCTGAACTCTGTCGCTGTACATTTCAAAAGTGCTGAACAAATAGTTTTATTGACTATGTCCATCTTATTTTGCTCATTAATGTCTTAATGGAAATTAGGGATTTCCTCTTATCCACTCATCGTTCCCTTATGCCATAGTTTGTACAGTACATCTCAATTGTCAGTAGAAACCACATTTGTTTAAGCAAGTCAGCCATATCAGCTATGTTTTTTAAAAGGCAGTAAATTAGGCTGAATGAACTGTTTCGCTGACAGACAAGGCTCCGCTGATAGCCAGGTGTAGCGGTGGTAAGGACTTACTCAAAAGAGAAAGCTCTGCTGTTGGGACAGCTTTATGTATTATTGTGGGCACCGTTTGTCACCTTTATAGTGCAATTCATGTATTGTTAATTGTTGTGTAGTGGCTTTGCTGGCATGCATCTAAAAAAATTATACTTTTGAGTTTGCTCCACCAAGATTGACATGCTAAAATTGCCACTGGTCTCAAGGCTTAAAAATCCTTCTTTAACCTGTATCCTCCCCTTCATCTACACTGATTGAAGTGGCTTTAACAAGTGACATAAATATGGGATCATAGCTTTCAACTGGATTCACGTAGTCAGTCTATGTCATAGAAAGAGCAGGTGTTCTTAATGTTTGCTTAAGAGGTTTTTGAGCACATGGTTTATTCAGTGTAAGAGTATAGCAGAAGTAGCTTATTCTCGTGGGGACGTACATGTTTATCTCCCGATGTTGTAGTTATGCCTAAGCATGGGTTCACACCTTAATTGAGATGTATGCTGGTATAAATGTATTTATGTTTATGAGCTGAATAATTCTACATCAAATTTTATGCATTGTGAATGGTAATTGATCATTGTATGATATCGCTGTTTCTCATTAGCCAATGCATTGTGGGTATTCCTATTTAAACCCTGTCATTTCTTTGTTTGTGAGAGAGAGTCTGGGTAAGGTTGGCATGCTGCCGGCTGTTTAGGTATTATTGTAGCCAGGTTTTTCTTTTGATAGAGCTCAATTTATTTGATTCAGTTCAGTTTGCCCTTACGTTTTTTGTCCTGTTTATTGCTTTGAAAATTCCTGTACAGTTTCGTTGTCTTATTATCGTCACTTTTCAAATAAAAGCCTCACTCTGGGCAAGAAAAAACACATCTACGACAAGATCAACCTCACACCCTTGCGTAAGACAAAAGCAACACTGAAGAAAACCACTTTGAGAGAACAGCAGTGAGTTCTATTGTCTTTGAAGGATGTCAAAGCTATAGCAGCAGAGCTCTGCCAGACTGGGAATAGAATAGTGTCCATAAGCTGCTGATAGATGTGGATGCCATGGGAAACAACGTGTTTTCAATGTACAGTAAATCAATCTTCTATTTGACAGATGGAGGTAGCTGATGTTGGGGAGTGCCTTCCCACGCACCTTGTTCAAGTGTTGAAACTCAAATTTTCATGTCAATGTCAAAGACTAGATACATCCTTGTCACTGACTACAGAGAGGGGTGTCTACCTTTGCTGTATTATTTTGGGCAAACTCATTTACATAAAAAATACTGAGTGGATCCATCGATACATAATATGAAGACAATCATGAGTCTTACATATTTACTCTAGCGTGTTGTTTTCTTTTACGCACCCTTTACTCTTGCAGTAGGGGTTTCTTTTAGCGATGTGATTGTGAACTAACCCTTACTGGGCCATTAGAAGCAAGTCCCCGTCCTCTAAGCTAGTTGTACACACTCTGAGAGCTGAGGAGAGAGCTTGTTCAACTTCTTCATCTGTACTGTGTTTGTGACGGGTGACTCCTTCTCCCCCTGCCGTCCTGCCCATGTAATCTGATGTTGATTTATTTTAAGCCGCAGTGTACGGGGGGTTTGGAGTTGGAACTACATGATGATGGGAACTGTCATCTCTCCCATCGATGGGAGCTGCCAGTGTGCCGCCCGGCAAGGCTGCTAATCCCTGGGGTAATCCAGGACTACAGAGAAATCATCCACACCAAGGCAAAGAAGACAAGGCTATACACAGCTGACAGTCTGCCAGAGAAAGCCTCTTTCTCTCTCACACACAACCCTTATTGAGCCTGTCCAATAAGATAGGCTCAATGCATACAGTGCATTCGGGAAGTATTCTGACCCCTTGACTTTTCCATATTTTGTTATGTTACAGCGTTATTCTATTCTTCTACATTTACATAAGTATTCAGACCCTTTACTCAGTACTTTGTTGAATTACCTTTGGCAGCAATTACATACAGTGGGGAGAACAAGTATTTGATACACTGCCAATTTTGCAGGTTTTCCCACTTACAAAGCATGTAGAAGTCTGTAATTTTTATCATAGGTACTCTTCAACTGTGAGTGACGGAATCTAAAACAAAAATCCAGAAAATCACATTGTATGATTTTTAAGTAATTAATTTGCATTTTATTGCATGACATAAGTATTTGATACATCAGAAAAGCAGAACTTACAGAAACCTTTGTTTGCAATTACAGAGATCATACGTTTCCTGTAGTTCTTGACCAGGTTTGCACACACTGCAGCAGGGATTTTGGCCCACTCCTCCATACAGATCCTTCAGGTTTCGGGGCTGTCGCTGGGCAATATGGACTTCCAGCTCCCTCCAAAGATTTTCTATTGGGTTCAGGTCTGGAGACTGGCTAGGCCACTCCAGGACCTTGAGATGCTTCTTACGGAGCCACTCCTTATTTGCCCTGGCTGTGTGTTTCGGGTCGTTGTCATGCTGGAAGACCCAGGCACGACCCATCTTCAATGCTCTTACTGAGGGAAGGAGGTTGTTGGCCAAGATCTCGCGATACATGGCCCCATCCATCCTCCCCTCAATACGGTGCAGTCGTCCTGTCCCCTTTGCAGAAAAGCATCCCCAAAGAATGATGTTTCCACCTCCATGCTTCACGGTTGGGATGGTGTTCTTGGGGTTGTACTCATCCTTCTTTTTCCTCCAAACACGGCGAGTGGAGTTTAGACCAAAAAGCTCTATTTTTGTCTCATCAGACCACATGACCTTCTCCCATTCCTCCTCTGGATCATCCAGATGGTCATTGGCAAACTTCAGACGGGCCTGGACATGCGCTGGCTTGAGCAGGGGGACCTTGCGTGCGCTGCAGGATTTTAATCCATTACGGCGTAGTGTGTTACTAATGGTTGTCTTTGAGACTGTGGTCCCAGCTCTCTTCAGGTCATTGACCAGGTCCTGCCGTGTAGTTCTGGGATGATCCTTCACCTTCCTCATGATCATTGATGCCCCACAAGGTGAGATCTTGCATGGTGCCCCAGACCGAGGGAGATTGACCGTCATCTTGAACTTCTTCCATTTTCTAATAATTGCGCCAACAGTTGTTGCCTTCTCACTAAGCTGCTTGCCTATTGTCCTGTAGCCCATCCCAGCCTTGTGCAGGTCTACAATTTTATCCCTGATGTCCTTACACAGCTCTCTGGCCTTGGCCATTGTGGAGAGGTTGTAGTCTGTTTGATTGAGTGTGTGGAGAGGTGTCTTTTATACAGGTAACGAGTTCAAACAGGTGCAGTTAATACAGGTAATGAGTGGAGAACAGGAGGGCTTCTTAAAGAAAAACTAACAGGTCTGTAAGAGCCGGAATTCTTACTGGTTGGTAGGTGATCAAATACTTATGTCATGTAATAAAATGCAAATTAATTATTTAAAAATCATACAATGTGATTTTCTGGATTTTTGTTTTAGATTCCGTCTCTCACAGTTGAAGTGTACCTATGATAAAAATTACAGACCTCTACATGCTATGTAAGTAGGAAAACCTGCAAAATCGGCAGTGTATCAAATACTTGTTCTCCCCACTGTACTTGAGTCTTCTTGGGTATGACGCTACAGGCTTAGCACATCTGTATTTGGGGAGCGTCTCCCATTCTTCTCTGTAGATCCTCTCAAGCTCTGTCAGGTTGGATGGGTAGCGTTGCTGCGCAGCTATTTTCAGTTCTCTCGAGAGATGTTCGCTTAGGGTAGGGCTTAGGGTCGTTGGCCTGTTGGAAGGTGACTCTTCGCCCCAATTTGAGGTCCTGAGCAGGTTTTCATCAAGGATCTTTCTGTACTTTGCTCCGTTCTTATGTCCCTTGATCCTGACTAGCCTCCCAGTCCATGTCGCTGAAAAACATCCCTGCAGCATGATGCTGCCACCACCATGCTTCACCGTTGGGATGGTGCCAGGTTTCCTCCAGACGTGATGTTTGGCATTCAGGCCAAAGGATTCAATCTTGGTTTCATCAGACCAGAGTATCTTGTTTCTCATGGTCTGAGAGCCTTTAGGTGCCTTTTGCCAAACTCCAAGCGGGCTGTCATGTGCCTTTTATTAAGCAGTGGCATCCACTCTACCATAAAGGCCTGATTGGTGGAGTGCTGCAGAGATGGTTGTCCTTCTAGACAGTTGCCCCATCTCCATAGAGGAACTCTTTATCTCTGTCAGAGTGACCATCGGGTTCTTGTTCACCGCCTTCTCCCCCGATTGCTCTAGGAAGAGTCTTGGTGGTTCCAAACTTCTTCCATTTAAGAATGATGGAGGCCACTATGTTCTTGGGGACCTCCAATACTGCAGAAATGTTTTGGTACCCTTCCCCAGATTTGTGCCTCAACACAATCCTGTCTCTGTGCTCTATGGACAATTCCTTCCACCTCATGGCCTGTTTTTTGCTCTGACATGCAATGTCAACTGTAGGACCTTATATAGACAGGTGTGTGCCAATCATGTCCAATCAATTGAATTCACCACAGGTGGACTCCAATCAAGTTGTAGAAAAATCTCAAGGATGATCAATGGAAACAGGATGCACCTGAGCTCAATTTCGAGTCTCATAGCAAAGGGTCTGAATACTTATTTCTGTTTTTTATTTGTAGTAGATTTCCCAAAATTCCTAAAAGGCTGTTTTCGCTTTGTCATTATGGGGTATTGTGTGTACAATGGATGAGGGGAAAAAAACAATTTAATACATTTTAGAATAAGGCTTTAACACTCAAATACATTGTACTTTAAATTTTGTATGCACTAACTAACTGTAAGTCGCTCTGGATAAGAGTGTCTGCTAAATGACTGAAATGTGAATGATGTTCATCAGATATTGCCCCAATGCTGAACTGTCGCTTATCTTTAAGTGCACCATTACAGTGGACCGCTGCAGATGTTCACGAGACGCTGGACGAATACAGGAGGAAGCAGAGGTACTCACACTCACACTCATCTAAGGTGGCCTCAGTCATCAAAACATTGAAGCAAGATGTTGTTACTGTCACACAGTTCAAGGTCAGTCCTGGTAGGCAGGACTGTCGCTTTTGCGGGGGGTGGGTGGCTTCCTGTTAAAGTGATAAACCCTTCTGGGATGACAGTGACATTGAGACAAAACGCCACACTAGTCGATGTCTTTCCCTGAATGGCTTTGGAGGACTTTGACTGTTTGTGTGTGACTGATGATTCACCAGCAGCTTTGCAGCAACACGTACAGAGAAGGACTGACATTCTCACTGACCACCAAGATGACCTGACTATGATTGATAATGGTTCCAGCCGACGATAATGACGTACCTGACAGTTCAAGCAGTCCTGGTGGTTCATGGGACTTGGGTTTGACTAATATTGACATTGACAAGTGTCTCCTGCTGGTAAGGATAAGCTTATCCAGCTCATAGCTCTGTCCAACTTTTCCAGGCATAAGTTGGATTGTGGAAAAGCTACTGGCTGTTTTCATTGTATCCGACTCAGTGACGAGAAACCTTTTCGGACACCAATACCGATGCCTTTAACCTAATCAGTATGAGAAGCTCCAGCAAGCATTGAATGAGATAGAAGAATGTGAAAGTCCAGTAGTGAGTTCACCTCACCCCTTGTCCTTGTCTGGAAGAAGTCTGGGGACCTGAGACTCTCTGCTGACTTTCGTTGGCTCAATACTCACACCATCAAAGACGCTCACCCACTCTGTCACCAGGCTGAAGCGCTGGCTACTTTATGCCTTTTTTCTCAATGATGGACATTACCTATGGCTACTACAATGTGATGGACATTACCTATGACTACTACAATGCGATGGACATTACCTATGACTACTACAATGTGATGGACATTACCTATGACTACTACATGACAGGCGATTTGCAACTTTACATCACCTTTTGGATTGTATGAATACAACCGAATGCCACAGGGGTTATGTAACAGTCCTGCAACCATGAGGATGATGCTAAACATCTTTGAGGGTCAGAAATGTCTTAGCCTGCTGTGTTACCTTTATGATGTCTTGGTCTGAAGACCTGGCTCTGCAGTGCCTGGAAATGGTCTTTGAATGTCTCAAGGCTCACAACCTGATGATATGGGACATATCATCAGTGCGGATGGCATAGCCTTCATAGAAGGCTGCTCGACCATCGCAAAGCCTCTCTTTGGGTTAATAACTGGGCACAAGGCTCCACGCTGCAAGATTAAGAAGCGATGGTCACCTGTCAGGAAGTTGACGGCAGCTGACTGGACAACAGAGTGCGAGCAGGCCTTCCTCCAGCTAAAGCAAGCCTAGCTGGACAAGGTCTTGTTGTTGCACCCCAAATTTGACGAACCCTTCCTACTCCCCGTGGATGCATTCAGCAATGGCCTAAGTGCTGTGTTGTCCCAGTTACAAAAAGGTGGGATCTACAGCGAGACCAATAGCCTTGGCGAGCATGTCACTCAGTTATGCGCAGTCGAGGTATCCGCACACAGGCTTGAGTTCTTAGCCATGAAATGGGCAATCTGCGACTTGTTCCACCATTGGCTACGGGTGCAGCAGTTTACAGTATGGACGGATAACAATCCCTTGACATACATCTTGACAAAAGCGAAGCGCGATGCTTGTGAGCAGAGATGGGTTGCCAAGCTTGACATCAAGTACATCCCTGGTCCCAAAATTGTTGTTGCGGATGTCATGAGCACTCCACCGCCTGACGAGTTCCATGCGAGACATTACTAGCCGAACCTAATGCTGTGAAAACAGTCCGAGTGCAAGAAGTGTTTCGCTGGTCCAGCCACCCCTTCGCTGGTCCACCCAAGACACTAACACCAAAGACGTCATTAACTGCCAGTCTGCTGTTGACACCCTTTATGGTACTTTATCAAGACGCAAAGTTGCTGCTGTTCTTCACTCAGACAGACAGGCAGGGAGGCAGGCAGGCAGGCAGGCAGGCAGGCAGGCAGGCAGGCAGGCAGGCAGGCAGGCAGGCAGGCAGGCAGGCAGGCAGGCAGGCAGGCAGGCAGGCAAGGTCTGGAGAGAGATGTCAAAGAGTATGTACGGTGCTGCAGGAGATGTCTCTTGAGCAAGACTCCTGATCCAGAGGTCAGAGCTCCACTGGAGAGCATAATCACAACTGAGCCTCTTGAACTAGTGTGCATTCACTTTTGGTCTGCAGAAGATTCCATAAACAAGTCCCTGGGTGTGCCTTCTTGTGTCCGGACTAGTTTGCTTAGTCTGTGGCTCATCAAGTTGTGGAACAACTACTTCTGTGTCTACGGGTTGCCTCGCCATATACACTCAGATCAGGCATTTTGCCTAATATAATTTCAGCTAATGATAGCTGGTTATTTACTGTGTCTGGGGTTTTTTCATGTATCTTGTTCAGTGCGTGCAGAGTAGGATGAGAATCTGTGGTGGCTGTATTGATTAACATGTTGTTTCCCATAAGGTACATTTGTGAAATTATTAGTATCTTGAGTATTGTAATTTTCATGTATTCCTGTTTTAAACGTATTGTTTTTGGTAACTATGGTTAGCCCAGTCAACAAGCGCCAAACCAGTGCATGCAGAGTAGGATGAGGATCTGTGGTGGCTGCATTGAATAAATTGCTGTTTGTCGTCAGATAATAAATCTGTGACTGGTGTTACATGTACATGCTGGAGTCTTTGTCGATGATTGTTCACAACACAACGCAAGAATCGTACTGTTACACACCCTCTTGTGGTATTGGTAACTTGGTATTATATTAAGAGAAACATATATTCAAATAAGGGTCCTATCTATCAAATTACTATAGGCAGAATTAGGTGTTTTTGGCTGGGGTCAAAATGACCTGCATTTTTTAAAAGTGTATATTGATACAGACATAGTAAACAATGATTTAGATTTATTAAGAACAAGTTGATTGACAAAGTCATGATACATTTGAAGAATTTAATAAACCATCTTTGGGCTATGATCAAAAATATGCCTCTGGGGTCAAAATGACTCCAGTTTGTAGTATGAGGGTTAAATAATTTGCCCATTATAAGGTGTGATGTGACAAATCTCAACTCCTAATGCAGTTACTGTATGTAAAATACAGTATATATTTTTGGGATAGTTTGTCAAGAGTGTTGTTTTCCATCAAGACAAAGGTGCATAGGCTATAGGACACTTGTACTGTATATGGTCATTTCTTTTGATAGATGTATGACAGTATGCCATTTTGCTGACCATAATGGTTCCTGTGCAGGTCTGTCTGGCGGTAGCTCTGTTAGTGATGTGTTTGCATCCTAAGTTTGCAGAATTGAATTTGACTGCTGCGGGCTGTGAAGAGACAAGACAGATACGCTTTTCCCTCACCCTCCAGGGGACAGAGTCGGCCATGATGGAGTGAGTCTTGAGGCCCTGCCATCCCACACACCCATAACCTCAATAACGCAACAGATGATCACTCTTTGGACAAAGTAAGAAAGAAGACTACAGTTACACAAGATATGTAAGATCATACTCCAACTCTCCTCATATGTTCCTGCTGTGTGGATATGTGTTTGTCATCTACAGCGGCTCCTTGTCATTGTCAGCAACACAAACTGGATGGAGACATTGGAGTTTTTCATATGAAATAAACTGGACTCAGTTACTGTAGTACTTGTACACTACAAACTTGTTAATTCCAGGCCTCTCTATTGGCCTCATCCTCTCACTGGGAGAAGCGCTACTGTACTCTGTAGAACTGGAAGGACTCTAATCTTAAACCCAGTTTGCCCACAGCAGAGAGACAGGAAGCTGCCTACCAGAAGGAATTACCTGGCAAGCAGCTACAAGGTCCAAGGGATTACCAGCCAGGGAAATTCAACACACAAATTCTGATTGTTCTTTTTTTTCAGAGTGGCTTAAGCCTGGGTGGATGTCAGAGTGTGACCATAATGTATGCATTTCTTTCCCACATGCATGCTCACCACAGCATGACATGCCAGCCAGGCAGTTAGTCATCCATGTTATTAGATTTTTTTCTCAGGACAGATGAGGAGTTCTGGGTCAATAAATATGACACTCATGCAATGAGCTAATGAACATACATTGGCAATGACGTGAGCACCAAAGCACTAAATTATACAGTGTTCACACAAATAAGGATGGTCCTCAACTTGTACATGCACAGAAATTGAATTGAATTGAATGAATGAGTGGACCTGCAACAGTTCAGTAAATACTGCCATCTAGTGGTACATAAATACATTGGTCTGCCTGTTGAATTGAGTCCTGGGTCGTTCGACCAATTCGGTGACTTTTGAGAAGTTTAACATGGTCAAAAAATTACATTCGGTCATAAAGAGCACATGTTCAACTTCATAAAAACAAGCTTGGTGAAACCTATAGTAAGTGCCTATAAAGTCCCAAATAAAGTAACAGGGTTGATGATTTCATCTTGAATCAGATATAAATCCCCTTGTGACAGGGGTAATTGAAGCTTGTTGTGTGCAACAAGGTGTGACAATTGAATGCAAGCTTTACAAAAACATTTTCATTGTTAAAGCATTTCTTCCCTGTCTATCTATGGGTAACAGTATTGACGTGCTATTTTCCACACACACACTCAGTTGTCCACCACAAAACACCAGAAAATGGCTAAAAAAGGGTAGAACCAGCTCACCTGCTTTTACGCTATGATTTGACAATTAGATGCTCAATGTTTCTTTAAAAAGAAATATATTAAAAAATGAATAGTTTCACCATATTAAAACGAGAGCTCAGTTCACGTAACAGGGGTGACCTCAGAAATTACTTTCTCAAAGCATTTATTATTATTATTATTATTATTACCTTTATTTAACTAGCAACAAAATAACTTTACAATGATGGTGAAAAGTTGGGGTTAATTAGTTTAGAATCTTCCTAGGAGTCAAAGATGTATTGCATTCTACATGTGGTCTATATTAAACAAAGGTTAAATGTTCATATTTTTATTTCATAAGCTATGAATTGGTGTTGCTCATGTCGTCAATCAGCCACGACTCTGTGAAACATAAGATATCACAGTTTTTAATGTCCCGTTGTTAGGATAGCCTTGATCGTACAGTAAATCATTTTATTTTCCAATGATTGCGCGTTGGCCAATATAACGGATGGTAGTGGGGGTTGACTTCTCAGAAGGCCTCCCAAACCCCCGCAATTTTCGTGAAGGAAAGTCAGAGAAAAAGGGGGCGGAGGCCGGGCTGCCTTCTGAGAATTCGTGGCTGAACGACGACATGGATAATATAGAGCTGGCGAGATTTTCCATGCATCGAGAAAGCAGTATATCCTTTGCGTTGGACTCTTTAAAGAAAAAACCTCTGTCCAGGTCGAGATGAGCAATCGCTGTTCTGATGTCTAGAAGTTATTTTCGGTCATAAGAGACTGTAGTAGCAACATTATGTACACAATAAGTAAAAAAATAAATTACAAACAACGTGAAAAAACAAATAAAATAACATAGTCGGTTAAGAGGCTGTAAAACGGCAGCCATCCCCTCCGGCGCCATTTTGATCAGGCTGTTGATTGTGGCCTGTGAAATGTTGTCTCACTCCTCTTCAATGACTATGCGAAGTTACTGGATATTGGCGGGATACGCTGTCCTACATGTCGATGCAGAGCATCCCAAACATGTTCAATTGGTGACATGTCTGGTGTGTATGCAGGCCATTTTCAGCTTCCAGGAATTGTGTACAGATCCTAGTGACATAGGGCCATGCATTATCATGCTGAAACATGAGGTGATGGCGGCAGATGAATGGTATCTCTGTGCATTCAAATTGCCATCGATAAAATGCAATTGTGTTCGTTGTCCGTAGCTCATGCCTATCCATACCATAACCCCACTGTCATCATGGGGCACTCTGTTCACAACGTTGTTACGCACACTTTACAGTGGCCTTTTATTGTCCCCAGCACAAGGTGCAAATATGTAATGATCATGCTATTTAATCAGCTTCTTGATATGCCATACCTGTCCGGTTGATGGATTATCTTGGCAAATGAGAAATCAGAACGTGGACAAGATCAGGACAACGAATGCGTGTATGAACCAGGTATAAGCAGGGGACAAAGTTATGTGGTCTCATCATAAGGGCATTTTGTTATGATAGACATTATGCACTCCTGTGGGATTTTATCTAGAGTGACGGGTACGGGGCAGGTTTTCTGTCACATTTCTTAAAAGTAACACAAGTACTGTATATAATATTAAATTATGTATGATTGTAACAAGTAGGCTTCAGCAAACCCTTAAATAAAAACTGTAAGAGTTTAAATGTAAAACTAATTTAAACTAGGGTGAAAACATTTACAAAAAACAGTAACCCGGGTAGATTTTGGGACACTTTTTAGTCACTTTTCTGCTAAAATAGTAAATTATATATATATATGGCATAATTGGTTATTTTATTATGTTCTCAACACCACATAAAACATGTTAAGCCAGCAATGGGCATTATGTAGAAATTATTTATGGAAATACTGCATTTGAAACGTCCTATTTCACCCCATGGAGATGGTTGGCAGACATTTTGGAAAACTGCTGCTTTAAAGTGTAATAGGTTAAATTTGCAATGGCATTATAGCTAGACATCTTTAGTTAGACATATCCTAGCTTATTTACATTTAAATTTTTTGGGGGTGTAAGGAATTTTGTTGAAATGGGATACCTCTCTCCTTGCTGGACATAATGCATTCATTTCTATGGAATTTTACCCAGAGTGACATGTACAGGGCAGGTTTCATGCCACATTGTTTAAAGGATACTTAATTTAATATAACAGGCTTTTAACATTCAATATTGGTGAAACATTTCCTACTTAAAATATCAAAGGGACGCAAAAGGCACTCATTTCGTGGAACAACTCTACTGCAGATGTGCAATTGTACTGTTCACATTCCACACACAGATCCTTGCATTATTGATGATTTAAAAGCAGAAAAGTCCAAACTAACACATTCAAGACTAGTTCTACTTCTAATAGGATGTTGCAATCAATAACTACATGTGTTTGATCTTTGTCAGCATGTGTTTTCTGATGCACATATGCACTCTGGCGCTATAGCTCCTCAGGTATATAAGACCTTGTTCTAGACCAGTAGTGCCAAATCCTTTTCGGTTACTGTACCACCAACTGAATTTTACTCTGCCTGGAGTACCCCTGAAGTACCCCCTCATGTGCATTTTACCAGTAAGCCTATGGGAACCACTGTTCTAGACTAGAAGGCTTACCACTAGTTTTGCTGTCTTCCATAGGCCCTGTCCTGTAGCTTAAAGTGATGTATATACACAGACAAAGATGTGTGGAGCAGGGAGAGACAGTGGCACACTCATCCCTGTACATAAGAGCGATGGATGTCCATGGAACAGAGATGCACCCTGAGCTGAGCCACACACTGTGTCATCCATCCATCAGCCAGGCAGCTGCCCAGGTGAACCAGCCAGGCAGGACAGGAGATGAGCAGGCCAGAAATGTAGAGGTCCCCTCTCTCCTCCTCCTGTCATCTGAGAACAGTCCAGGCCATGCAGCTGCCCATCTATTGTCATCATAGAACACAGCATGGGTCAAAACAGTAGGCCTATAGGACAAACCCCTGTGATACTGGTTATAATAATAGGTGATGTGACCTTCCCTTTAACCTCATTAGTGCCTCAGATGCATATTAAGCAACATATTATTGTCCTTTTGTTTGATCAAATGATTGGCGCATTTAAAATGCAGTAATTCACCCTTTTGCAATCCTCAAAGTGGATGGTTCACTTCCATTTTGTTTATTTCCATATAGCCATGTTTCCTTAGTTTGTAATTCCAGCCTCTCGGAGCTCAATGTATGTCAGTGAGGAAGTTCAATTATCTGGCCCAGCTTACCCTGGTGGCAGAAGTTTGCACCAGGTGAAAAGTGATTGCATTCGTTTTGAAACCAGGCTGCCTCACAGGTGTGAGCCAGGAGCCCCATTCAAATGGTGCTTTTTCAGACAACTCTGAAAAAAACCAAGGTCAAATCATGATATCAGTGATCTTCAGGTTGGAAAGTTGGAGCTCTAGAAAGATGTCAGAGTTTCTGACATGGAATGACGATATTTTTCCTAGTTGGAGCTAGTTCCCAGTTTTCTTGAACACACTGAAGTCGGATATTTCCGAGTTCCCAGGTGTTTTGAACGTGGTGAAGTCAGCTCAAAACAAAAGTGATGTAGCCTAGGTTAGAAGCATATGGAGTAATGAGTAGGCTTTTGTGTTTTCACATGCAAAAGTGAATGCTTTTGATAAAAAACATTATCTGCCTTCCCAATGAAAACTAGTTTGAAACTTCAAACATGTTTTATGGAAAATATATGTATCCCACTGGGCACACACTGGTTAAATCAACGTTTTTTCCATGTAATTTTAACTTTGAATTGACTGCTGTGCCCAGTAGGATGTTTCTGAGCGATGCACCATGCTGCCTTGTTGATAACATGACAGAGCAGCGCAGATTACTGTTCTATCACACAGGTTATTGCCATCTGGTACATTTTAGGTAGTCTTTACAATTCATGCACCGCATCACAGCAAAAACAATCACGCAACACAATCAGTGTTTTACTGCTGTTACCACACGGCACAGCAACGCATGTGAAACACTCCATGGAATGCCAACTCTTGGCACAGCTCCTCAAATCAAATAACATTTTATTTGTCACATGCTTTGTAAACAACAGGTGTAGACTAGCAATGAAAGTCTTACGGGCTCTTCCCAACAGTGCAGAGAGAAAGACATTTTAACTTTATTATTTAAATAGGCAAGTCAGTTAAGAACAAATTCTTATTTACAAAGACAGCCTACCACGGCCTCCCCTAACTTGGACGACTCTTGGCCAATTGTGCGCCACCCTATGGGACTACCAATCACAGCAAGTTGTGATAAAGCCTGGGATTGAACCAGGGTCTGCAGTGATGCAGTGCCTTAGACAGCTGCGCCACTCGGGAGCCCAAAAATAATAACAAGGAATGGATACAAAATGAGTAACAATAGCGATATCTCTCTCATGACAGAGAGAGAGAGTGAGAGAGACAGCGGGAGGGGGATAGAGGGTAGTTATGGACTGAGTGGAGCTGACATGTACATACAACTGATCTGTTGTGATATATTTCCACAGTAGCTTGGAAGTGGAACCTGCATGGGCAGGTCAATTTGGTTTGGGAAGAGGACAAGGCACCGTTCTGATTTACAAGATCTGGGGTCCTATGTGTTTTCCACACTCCTCCTGCATGCGTTACAGTGGGAAATACACATGTGGAGATCATCCGTTCACTCACACCACGTCTCTCAAAGACACACCGGTTGGAACCAAAAAACTCCCATTTGGACTCCAGACCAGAGGACAAATTTCCACCGGTCTAATGTCCATTGCTCATGTTTCTTGTAGCAAGCAAGTCTCTTCTTCTTGTCCTTTGGTGGTGGTTTCTTTGCAGCAATTCGACCATGAAGGCCTGATTCACACAGTTGATGTTGAGATGTGTCTCTTACTTGAACTCTGGGAAGCATTTATTTGAACTGCAATTTCTGAGGCTGGTAACTTTAATGAATCCTCTTAAGCAGAAGTAACTCTAGGTCTTCCTTTCCTGTTGCAGTCCTCATGAGAGCCAGTTTCATCATAGCGCTTGATGGTTTTTGTGACTGCACTTGAAGAAACGTTCAAAGTTCTTGAACATTTCTGTATTGACTGACCTTCATGTCTTAAAGTAATGATGGACTGTCGTTTCTCTTTGCTTATTTGAGCTGTACTCAATATGGACTTGGTATTTTACCAAATAGGGCTATCTTCTGTATACCTTGTCACAACACAACTGATTGGCTCAAATGCATTACGAAGGAAAGAAATTAAACAAATCAACTTTTAACAAGGCACACCTGTTAATTGAAATGCATTCCAGGTGACTACCTGTATCACAACCGGACATGATTGGGAGTCCCATAGGGTGGCGCACAATTGGCCCAGCGTCGTCTGAGTTTGGCCGGTGTAGGCCGTCATTGTAAATAAGAATTTGTTCTTAACTGACTTGCCAAGTTAAATTAATGTTATACATTCTGGTTGAGAGAATGCCAAGAGTGTGAAAAGCTGTCATCAAGGCAAAGCGTGGCTATTTGAAGATTCTCAAATATAAAATATATTTAGATTTGTTTAACACTTTTTTGGTTACTACATGATTCCATGTGTTATTTCATAGTTTTGACATCTTCAGTATTATTCTAAAAAATAAAGAAATGTGTTCTAAAAACCTTTGACCGGTAGTGTATATATATGGGACTAAATCATTACCCAATTGCACTCACACATGGTCCCCAAGTATGTACAGAGAACTAATAACCCAATATTATACATTATGTTTGTAGGTAAAAAAATGCCCTTTCAGATGGTATTTAAATTAGCCAAAATTACATTTAAAATACATATATTGACCATTTCGAATTTAGCTCTTTAAAGGATGTGTAATACATTCTTAACACCACCAGATGGCTCTAAGATCCAATGAACAGTGGTAGAAAACTCAAAGAGTTCTATCACACCTATCTGAACATACAGTACCAGTCAAAGGTTTGGAAACACCTACTCATTCAAGGGTTGTTCTTTATTTTTACTATTTTATACATTGCAGAGTAAAAAGGAAGACATCACACATATGGAATCATGTAGTAGCCAAAAAAGTGTTAAACAAATAAACATATATTTTATGGTACTGTATATTTGAGATTCTTCAAAGTAGCCACACTTTGCCTTAATGACAGCTTTGCACACTCTTGGCATTCTCTCAACCAGCTTCATGAGGTAGTCACCTGGAATGCACTTCAATTTACATGTGTGCCTTGTTAAAAGTTAATTTGTGGAATTTCTTTGAGCAAATCAGTTGTGTTGTGACAAGGTAGGGGTGGTATACAGAAGATAGCCCTATTTGGTAAAAGACCAAGTCCATATTATGGCAAGAACAGCTCAAATAAGAGAAATGACAGTCCATCATTAATTTGAAGGTCAGTCAATACGGAAAATTTCAAGAACTTTCAAGAAAGTTTCTTCAAGTGCAGTCGCAAAAACCGTCAAGCGCTATGATGAAACTGGCTCTCATGAGGACTGCCACAGGAAAAGAAGACACAGAGTTACCTCTGCTGCTGAGGATAAGTTCATTAGTGTTGCAGCCCAAATAAATGCTTCACAGAGTTCAAGTAACAGACACATCTCAACATCAACTGTTCAGAGGAGACTGTGTGAATCAGGCCTTCATGGTCGAATTGCTGCAAAGAAACCACTACCAAAGAAGAAGAGACTTGCTTGGGGCAAGAAACAGGAGCAATGGGCATTAGACCGGTGGAAATCTGTCCTTTGGTCTGATGAGTGCAAATTTGAGATTTTTGATTCCAACCGCTGTGTCTTTGTGAGACGCAGAGTAGGTGAACGGATGATCTCCACATGTGTGGTTCCCACCGTGAAGCATGGAGGAGGAGGTGTGATGATGCATTGTTGGTGACACTGTCTGTGATTTATTTAGAATTCAAGGAACACTTAACCAGCATGGCTTCCACAGCATTCTGCAGCGATACGCCATCCCATCTGGTTTGGGCTTAGTGAGACTATCATTTGTTGAAAACACACCTTCGGGCTGTGTAAGGTCTATTTGACCAAGGAGAGTGACGGAGTGCTGCATCAAATTATTTGGCCTCCACACTCACCCAACCTCAAATTAAGATGGTTTGGGATGAGTTGGACCACAGAGTGAAGCATCCAAAAAGTGTTGTGGGAACTCCTTCAAGACTGTTCGAAAAGCATTCCATGTGAAGCTGGTTGAGAGAATGACAAGAGTGTGCAAAGCTGTCATCAAGGCAAAGGGTGGCTACTTTGAAAAATATAAAATATATTTAGATTTGTTGAACACTGTTTTGTTTACTACATGATTGGTACTGTATGTTTGAGACATATGTGGGTTGTTAACATCAAATAAATGTTTCATATCTAGGGGGGTATTCTGGCTTAATGATTTGATTAGGATCATAATGGAGACTGGATTTTTTTTTACAATCACACATATCCATAATGAACCATATTTCATAGTCACATCTAAACATAGCCATTGATGCCTCCTGGTAATAGACAGTATTGGGTATAGTAAAAGCCCTAAAGCACTGTTCTTTGTGGTGGAAGGGTTCCACTGTTCACTCTCTCCATTATTAATCCAAACTATAAAACAGGCGTGCTCTCTGCTGTCTGCTTCAAAACTCCACACTCAGAGCTCCTCCTCCCCATGCTCACACTGCGCCCAGCCCAGCTCTATCAGATCAAGCCAAGCTGGTCCTCGCATCGCCTTAGCCTCTCAGAACTCCTGGGTTTGATGTGGTCAAAGTGTTGCCTGTTGAGAAATCCCCCAACCAGGCCGGCCCACATCCCACAGACCCCCACAAGGCCTCCCGATGCAAGGCTTCCCTTTCACCTCGCTGCTCACCTCAGCCGCTCAGCCGCTCAGCCTTTTAGCCCTTTATCCAGGCTCCACATCAGGATCAAGATTAGGATCAGCATCAGTCCGATCTGGATTCAAACAAATCTATCATCTCACATCTCTATCTCACTCATCCTCCTCTAGTTCTCCAAAGACGTATAATCTTGTTTTAAGCCTGGACTTTTTCACTCATGTCATGATGATTCATTACATTGGACCTCTATCAGACGGTAAGGTCCTTATGACCTTATGCTTAAGGGGTTATTATAAAGGGTATTCTTTCAGATGTTAATCTTTGCCAACATGATCTATAGGAGGGTCTGAAACATAAAATAGATAACTAAGAATGTATTTTAATTAAGAAGTCATTCTAAGACTTGCTGCCAGTTGATAAATGCACTTTGTCAATGAGCCATGAACATAACTCAGTCACTGTAACTAGCTGGCTAGTTTCCTAAGCTTCCCACAACCATAACATAACATTGGTCTACCAGAGACTGACATGTGATTTATGGATGTTGTAATGAAGGGAAGTGTCTCAGTCGTGTTCCATAGTTCTCCCTGCAGGAGGAGTGAGAGAGCCAACCTCTCGATAGACAGCAAGGTCTCAGTCTATCCCCTCACAGAACAGTGCATTCCAGACAAAGTGTGTGTAAAGAGAGAATCCATCCCCAGAGCAGTACCTGACCTCCTGTTCCCGTCTGTTGCACACACCTTGTCAGCAGGTAGGGCCTTATCTTGCGCTGGCTCAATTGAGGCATTGAGCATACACTTGACCTTGTAATTATCTTGTAACTGGTTTTGTTTCCACACCCTTTTCTTCCCATTTGTTTCCTCTCATGCACACAAAGATAAGACAGTATCCCTCTCTCTCTCTCTTCTCTCTCTCTCTCTCTCTCTCTCTCTCTCTCTCTCTCTCTCTCTCTCTCTCTCTCTCTCTCTCTCTCTCGCTCGCATGCTCTCTCTTTCTCTTTCTCTCTCTCTCTCTCTTTCTCTCACACACACACTTTCTCTTTCGCGACCTCTCTCAATTCAATTCAATTTAAGGGCTTTATTGGCATGGGGAACATATGTTAACATTGCCAAAGCAAGTTAACAGTAAACATTACACTCAAATGTCATATGATGTATATATACAGTGTTATATATATATATATATATATATATATATATATATATATATATATATATATATACACAGTAACAATGTGCAAATAGTTAAAGTACAAATGGGAAAATAAATAAATATAAATATGGGTTGCATTTACAATGGTGTTTTGTTCACTGGTTGCCCTTTTCTTGTGGCAACAGGTCACAGATCTTGCTGCTGTGATGCACACTGTGGTATTTCACCCAGTAGATATGGGAGTTTATCAAAATGTGTTTGTTTTCGAATTCTCTGTGTAATCTGAGAGAAATATGTGTCTCTAAAATGGTCATACATTTGTCAGGAGGTTAGGAAGTGCAGCTCAGTTTCCAACTCATTTTATGGGCAGTGTGCACATAGCCTGTCTTCTCTTGAGAGCCAGGTCTGCCTACGGCTATGCTCACTGAGTCTGTACATAGTCAAGGCTTTCCTTAAGTTTGGGTCAGTCACAGTGGTCAGGTATTCTGCCACCTGTGTACTCTGTTTCTCTCTCTCTCTCTCTCTCTCTCTCTCTCTCTCTCTCTCTCTCTCTCTCTCTCTCCCACTCACAACAGTACATGCTCTCTTTGTTCTTGAAATAAGCCTTGTGAATGTTATACAGGAAAGGGCCTTGGCTTAACCATGACCCTCCTAGCACCTTTTAAGCTATACAAGTTAAGAAGTGTTTCACTCAAATGTTTGTTCCTTTGTCAGGCAAGTCTCTCAAGAGGTAGACACAGTGTTAAACTTTTTTCCTTCGAGAGTTTTCCCTGATGAGAATAAATATACCAGACACATACTGAAACGTCGTATTCAACCAGACTCTCATTGCTCGTGATCAGCACACTGGTGACCTTAAATTATCTCTGTTAATGTGAAGCTCTCCAACATGAAATGTATATCTCTTAAGCAGGTTTTATTATACTCCCTTTCGTCATCTAAAATAAATTCATACATATTTAACTCTATTCTCTTCAGATGAGGAGAATAAAGTGATCTTGCCTATGGTGGTTTAGAAGCCTTTCTGGCTTTTGAGGGATCCGATCTGGATGGATTTAAAAGTAATTTTTGCAATAACAACAAGAAGAGTAAGATTTGTGGCATATGCTACCCATAAAGTAAGCCGGTCTGTATCTGACCATAAAAGTTATTCACACACAGCTCTAGGAGTGATGGTGTTGCCCTTTGATTTTAATGCTAAGAGCATAATTTATGTAAGATGTTTGAATGGTTTTTTAAGAGAGAATAGATTAAAGAAAGCTCCATGTTTGAGGACTAAAAAGTCCATGCAAAGCAGTGTTTTCTTTTTTAAAACTCTCCTGGGGCTGCAATTGGGTTGACAAACGAGGCGGCTGCAAATGGTTATTAGTTCACGCCATTTACTAAGCGATCAAAAAAGCTTGCCAATCAAGGCTATCCCCTGAGTTTAATTTTTTTGTAAATATGAAAGGCCTCATCACGACAGTCACTTGAAACGTGGCAGCCCCCATATCGGGCCACGCTGTCTGTCTCCCTGAGCCAGGCCCTCTGCAGATCAAAACCCTCCTGACAAAAGGAGCTCTAGGTGGCCTAATGAGATGCACTGCTCCTTTCAACTGTGTGTGGAGCGAGAGGCTCTCTGTCTCTTCACTTGGCACTCAGCCTCCGCTCAACTCTGGGCCTGGAGCTGCCTGGGCAATTGAACAGTCCTGTATCAACCCCCTGCACTTTGGACAACACCCACTCTCTGCATCACTGACTTCTGCAGCAACAGCTCCCCTGTGTAAGATAGCAGGGGCTGGGTAGGTTGTGTAGAGGTAGTCACACCCATAGACCCCTCTTAGACAGGGGAACATGGGAGTAGCCTGTTGGGTATTTTAAGAGGTGATGAGGGCTCCTATCAGAGGATTAGTAGACATTGCGATGCCAGACGCCTTGGAGCATGCTGCCCTACATCTCATTCTCCTGAACCCCATGTTTGACCACCCTTCACTGGGGATGAGATAAGAGCACACAGAGGGTGTGTGGCCAGGCTGACACGCTACCGCCTCCTCCAGCTCTTATACTGTATGACCACTCTGCCTAAGCCCTAGAGAATGGTTGACAAACAGCCAGTTATGTCCATTATATAATCCACAGGCATGCCTCAACACTCCACTCACATAGACAGAACCTTAGAACTAGAGACTTCACGGAAGCATTCAAACAACATGTGACAACACAGCAAAAACCCAAAGACCGTTCTCTCCTCTCAGTAAGCACACAAAGCAAAGGGCCTGTATTCACATCCATCCACCGTTTATTCACCATTCACTGCAAAACACAATTGGACTGGTGGATTGATAATTCAACATGCCTTAGTTATTGTCATCCTATTCCACATTTTTCAGAGTTTACTATGAGCCCGAGGGTACTAGGCCGTTGCCTAGTTGCATTACCTCAGAGTCGTGCGGTGCAGAGCGGTGCCTAGCTTGCTGCCAGAGAGGGAGGCGGGTATTGTTTTCGTCACAGAGATCAGTAGATGGGTGAATGTGCTTTAATTCTGCAGGAGCTCCTCTCCCAGGCTAATAAATGCAAGCCTCCCTGCTGACTCGGCTGCCGTACTGAACTCAGCGGGGGTCAGCCTTTTTGTGTTCCTGTGCCCAAATGATGGAACCATCAATACTCTCCCTGGAACCAGTCAATAGAAGCGCACTTTGTGGCTGAGGGGAGACCAACTTCAAGGAAAAAAGGAAAATAAGTCCTGACACATCCAGATCCAGATCTAGAAACATATTGTGAAATAAAATTGGTAGAAATAAAACTGTGTTACATATATGAAAATATGTTATATATATATATATATATATACAGTATATACATTTAATGTACTTTAAGATGGGAAAATGTGGTACTTTGTTGTGGTTTAGGGACCTGCAGATATGGCAGAGAGTTTATGTCAGATTCAAAACATCCTAGTGAATACTTTTACGAACGAGAAGTCTAGATTGTGAAGAAGAAGTATAACGTGAGGAATAGAGTTGCAGCTCTAATTTGTTGAAATCATTCATTTGTTTAAGCTAATTACACATAATAGCATTGTTATCAATTTTCATCATCCACTGTACCATTCAATTTCACCATCATGCACTGGTGATAATTTTATTTTTGTAATTTAACCTTTATTTAACTAGGCAAATCAGTTAAGAACAAATTCTTATTTACAATGACGGCCTACCAACAGGGTCAGCCCCTGGAGCAAATTAGGGTTAAGTGCCTTGTGCAAGGACACATCGACAGGTTTTTCACCTTGTCGGCACAGGTATTCGAACCATCGACCTTTCGGTTACTGGCCCAACATTCTAATCGCTACCTGCCACCCAAGTTCATTCATTTAGTAATGTTCCCACCCTAAATGGAGTGGATAATCCACTACTTGAGATTTAGATTGATTAACGGTCTGAAAGGCATGTATAAAGTTTCTGATTTATCTATTCCAATCTTTTTTGATTGATAAAAACGTTTATAAGACATTTACTCTAAAGTTTTAAACAATGGTGGTTTGTGGGAGCTTTGAGTGTAGGGCAGGCAATAGATCACACCATGCATGACTGTGTTCCCATACTGCCTTGCTGCTAGCTTGTAGAATCAAGTGAATTATTAAACATCCGGCTTCAAATAGCTTTTACAATTCTGCCCTCCTGAAAAAAATTGAAACTTTTTTTATTTTTCTCTGACTCTCCTTTTCTCTCCTCTTTTCTTTTCGTTGGCTTCTCTAACATCAAGTTGTCTCCAGATTTTCAAACGTGTTCAAAAATAAGAGCTTCCTCAGCCTGTGAGCGTATTCAAAGGGCTTCTTCAGATGTGCCACCTTGCAGCGTGGTGGTGGTGGCGCAGGAGCAGGATAATTCAGATATGCTAATGGCTCAGCGGGGTAGCTCCGAGCGCGGCTTACCGCGCTTTAAATAGACAGCTGCCTTCTCCCTTTCTTTTCATGTCCCCCACTCACTCTCCCTCTCTCATTCCCACTCTATATTAATAGCAGGTTGACATTTTATAAGCATTTAATTTCTACTAATTAGATAGAGAGAGTAATTAGCTCGGTGCATGTAAAGCTAGGTTTTTAAATATGTCGGACATAAAGAGTGCAGTAAAGAGGTTTGGGACTTGGTAAAAGGGGCTGTGGCTCAGGCCTGGCGTAGTGTAATGATATCACACTATAACACAGAGAGCTGGAGATGGAGTCAGTCAGTGCCCACCACCCTACACTCAGTAAAGTGGCCCTCAGTCCCAGAGACCCTGTGTCTGAGCTGTTAGTATTGCCACACTCTCTACGGCTATCTATTCTCTCCAGCGAGAGCTATGCTGCGCAGGAATCCTGGGTGATTGGGTTTCTTTCAGAGCCTTCGGAGGGTATGCTGCCCGGCCCCTCTCTCTCACCCCCTAACCCTGGCTCCAGCTGGCAGGGGACGATTGTTGGGGAGCCTAGGTCACCGCGGGTCGCTCTCTGTGGATCTTTTTAACTCCCCTGGGCTTTTTCTCTCCCCCTCCTCTCCACTTCTTCTCCTCTTTTCTCTCCGTCTGGCCCCTGGCTGGGGTTGCTAGGACTTGGTATTTGGTTTTCAAGACCATGCTGTAATTACAGAGGAGCCCCCATCCCCCTGCTGCCTTTGGATTACACTCTCTTTTTTATCACTCCTGATTGGTGGTAAGAAGCTATGCTGTTCCCTCTGCTCTGTACACACAGAACTGATTCATTCACATGAACTAACCTTTACAGAGCCAGAGGAGGACAGGGACAGACAGGGTGGCCACTGGAGACCCTCAGGCTGGAGCTATACAGGAGCTGAGGTGGTAGCTCTGCGGACCCAGCAGAAGAAGCTACTAGGTCCTCTCATGTCTATGTAAGAAACATTTCTAAAAACAACCTGTCAAATCATTCAGGGTCTTGAAATCGGAGTAAACAATTGGATGTTTACGACCCCAAAAAAAGAGAACAAAAGTGTGAGTGTAAAACATGTTGACACAGGTAGAGGCCACATTTCTCTGTCATGTCTGGGCTCATAGCTGCTGTGTGGGTGTTGTGGGTGTTGTGGGAACAGAACAGAACAGAACAGAACAGAACAGAACAGGGGCCATGTTGTTTACTGTGTGAGGAGCCATACACCACAGGGAACATTCACAGAGAGATGGCTCTACTGAGGGATAACATCACTCTCCAAACATCTGGGGTCATAAAACACATTGGAGATCAAACAGTGACAATGAATACAGCACAATAACGACAACAAACAATTACCCCAATAGATAAGAGTTCCCTCCAGTCGTAGTTTGACTGGTTAGGAGATGCCTTCCATCTCTAGAGAAGTTTGTGACTGTAAGTCTTTATGTTGAAGACAACTTACATTACAGAAGCTCAGAGGAGTAATCTTGAAGATTAAAGTATTTGCTCACAATGAAATAAAAGGTTTGTGGACTGTGGAGTGATAATTACTTCTGTATGAGAGTCTGAACAGCATGTGTTTATTTCCACTCCCTAGTTGAACTGCATTGAAATGTTCAGGAGACAAACTAATGTATTTCAGGTTGTAACATCGTCTTGAGCTAACGGATATACCACCCTGACATACCACTTACTCACACAACGTCATCCCAAAAATATAAATATCTGAAACTTTGTCGTTACATATGAGAATTTCACCAATACAGTTCAAAGAAAAAATGTCCAAAATATCACAACAAAACGTGTGAAGTGTGTGAAGAAAAGCACTACAAACGGAGCATTGTTCCCTATGAAATAAGAGCAGGCTTGGGAGAACCGTTGGTCTATTTCTGTTTGTTTGAGTCTCTTCTGTTGTTGGCTGTCTCTAGAACCGTTCTTACTTCTGAACAACAGCATCTGCAACAGGGACTCCTCTTCCTCCCATGGGATAGACCAAGGAACAAAATACATATAATCTGTTCAAATAAAAATTGTTGACCCCATCAATTGAAGTATGTTCCTGGATTTTCATGGAGAATTCAATTAATAATTTTAAGGGTTTGACTAAATGGGTGCCAATGAAGACAGATGAATAGTCTGGCAGTGCTCAAATCACTGGTTGCAAGGAATACAACTGATCAGAGCACAGACGTATTGAATACCATAACAGAGTATGGTAAAAGCATCAATTTACCATCAGGACAACCTCCTGTGTGCTGGAGAGATTAAGTTTGAAATGAAATACGCACTGAAAGCCCAATGTAAGGCATTCCCACACACCTTGACTACAGAGTGAAGCCTGCATCCCAAGCCACATGTTACATACCTAACCAAAGCCAAATGTCAACTTTGTGTAAACAAACACCAGTAAACAGCAAGCATAACAATTAGAGCTGGGAGTCTTTGTTCCCTGGGGACTTCCCCTTGGTGTTATTGGGTCTGTTTTCTTTGACGTTGCCACAGTGGCAGTTTACCAGCCTACCTCAGTATATTGCAGTGGCTTGCAGCGCTGCATGAAAGGCCCTCACCAAAATGTGTTAATGGAAACCTCCTGATCCTGAGAAACCTTCCTCCCAGTCAAAACCACTGACAGAGAAGGTGAGACATGGGGAGAGGGGAAGAAGGTGTGTGTGTGTGTGTGTGTGTGTGTGTGTGTGTGTGTGTGTGTGTGTGTGTGTGTGTGTGTGTGTGTGTGTGTGTGTGTGTGTGTGTGTGTGTGTGTGTGTGTGTGTGTGTGTGTGTGTGTGTGTGTGTGTGTGTGTGTGTGTGTGTGAGTGTGAGAGAGAGATGTTTACTGTTAACTTTGATTGTTTATTTAACTTTTGTTTATTATCTACTTCACTTGCTTTGGCAATGTTAACATAATGTTTCCCATGCCAATAAAGCCCTTAAATTGAATTGAAATTGAATTGGATTGAGAGAGGGGATCACACCCCCTGTCAGCCCCCCTGATAGCCCTCCTGACAACCCACCCACACCCAGTGAGGACATAGATTGTACTCCTCAAACTTGAAATATATACAAGAAAATAAACGTTTTCCCAAACACACAGTGTCTAAACTCTGGTGCCCAAACACCCAGCGTGCCGTAGACCTTTTGTCTGAGGACCAAGTAGGGTCACCCAGCCACATAATAATACACACAGGCACAAGCGACCTGAGAGCACATCAGGAAAATGGTGGCCACAGCACTCAAGGGAGTGATTCAAAAAGCTTCTTCTACTTTCCCCAACACACAAGTTGTTATCTCCTCCCTGCTACCACGAAAATACTTTCACCCTGCTACCATACAGCGGGTAAATGCAAGTATTTCCTGTGACTGTGCCTCAAAACCAAATGTTGGAGCTGGCAGTCCCATCCACCAAACTACCAGAAGTAAAACAAAGAAGGGACTCAGGGGGTATGCTAATTTTATATAGAGCAGACCTAACTCACTATATGAAATTAATAAAAACAGGAAGATTTTACATTTGGCTAGAAATTCAAAAGGAAATGTCCTCCTGTGTGCTACCTATATCCCCCCACTAGAATCCCCATACTTTAATGAAATAAATAATTTCCAGGCCCAGGGACATGTACTAGTCTGTGGCGACCTAACTGCCAGAACTGGACAAGAACCTGACACCCTCAGCATACAGGGGGACAAACACCTACCTGGAGGTGACAGCATTCCCTCCCCCATATGCCCTCCTAGGCACAAATACAACAACATAACCAACAAAAACGTGTCACAACTCCTGCAGCTCTGTGGCACGCTGGGTATGGACATAGTCAATGGTAGGCTTCGAGGGGACTCCTACGGTAGGTAAACTTACAGCTCATCTCTTGGCAGTAGTAATGTAGACTACTTTATCACTGACCTCAACCCAGAGTCTCTCAGAGCGTTCACAGTCAGCCCACTGACACACCTATCAGATACTAGCAAAATCACAATATACTTAAACAGAGCAATACTCAATCATGAGGCATCAAAGCCTAAGGAACTGAATAATATTTAAAAATGCTATAGATGGAAGGAAAGTAGTGTGGAAACCTACCAAAAACAACTTCCTGGACAAAATGTTTCGCTGTAATAATGAAGGTGTAAACTTGGCAGTAGAAAACCTAAACAGTATATTTGACGTTTCAGCTTCCCTATCAAATCAAAAAATGTCAGAAAACCTACAATGACAAATGGTTTGATAAAGAGTGCAGAAACCTAAGAAAGAAATTGAGAAACCTTACCAACCAAAAACATAGAGACCAAGAAAACCTAAGCCTACGCCTTCATATGGTGAATCACTTAAACAATACACTACGGAAAAAGAAGGAACAGTACATCAATGTAATTGTAATTGAATCCATAGAAAAACTGGAAAACACTAAACAAACAACAACACAAAGAGTTATCTATCCAAAACAGAGATGTATGGATAAACCACTTCTCCAATCTTTTTGGCCCTATATCAAAGAACAAACAGCAAAAACATATACATTATCAAATACAAATCTTAGAATCAACTATTAAAGACTACCAGAACCCACTGGATTCTCCAATTCTTACAATGACTGAACTACAGGACAAAATACAAACCCTCCAACCCCAAAAGGCCTGTGGTGTTGATGATATCCTAAATGCAATTATAAAATATACAGCTCTGGCATCTTCCCTAATATTTGGAACCAAGGACTGATCACCCCAATCCACAAAAGTGGAGACAAATTTGACCCCAATAACTACAGTGGGATATGGATTCAAAAGCAACCTTGGGGAAATCCTCTGCATTATCATTAAAAGCAGACTAGTTCATTTCCTCAGTGAAAATAATGTACTGAGCAAATGTCAAATTGGCTTTTTAACAAATTATCGTACGACAGACCTCATGTTCAGCAAAAGGAACATAAAATTCAACACACCAATTAGGATCTGGCTAAAAATACTTGAATCAGTTATAGAAACCATTGCCCTTTATGGTTTTGAGGTCTGGGATCAGCTCACCAACTAAGAATTCACAAAATGGGACAAACACCAAATAGAGATTCTGCATGCAGATTAAGGCCGATACCCGCTAATTATCAAAATCCAGAAAAAAGACGTTAAATGAAGCTATTCCCAAACCTTCCATAACAAAGCCATCCACCACAGAGATGAACCTGGAGAAGAGTCCCCTAAGCAAACTGGTCCTGGGGCTCTGTTCACAAACACAAACAGACCCCACAGAGCCCCAGGACAGCAACACAATTAGACCCAACCAAATCATGAGAAAACTAAAAGATATCTACTTGACACATTGGAAAGAATTAACCCAAAAACAGAGCAAACTATAATTATATTTGGCCCTAAACGGAGAGTACACAGTGGCATACCTGACCACTGTGACTGACCCAAACTTAAGGAAAGCTTAGACTATGTACAGACTCAGTGAGCACAGACTTGCTATTGTGAAATGCCTCCATAGGCAGACCTGGCTCTCAAGAGAAAACAGGCTATGTGCACACTGCCCAAAAAATGAGGTGGAAACTGAGCTGCACTTCCTAACCTCCTGCTAAATGTATGACCATATTAGAGACACATATTTCCCTAAGGATCACAAAGAATTCGAAAACAAACCCAATTTTGATAAACTCCCATATCTACTGGGTGAAATACCACAGTGTGGCATCACAGCAGCAAGATTTGTGACCTGTTGCCACAAGAAAAGGTAAACCAATCAAGAACAAACATAATTGTAAATACAATCCATATCTATATTTATTTATTTTCCCTTTTTTACAAACACCATTGTAAATACAAACCATATTTATTTATTTTACTTCAACTATTTGCACATTGCTACAACACTGTATGTAGACATAATATGACATTTGAAATGTCTTTATTCTTTTGGAACTTTTGTGAGTGTAATATTTACTGTTCACTTTTTATTGTTTATTTCACTTTTGTTTATACATTTTTCTTGCTTTGGCAATATGTTTCCCATGCCAAAAAAGCCCCTTGAATTGAGAAAGGGAGGGATGGAGGGAGGGAGAAAAAGACAGACACAGGGGGAGAGGGATTGTTTGCCCAAACACAGAGCAGAGGGTCGTGGTGAAAACATGCCCTCTCCTTTGTAGTGAAGGGTGGAGGGTAGGGGACCATGGTGTCACTAGTCAGAGGGGAGGGGAGCAGCCAACAAAGCTGTGTCATCTCGCAGAGGAAACAAAGCTAGTGTTATCTTTCACTCCTCAATTTTTCCAGCCTGTTTGAACTGCAGTGGGCCACCCACTGTCACCTTGTTTAGACAGCTATCAGTCAATCCATTCATACCTGGACCATCAACAGCACTTGACACTGTTCAAAGGAGACAACATAAGTTGGGTTTACTCCTTTTGGTCTCTCTCCATCCCCGGAAATGGAAAACATAAATTTACTCAACATCTGTAGCAGAGATGAAACAGAATAATAATAAGTCTGCAGTGAGGCACATTCACACCTGAATGCAATTGTAGTTTGGCATCAAACGAGATAAAGAAGAAAGAACAGACAAAATCAAATCAAATTTTATTGGTCGCTTACACATATTCAGCAGATGTTATTGGTCACAGACACATATTCAGCAGATGTTATTGGTCACATACACATATTCAGCAGATGTTATTGGTCACATACACATATTCAGCAGGTGTTATTGGTCACATACACATATTCAGCAGATGTTATTGGTCACATACAATTATTCAGCAGATGTTATTGGTCACATACACATATTCAGCAGATGTTATTGCGGGTGTAGCGAAAGGCTTGTGTTCCTAGTTCCAACAGTGCAGTAATATCTAACAATTCACAACAATACACAAATCTAAAAGTAAAATAATTAAATTAAAAAATATATAAATATTAGGACGAGGATTGGCATTGACTAAAATACAGTAGATGTCACGGAATGGTGGTTGGAGAGACCAAGACGCAGCGCAGGGATAGTTCGACATGATTTTTATTCTACTACGTATAACACAACACTATACTGTGTAAAATCGAAACCAAAAGACGAACTAAAGACACACGAAAATGACTAACGACACGTTCACAACTATATACACGAAAATGAACGGACGTAAAACAAAGCACACTTACATACACCGTGACTGCGACATATACCTCGACATGTAACGATAACGACCCACACCAACGTGATGGACAGACTCAACATATATTGGATCCCTAATTAGAGACAATGCCGTACAGCTGCCTCTGATTAGGGATCCAGCCTAAACCCCACACAGAAACAGAAAAGGACGACACTGTCAGACTCTGACCACAGCTACATAGAGAAGCAAGTTAGGCTTCTCTATGGCCAGAGCCTGACAGTACCCCCCCCCAAAGGCACGGACTCCCGGACGCCTAGACACAAAAAACACAAAACACGGGGGGGGTAAATGGGAGGGAAAACTAGTCCATCGGGGGCGGCTGCGGCGACGTGGACAGTCTTGTCCCATGCCCCTTCCTTATCACCGGTCCCGGGCTGTGTACCGGTGGGGCAAAAGGCTCCGGCCATGGAGCGGGGAAAACAACTGGGCCCGGACTGGGCACCGGTGGGGTAAACGGCTCCGACCATGGAGCGGGGAAAACAACCGGGCCCGAACTGGGCACCGGTGGGGCAAACGGCTCCGGCCATGGAGCGGGGAAAACAAACGGGCCCGGACTGGGCACCGGTGGGACAAACGGCTCCGGCCATGGAGCTGGGCAATAAACCGGGCCCGGACTGGGCACCGGTGGGGTAAACTGCTCCGGCCATGGAGCTGGGAACACAACCGGGCCCGGACTGGGCACCGGCGGGGCGGACTGCTCAGGCTCTGAAGCGGAGCAGACGGCTGGACCTGGATTGGGTACCGGCGGAGCGGACTGCTCTGGCTCAGGAGCGGAACAGACGGCTGAACCCGGAATGGGTACCGGTGGAGCGGACTGCTCTGGTGCTGAGGCGGAGCAGACGGCTGGACCCGGATTGGGTACCGGTGGAGCGGACTGCTCTGGCGCTGAGGCGGAGCAGACGGCTGGATCCGGAATAGGCACCGGTGGAGCGGACTGCTCTGGCACTGAGGCGGAGCAGACGGCTGGACCCGGAATGGGCACCGGTGGAGCGGACTGCTCAGGCACTGAGGCGGAGCAGACGGCTGGACCCGGAATGGGCACCGGTGGAGCGGACTGCTCTGGCACTGAGGCGGAGCAGACGGCTGGACCCGGATTGGGCACCGGTGGAGCGGACTGCTCAGGCACTGAGGCGGAGCAGACGGCTGGACCCGGAATGGGCACCGGTGGAGCGGACTGCTCTGGCTCTGGAGCGGAGCAGACGGCTGAACCCGGACTGGGTACTGGTGGAGCGGACTGCTCTGGCACTGAGGCGGAGCAGACGGCTGGACCCGGAATGGGCACCGGTGGAGCGGACTGCTCTGGCTCTGGAGCAGAGCAGACGGCTGAGCCCGGACTGGGTCCCGGTGGAGCGGACTGCTCAGGCACTGAGGCGGAGCAGACGGCTGGACCCGGAATGGGCACCGGTGGACTGACCTTCGCTGGAGGTTCCGGGCTACGGACCTTTGCTGGAGGTTCGGGGGCGCTGACCTTCGCTGGAGTTTCGGGGGCGCAGACCTTCGCTGGAGGTTCGGGGGCGCTGACCTTCGCTGGAGGTTCGGGGGCGCTGACCTTCGCTGGAGGTTCGGGGACGCGGACCTTCGCTGGAGGTTCGGGGACGCGGACCTTCGCTGGAGGTGCAGGGCTGCTGACCTTCGCTGGAGGTGCAGGGCTGCTGACCTTCGCTGGAGGTGCATGGCTGCTGACCTTCGCTGGAGGTGCAGGCGGAGCAGACGGCTGGACCCGGAATGGGCACCGGTGGACTGACCTTCGCTGGAGGTTCCGGGCTACGGACCTTCGCTGGAGGTTCGGGGGCGCTGACCTTCGCTGGAGGTTCGGGGGCGCTGACCTTCGCTGGAGGTTCGGGGGCGCTGACCTTCGCTGGAGGTTCGGGGACGCGGACCTTCGCTGGAGGTTCGGGGACGCGGACCTTCGCTGGAGGTGCAGGGCTGCTGACCTTCGCTGGAGGTGCATGGCTGCTGACCTTCGCTGGAGGTGCATGGCTGCTGACCTTCGCTGGAGGTGCATGGCTGCTGACCTTCGCTGGAGGTGCAGGGCTGCTGACCTTCGCTGGAGGTGCAGGGCTGCTGACCTTCGCTGGAGGTGCAGGGCTGCTGACCTTCGCTGGAGGTGCAGGGCTGCTGACCTTCGCTGGAGGTGCAGGGCTGCTGGAGGTGCAGGGCTGCTGACCCTCGCTGGAGGTTCCGGGTCGCTCACCATCGCTGGAGGTTCCGGTCCAATCACACGCCTCGCCACGAGATTCATCTGGCGCTTGAAGTCCTCCAACACCTGTACGACCAGCGGATCCATCTGAGTCTCCAGAGGAAGAGCATTCCAGGCTCTCCACCACCTCGTCTGCTCCTCCTCCGGGTACTCATAGAACCCCTCTGGCTGCTCCCGATCCAGATCTGTGGGCATACGAAGTGGAGTTGGTTCCTCCAGGAGCCCCCACGGGTAAAGGAACTGAAGCATGTCCTCGTCGTCGTCCTCCTCCGACGAGTCCGACTCGAACCCTTCGAGGAGTTCCGTGTCCGTATACCGACGCGGGGAACTCTCTCTCTCCCTCTCTCCCCAGTCACGCTGCTTGGTCTCATACGGGTGGGTCGTTCTGTCACGGAATGGTGGTTGGAGAGACCAAGACGCAGCGCAGGGATAGTTCGACATGATTTTTATTCTACTACGTATAACACAACACTATACTGTGTAAAATCGAAACCAAAAGACGAACTAAAGACACACGAAAATGACTAACGACACGTTCACAACTATATACACGAAAATGAACGGACGTAAAACAAAGCACACTTACATACACCGTGACTGCGACATATACCTCGACATGTAACGATAACGACCCACACCAACATGATGGACAGACTCAACATATATTGGATCCCTAATTAGAGACAATGCCGTGCAGCTGCCTCTAATTAGGGATCCAACCTAAACCCCACACAGAAACAGAAAAGGACGACACTGTCAGACTCTGACCACAGCTACATAGAGAAGCAAGTTAGGCTTCTCTATGGCCAGAGCCTGACAGTAGAATACAGTATATACATATGGAATGAGTAAAGCAGTATGTAAACATTATTAAAGTGACTAGTGTTCCATTATTAAAGTGACCAGTGATTCCATGTCTACGTATATAGGGCAGGAGCCTCTAAAGTGCAGCATTGAGTAACCGGGTTGTAGCCGGCTAGTGATGGCTTTTTAACAGAAGCTGTTTTTCAGTCTCTCGGCCCCAGCTTTGATGCACCTGTCCTGACCTCGCCTTCTGGTTGATGTCCTTGAGGATATTTTTTGGCGTCCTGTGACATTGGGTGCTTTAGGTGTCCTGGAGGGCAGGCAGTGTGCCCCAGTGTACCAGGCAATGATACAGCCCGACAGGAATTGTACATCTGTAAAAGTATGTGAGGGTCTTAGGGGCCAAGCCAAATTTCTTCAGCCTCCTGAGGTTTAAGAGGCGCTGTTGCGCCTTCTTCACCACACTGTCTGTGTGGGTGGAACATTTCATATTGTCAGTGATGTGTACACCGAGGAACTTGAAGCTTTCCACCTTCTCCAATGTGGTCCCGTCGATGTGAATAGGGATGTGCTCTCTCTCCACAAACAGCTGCTTCGTTTTGTTGACGTTGAGGGAGAGGTTATTTTCCTGGCACCACTCCGCCAAGGCCCTCACCTCCTCCCTGTTGGCTGTCTTGTCATTGTTGGTAATCGTCATTGTTGGAGTCGTACTTGGCCACGCAGTCATGGGTGAACAGGGAGTACAGGAGGGGGCTGAGCACGCACCTTTGTGGATCCGTGTAGTGAGGATCCGCGTAGTGGCAGTGTTTTTTCCTACCTTCACCACCTGGGGGGCAGCCCGTCAGGAAGTTCAGGACCCAGTTGCACAGGGCGGGGTTCAGACACATACGTCTCGTGTCTGAGCCGTTGAATTGTGACTCCACTTTGTCTCTGTACTGGCGTTTTGCCTGTTTGATTGCCTTACGGAGGGAATAATTACACTGTTTGTATTCGGCCATATTCCCAGTCACCTGACGCCTTAAGTGGCTTCAAGGACACAACATCTCACATGGATCAATATACACTGTCTAAATATATACAGTATATTTGCTAATATATAATGAATCTTCTCTGGTGGAAGAAGGTCTCAAGATATTGTACCATGCCCATAATCAGCTAAGATCTCATAATTTCTTTATCATGAACTGTATCTCACATCTACTATGAGCTAGTAGCTCACAGTTTAGTTACAGTATGTTATGTGGGAAACTAAAGATTAATGTTCAAAGCTCAGACATGCCTTTGGATTTAACATACACAGACATACACACAGACATAGACAGTAAAACACAGACACAGCCACAGAGTTCCACACACATGATATTAAGGAATTCAATGCAGCCCATTTTCTTTCCTTTGCCTCAGTCAGTGACTTAATACGAGAGCTACCACCCTTAAAATTGCTTTGAAATCCCTCGATAAAAGATGTGTGTATAGTTTGTGTGCACTATACCAACATCCTCTAACTAGTGAAAAGAGGCGGCAATAATCATGTCTGCAGCAAAACACAAAGGAAAAACGAGAAATGAAAGAGCAGAAACAGAAAGAGGAGTGCATATTGTTTCCTATGCTATTTAATCACAGGGGGGGGGGGGGGGGGACAGCAATTCCTCAAAGATGCCATTACTTCAGGGATAAAAGGATGCATATCAAACAGGATGTATGAAAGGTGCATTTCAAACAGCTTTCAATAGGACTGTTTTTGATACCATGTCAAATGCCTCTGCTTTCCTCTGCCCTGGTTAAGAAACTGAACAACAAACGCAACATACACAATCCTCAGCTATTTTGACCTAACACCTCTTGTAGCATATTATCGAAACAGAAAACAAAAAGTACTAATAGCACTCATTTGACAGTGTACTGAAGTGAATGAAGCCCAAGGCAACATTCCACTACTGGATTACCAATAGCTGTCACATTGTCAAAGGGACAAAATATGTGGAAAACAGGTATTTCTGTTAAATTATTTTTTTCATAACCTTGTTTCTTCAAGTATATTACAGTTTTTTACAATCACTTTGCTACTATTTTCAGAACCTTGATGTCATTCTTCAAAACTCTAGACACAAAACTCAAAACGGTTATCACTTGTAACACAGGCTGTCTAATGTTCAAAACATTGCATTGTGCATTCACATCTTTAAAGAAATCTTGCACTTGCACAATCATTGGTTCAAAAAACAAATTTACTGTGAAATACCATTGAAACATAACTATAGATGTCACGTCGGAATAAAATGAAGATTCAGTTGCAAGTTTAGATTATTTATTGACAAAGTCAAAGAGAGAGTAGTGAACGGGGTCAGAAGTGACTAATGTCTGTTACCACCGCGCCAGGGCAGCGCAGGGGCTGAATAGGCTATCCGATTCTCCGTGGTGGTGAGTGGAGCAAAGGGAATCCAATCCGCCACAGAACAAGGAAGTAAATATGTACAATCCTCGCAGAAGACAGGCAGAGCGACGCGAACTCAATCGGAATCCCTAGGAGACTGGAGAATGAGACTGGAGAATAGGCCAGGAGAACGGACAACTCACAGGAACAAACCAAACGATCTGACAAACACAAGACGAATGACAGTGAGTATAAATACACAGATGATGGACGGCAGCTGGCGCTGATAATCAGCAGAGTGGTAATCAGCTGCCACACCCACACGCACACACACAGAGCGAGTCAGTGAATTCATGAACCGTGACAGTACCCCCCCCCTAGGAGCGCCTCCTGGCGCTCCCAGAGGAACCTACCCGTTGATTGTAATCATCAATAAGGGAGTGATCCAGAATGTCCCTAGCAGGAACCCAACTTCTCTCCTCCGGACCGTAACCCTCCCAGTCCACCAAGTACTGACATCCACGTCCCCTCCGTCTCGCGTCCAGGATGCGATTGACCGAATAGGTAGGTTCCCCATCTACGAGTCGGGGCGGGGGGGGAACCGGGGCTGGCGGGTTAATATGTGAATGAAACACTGGCTTCACTTTGGAGACATGAAAGGCGGGGTGAATTCTTCTGTACGCCAGGGGGAGTTTGAGGCGGACCGTCACCGGACTAAGGACTTTGGTGACAGGGAACGGCCCGATGAATTTAGGAGCCAACTTGTTACTAACGGAGCGGAGAGGAATATTCTTGGTAGAAAGCCACACTTTTTGACCCACGACGTAGACGGGGGGCTTCGACCGGTGGCGATCGGCCTTAGCCTTGGTGCTTGCCCCCACCTGGAGGAGAGTCTCCCGGGCTCTGGTCCACGTGCGGTGACACCTCTGGATGAATGCGTGAGCGGAGGGGACCGCGACTTCGGATTCCAGACTAGGAAAAATCGGTGGCTGGTAACCTAAACTACCTTCGAACGGAGTGAGGCCCGTGGATGACACTGGTAATGAGTTATGGGCGTACTCAACCATAGAGATTTGCTGACTCCAGGAGGAAGGATTCTTGGACACCAAACACCGCAACACTCTCTCCAGGTCTTGGTTGGCCCTTTCGGTTTGGCCATTGCTTTGGGGGTGAAACCCCGAAGACAGACTGACCGTCGCCCCCAGTAGTTTACAAAACTCTCGCCAGAATTTGGACACAAATTGGGGCCCCCTGTCAGAGACTACGTCCATCGGGAGGCCATGTAAACGAAAGACGTGATCTACGACAGCTACCGCTGTCTCCTTGGCAGAAGGTAATTTAGGCAAGGGGATGAAATGAGCCGCCTTCGAGAACCGGTCTACAACCGTCAAAACGACAGTCTTGCCCTGGGAGGGCGGGAGGGCGGTGATAAAGTCAAGCACTATATGGGACCAAGGTCTTGAAGGGACAGACAGCGGTTGGAGTAACCCATCTGGGGGTCGATTGGAAGTCTTCCCCGTGGCACAATCCGAACAGGCCAAAACAAAACCCCGAATGTCGTGGGCCATAGCTAGCCACCAGAATCGTTGCTTAACCAAAAAACTGGTACGGTTTACTCCTGGATGACAAGCTACTTTGGAACAATGACCCCATCGAATGACGTCGGACCGCAGTTCCTCCGGCACGAATAATCGACTCGGTGGGCACCCGGGCGGGGGCGTTACCCCTTCTAAGGCCGATTTTACCTTCGACTCGATCTCCCATGTGAGTGTGGAAACAATAAGTCTCTCAGGTATAATGCACTCTGGAGTAGATGGGCGTTCGGAGCGGTCAAAAACGCGAGACAAAGCATCGGGTTTGATGTTCTTAGAACCCGGGCGGTACGAGAGTGAAAAGTCAAAACGGCCGAAAAAAAGAGCCCACCGAGCCTGCCTGGAGTTGAGTCTTTTGGCGGATCTGATATATTCCAAGTTCTTGTGATCGGTCCAGACGATAAAAGGTACCCCCGACCCTTCTAACCAATGACGCCATTCTTCCAGTGCTAGTTTGACTGCCAGCAATTCTCTGTTACCAATGTCATAGTTACGTTCGGCGGCCGATAATCGATGTGAAAGAAACGCGCAAGGATGCATCTTGTCGTCCGAGGACGAGCGTTGGGAAAGAACCGCACCTACCCCCACCTCTGATGCATCGACCTCCACCACAAACTGACGTGAAGGATCAGGGGCTATGAGAATGGGAGCTGAAACAAAGCGGCTCTTTAGGTTGGAAAATGCCGTTTCGGCTGCACCGGACCACCTGAACGTCATCCTGGGGGAGGTCAAGGCAGTCAGAGGAGCGGCTAGTTGGCTGAAATTGCGAATAAAACGTCGGTAAAAATTGGCGAACCCCAGAAACCTCTGTAGGGCCTTACGGGAATCTGGACTTGGCCAATCTACCACAGCCTTAACCTTGTCGGGATCCATGCGCATTCCCTCGGACGAGATGATGTAACCTAAGAAAGGAACAGACTGTGCATGAAATTCGCATTTCTCCGCCTTGACAAAAAGCCCATTCTCTCGTAACCTCTGAAGCACTCGTCTGACGTGCTGAACGTGTTGCTGGAGGGAAGATGAAAATATCAGTATGTCATCCAGGTAGACATAGATGAACTGATCTACCATGTCTCTCAGCACGTCATTGATGAGTGCCTGGAAGACCGCAGGGGAGTTAGACAGGCCGAAGGGCATGACCAAATATTCAAAATGGCCTCTGGGGGTATTAAACGCGGTCTTCCATTCATCCCCCTCCCTTATGCGAACCAAATGATAAGCATTGCGTAAATCCAGTTTTGTGAAGATGGATGCTCCCTGTAACCTCTCGAAGGCTGAAGACATCAACGGCAAAGGATAAGTATTCTTTACCGTGATGTTGTTCAGCCCTCGGTAATCAATACAAGGTCGCAGGGACCCATCCTTCTTCCCCACAAAAAAGAATCCCGCCCCCGCAGGAGAAGAGGAGGGACGGATGAACCCGGTTGCTAGAGAATCAGAAATGTATTTCTCCATGGCCTCTCTCTCTGGGGCTGAAAGTGAGTATAACTTGCCCTTAGGCGGAGACGTACCTGGCAGTAACTCTATAGCACAGTCATAGGGACGGTGCGGAGGTAGAGAAGCAGCACGGGACTTACTGAACACTTCCTTCAGGTCGAGGTACTCAGCGGGCACATTAGACAAATTCACTGACTCCTCCTGCAAAACAGAACCAGACACAGACGAACCAGCAGACACAAGACAAGACGCGTAACACTCATTACTCCAGGCCGAGATAGAACTGTGGCCCCAGTCCACCCTGGGACTATGTTTCACTAGCCAGGGATGGCCAAGTACAATAGGGGTGAGTGGGGAGTCCATGAGCAGAAATGAGATCTCCTCCGAATGGTTACCAGAAGTAATGAGTGTTATGAGTTCAGTGCAGAGACGGATGTTAGGGAGTTCTTGTCCGTTGAGTGCATTAACAGTAATCTGACGTGTGAGAGAAGTGATGGGAATGTGAAGTCTCTGGGCAAGGTTCAGGTCCATGAAATTACCTTCTGCCCCAGAGTCCAACAAGGCCTGGCAATGGTGTGAATGGGTAGTCCATTGTAGTCTTACCGGGAGGAGGGTTGAAGAAGAGGGCTTGCCCACTGACAGTCCACCCGATAGTAGCCTCTTACTTACTATCGGGCTTGACCTTTTACCGGACAGTCGTTCAGAAAATGTCCAGTCCCTCCGCAATACAAACAAAGTCCCCTGGTTCTCCGTCGTTGCCTTTCCTCCCGGGAAAGCCGAGCTCTTCCCACCTGCATGGGTTCGTGATGGAAGACGGTACTGGCCATATCGCAGCTGGTGGACAACTGACTCTCGAACCTCGCGGGAGCTGAGGTCTGGTGCGTGCGCTGTTCCAACCGGTTTAAGCGAGCGTCGACCCGCAGGGCCAATTCGATGAGTCCGTCCAGGTTCCTGGGCAAGTCCAGCGCGTAAATCTCCCCCTGTATACGGTCAGCCAACCCATGCAGGAACATGTCCCACTGCGCCTCTTCGTTCCATTGGCACTCTGCTGCTAAGGTTCTAAATTCGATAGAATAGTCTGACACTGGTCGATTCCCTTGGCGAAGATCCGCGAGTATCCGGGCCGCCTCGCGTCCCGTCACTGCACGGTCAAAGACCTTTCTCAGTTCCTCTGATAGTGCCTGGAATGAAGCGCAGCATGGGTGACGGTTCTCCCACACCGCTGTTCCCCACTGAGCTGCGCGTCCTGTCAACAAAGTTAATACAAAAGCCACCTTGGACTGTTCTGAGGCGAAAGTCTGTGTCTGGAGCGAGAAGAACAACGAGCACTTATTAATGAAAGGTCTGCAAAAATTGGGCTCACCAGAATAAGCCTCTGGGGTAGGCATACGTGGCTCAGGTTGATGGTAAGGCAGTGTAGGAACGGGGGGAAGCGGGGGTGGTGGTGGCGCAGTGGGACCGCTTAGATGTTGGATCTGTTGGGTGAGCTCTGACACCTGTGCTACCAAGGCTTGCACCGCACGACCTGTGGCGGACATCTGCTCCTCCTGCTGGTCCATACGAGACATGCTTCTAGACAGAAACTCAGTTAATCCTGGTGCACTCGCTGAATCCATCTTGGTCAGATCGTTCTGTCACGTCGGAATAAAATGAAGATTCAGTTGCAAGTTTAGATTATTTATTGACAAAGTCAAAGAGAGAGTAGTGAACGGGGTCAGAAGTGACTAATGTCTGTTACCACCGCGCCAGGGCAGCGCAGGGGCTGAATAGGCTATCCGATTCTCCGTGGTGGTGAGTGGAGCAAAGGGAATCCAATCCGCCACAGAACAAGGAAGTAAATATGTACAATCCTCGCAGAAGACAGGCAGAGCGACGCGAACTCAATCGGAATCCCTAGGAGACTGGAGAATGAGACTGGAGAATAGGCCAGGAGAACGGACAACTCACAGGAACAAACCAAACGATCTGACAAACACAAGACGAATGACAGTGAGTATAAATACACAGATGATGGACGGCAGCTGGCGCTGATAATCAGCAGAGTGGTAATCAGCTGCCACACCCACACGCACACACACAGAGCGAGTCAGTGAATTCATGAACCGTGACAATAGATCACCCACACACAAGCAACCAATAGTTTCACTGTGTCCATTGTTTGTACAATCATTAAATAGTGTAGAACAAAATAGGTGATACAGGTTTTATTATGGTACTACATGTACAGTAAATACATATCTGTAAAAGTACTGCAGTAGTAGAGAGAATACTACAGACACAGTAGAATCATTGAACAAAGTTTGTAATATATTGATGCAAAACACTACAGTACAATCACAACATAGGTTTATTTGAATCAAAGGAAAAATAATTAGCTATGAAATAGAAAAGAAAAGACAGTACTGTAAAACACCAAATGCAGTGTTCCTCAACTTGCTTGCTTGTACTGTAAGAAACAAAACAGTAGTGATTACTGTACTTCTACATTGTCATCAACTCTGTGTTGTGGATTTGGCCACAGGTTCTCATCTACGTCACAATGGATGTTTGCATTAGCCAAACATCTTGGAAAAAACCTTCGGGCATGGCGAATCCAGGCCTGACACTGGTCTGCTGTGATGTCATTGCAGGCGTCATCCATGGCCTGGAGAAGAGTGACTTGTTCATGAGGGTGCCTATCATGAACCTTCCATCTCCATGCGGAGAAAAAATCCTCAATCGGGTTAAGGAAGGGAGAGTATGGGGGTAAATACAGGGTGGTAAATTGTGCATGGGCCTGAAACCATGCTTGCACCACATGAGCATGATGGAACCTGACATTGTCCCACACAATGACATAGGTCACACCTTCAGCTCTACAAACCTGATCGAGCTCATCAAGAAAGGTGACAAGGAGAGCTGCATTATATGGTCCAATATGAGGTCTGCGTCCCACCACACCATCTTCTGATATAGCCGCACACATGGTCATGTTGGCCCCACGTTGTCCAGGTACTTGGATGGTTGCCCGCTGGCCAATGAAATTCCGACCTCTCCTCCTTGTCTTGGCCAGATTAAAACCTGCCTCATCCAAATATATGAATTTGTGATGGTCGTCATCCTCATCCAGCTCCATCACCCTCTAAAAATACATTTTGGAAAGAGATTTTGAGATTACTGTACAATGTAGAATTTTTGGGAATGTTTTTAAAACAGCCGTCTTGAAACTGAACTTACCTGAACATACTCAGTCCTCATTTGCTTCGCTCTGTCTGCATTTCTTTAGAAAGGCACACGGTATAGTTGTTTTATAGATACCTGGTGCCTTTTCAGTATGCGTGCAATAGTCGGCAAACTTATGGATCCCACATGGTTGAACATGTCTTCATTTTCCAAGATATGCTGGCAAATTTCTATATCATTTCTGGCCCGAACCAAATCGACCACAGCCTGCTCTTGTTGGTCAGTTAGAATTTTGCCTCTGCCTCCGCTATTTGGCCTGGTCACAATTCTACAGGGAACATTAGAGTAAGAAGACACTTGGTCACATCACCTATTCTGTGATACACATTGGTATGCAGTCATTTGACAATTGAGAGTAGCATAATGTTTAGTGCATGCTGATAACTTAGCGGTTCTCATTGCGGAAAGTTCTGATTATTGAGGCCTTCTGAGGTTTGGTTGTATCATTGTAGCCGCCTCAGTCATTGTCATGCCATGATTTATGACTTGGTCTACAACTATTGCCCGAATTTCATGGGACACTCTATGCTGTTGCTGCCGCTGTCTTGGTCCGTGGCCTTGTCCTCTACCACGTTCCCCCACACCTCTCAAACGAGGCCCACGACCACCTCTCAGAAGGGGTGCCTGTCCTCTACCACGTTCCCCCACACCTCTCAAACGAGGCCCACGACCACCTCTCAGAAGGGGTGCCTGTCCCCTGCCATTCCTTTGACCAACACGTCTTCCTCGTCTTCCTCGTCTTCCTCCCACCACTGCTTGACCTCCATTGTGACCTTGATCACCTGCTGGCTCCATGTTACGTATCACTATGCTCTTGCAATTGGATCCCAATCAACTCTTTATATACTCATTCCACAATGTGCACTCAATCATCAGTAACGAGTTGGCAGAATTGGACAAGCAATTACAAGGGCCTGCATCTATACAGTATAGTACTGTCAATACTGTAAATAGTCTGAAAAGGTGGTACAGTATTTGGGACCTTAGACACAGTGTCTGATGATAAAATATTAGGCTACATCCATGGATATTGTAGTCTAATTGGTCATGCTCCACGCTAATTGGTGACAATGAATCTCGTTATCTTGAAACTTTCATGATTTACTGTAAACATGGAAGATTGTTTGTCTGTTTCCATACAACTATGCATTAAGAGTAATGCAACAGTTACTTATCATTTTGAGCAGTTGTATCAATTGATAGTTAGATCATTGTAAGGAAATGAATAGACACTCATTTGAAATGTAATGTGTGAATTGCCTTTTGAAATAGTAGTACTTTGATGTTAAGTTGTGTCATATTGAACAGGTGATTTTTGTTGAATGAACAAATGATCTAAGTTTTATGTGTATTGTATCCAAGCAATTGAGAAAAGGGTTAGAGTTTTGAAAAATTAGCATTTTGATCATTGGTTGTGAGTTTTGTGTCTAGAGTTGTGAAAAATTACATCAAGGTTCTGAAAATAGTAACAAAGTGATTGTAAAAAACTGTATTAACACTTTTAATTTTGCTTCAAATATTTAAATGTTAACATTTAGCAGACGCTCCTATCCAGAGCAACTTTCAGTAGTGAGTGCATACAGTTTCCCCATGGGAATCAACCCTGGCATTGCAAGTGCCATACTATACCAACTGAGCTACACAGGACCAACATGACACCTCAGAACAAGAACAGTTCATAGTTCTCTGGTTGTAGCACAGCTCAGCTTTCGGAAATTGTTTAAAGGTCTTTGCGTCTTGAGGTAGTATTGTTGTTTTTTCTCCCCTCAATAATGGACCACAAGCTCCATCATGCACAAAGTATGTTCTTGGAAGCAGAGTGACAGGTTAGTTATTTAACGCTGTTTTTGATATTTGAGCTTGAGGAATGCCTAAAGATACAGTAATCCTTTTGTGTAAGGAGGAAGCTTCATAGACTAGGTAAGACTGCTCAAAGCTATGAAACAATATCTGAAACAGATTAAAAGGAATTTTCCTCTGCTTGATTCCCACTGGGCAATTCAACATCTATTCCACGTTTGTTCAATGTTATTTCACTAACATTAAGTGGAAACAACGTTGATTCAACCAGTGTGTGCCCAGTGGTTTTATGTTCCTTTCAGCTTTCCCAGGTGCTATATCTTACCTGAGAAAGGGTGAGAAGGCAAGAGAGGGTGTGTGTGTGTGTGTGTTTCTGTGTGTGTGTGTGTGTGTGTGTGTGTGTGGCTAATTTGCTACTGGCTATGTTTTTTTTTGTTTAGTTTGTTTTTTAACCTTAATTTAACTAGGCAAGTCAGTTAAGAACAAATTCTTATTTACAATGATGGCCTACCCCGGCCAATGTTATTTTTATAGATTTATGCCTACAGCTAATATGCTTCCCACATTTCCACCCATAAGAATGGTTCTTTCAGCTCTGTTAAGTATGTTTTTTTTAAATTTCAAACATCAAGACATCCAATCAGTGCTGCAGACAGCCAGACAAACACAGTGGGCTGTGAGCCTGTGGAAAGTCACAGCTTGAGGAAGGAGGATTCTGACAGAAACAGAGAGTCTGAGATGTTCTATGCTGATGATGATTATAGCTCATTGTTCTGGATTGTATTCATACATCTTCAGGTTTTACTGCAAGGCTTGTCAACCCCCTCCCCCCAGACTTCAAACGAAGCCCAGATTTGTTCGCATGCGTAGCCACTCATCCCTTCCTTCACACCTCGCCGACAACCTGCAGTGCAAAGCAACGCACAAAATTACCCATAATTATCCTGAGTCAATCCTCACACATAACAAGGCATTTTTGTTTGGTTTTGTGTTATTGTTGGCTCATCTCTTTTTAATTAAAACTGACATCTTGAAATAAAATGAAGTTATCTGCTACAGCACTCCATTGAGAGGGTTTCATTCAAGCTGGGGTTTTTGTACCAAGGCACAATTTAAGCAAATAACTACTGCCAAGGAAAATGTCTGGGAAAAGAGCACTTTAATGTCCTTCCAAATCTAAACAAACTTCAGAAAGAGAGGCTCTATATGTGGTTCCTTAAAAGAGAGCACCATGCCTCGGGTGGAAAGACAATATGAGAAAACAACTTTGTTACCTTAATTCTTTACTTATTTAATCACAACTAATAACAGCAAAAGACAACTTTATCCCAATGCTTTTGCTTGCAAGTTCATGCAGTGCCTTCAGAAAACTAAATATTAGTACCCCTTGACTTATTCCACATTTTGTTATATTACATTGTGAATTCAAAATGGATTAAATAACAAATAAATATCACCCATCTACAAACAATACCCCATAATGACAAAATGAACACGTTTTTTTTTATTTTAGTTAATTTATTGAAAATGAAATACAGAAATATCTCATTTGCAAAATAATTCACATCCCTGAGTCAATACTTTGTAGAAGCACCTATACCTTTGGCGCGATTACAGCCGTAAGTCTTTCTGGGTAAGTCTCTAAAAGCTTTCCACACCTGGATTGTGCAACATTTGCCCATCTTTTCAAGCTTGAGATGTTTCTACAACTTGATTCCAAGTTTTCAGATCCTTGACTCAGCACTTTGTTGAAGCACCTTTTGCAACGATTACAGCCTTGAGTATTCTTGGGTCCCTGACGCTGAAAAACCACCATGCTTCACCATAAGGATGGTGGCAGGTTTCCTCCAGATATGATTTTTTTATTTTTATTTCACCTTTATTTAACCAGGTAGGTCAGTTGAGAACAAGTTCTCATTTGCAACTGCGACCTGGCCAAGACAAAGCAAAGCAGTGCGACAAAAAAAAACACAGAGTTACACAGTAAACAAAGAAAATATATATACAGAGTGCAAAATGTAGTGCAAAAAATGCAGTAAGGTTGGGAGGTAGGACAATAAATAGACTATAGAGTAGAAATAAATTACAGAATTATCATCATTAACACAGGAATGAAGGATGTGCAAATTATGATGTGCAAATAGAGATACTGGAGTGCAAGATTAGTGAAAAATAAACAAAAATAAATATGGGGATGAGGTAGTAGTGTGGGCTATTTACAGAAGGGCTATATACAGGTGATGCTTGGCATTCAGGCCAAAGAGTTCAATCTTGGTTTCGTCAGACCAGAGTATCTTGTTTCTCATGGTCTGAGAGTCTTTAGGTGCCTTTTGGCAAACTACAAGCGGGCTGTCATGTGCCTTTTACTGAGGAGTGGCTTCTATCTGGCCACTCTACCACAAAGACCTGATTGGTGGAGTGCTGCAGAGATGGTTGTCCTTCTGGAAGGTTCTCCCATCTCCACAGAGGAACTCTGGAGGTCTGTCAGAGTGACCTTCAATGCTGCAGACATTTTTTGGCACTCTTCCCCACAATCCTGTCTCGGAGCTCTATGGACAATTCCTTCGACCTCATGGCTTGAGTTTTTTGCTCTGACACCTGTCTATACACCTATAGACAGGTGTGTGCCTTTCCAAATCATGTCCAATCAATTGAATTTACCACAGGTGGAATCAAGTTGTAGAAACATCTCAAGGATGATCATTGGAAACAGGATGCACCTGAGCTCAATTTTGAGTCTCATAGCAAAGGGTCTGAATACTTATGTAAATAAGGTTTATTTGTTTTATTTTTTTATAGCTTTGCAAAAATGTCTAAAAACCTATTTCCACTTTGTCATTATGGGGTATTGTGTGTAGATTATTTAATCAATTTTAGAATAAGGCTGTAACTTAACAAAATGTGGAAAAAGTCAAGGGGTCTGAATACTTTCTGAATGCACTGTACATTGCTTTTTTCAGAATACTGCTTCTTACTTAATATGATTCAATTTGCTGCAGTGAAAAAGCATTTTGACATGAATACCTGGATCTTTGGCACAGCGTTATCACTGACAAGGCACATCCAACACATGGCCACTGATACACCCTTATTATTAATTGTTTTACATTTAACCTTTATTTAACTAGTCAGTTAAGAACAAATTCTTATTTACAATGACGGCCTACACTGGCCAAACTCAGACAATGCTGGGTCAATTGAGCGCCACCATATGGGACTGCCAATCACGGCAGGTTGTAATACAGTCTGGATTTGAACCAGGTTTTCTGTAGTGATGCCTCTAGCACTGAGATGCAGTATCTTATCCCAAGTTCCCATTATAGCAAGGCAAAGGAAAGATGTCAATCACTCTGAGCATGATATCTATCTAGTCCTCATCATTATGACTATTTGTTTTTATCTATAATAATTTCCTCTCTATCTGCACCAGGCAGCAGAGGAGCCTCCTAGCCCCTCACACATCCAGCCCAGACCCAGGGAGTCCAGGCAAAGGACGAACTCAATAGCGAAAATATTGCTGCAGGCTCACACATTTTGATCTGCTTTTGAATGAGTCAGCTTTAATTTTGCTTTGCTCTCAATTTGCTGCTTTTGGGATGGCTTTGGCTGCACACTGTACTGGGAGGAAGCCGTCATGAGGCTTTTCCTATAAAATAATCTCTAAAACCCAAACATATATTTGACTTGTGTGAGTGTCCCAAACTGATGAACTAGAAAAGGAACACATCGCAGGCCAGGGGTGTATAAGAATTTCGCTGCACCTGTGACAACATCTGCAAATCTGTGTGATCAACCAATAAACTTTGATTTAATTTAATTATAGAGGTACATCAATCACAAAGGTCCATCAATCACAAACAGCTCAGTTAACGGTATATTATCTCTTGTTGACAGATTTTAATGAATGGAAGGATTTACGAGCAAGCAGAGCTAATGTAAGACAATGTGAGTAAGGGGCCTGTATAAAGAGATCCTCAATGTTGCTGAAAGAAGGGGGCTTGCTGCTTCTGGGAAGTAACAGGCGCCGTAAGCTGGCCTTGTTCTCTGCTCCGCCAACCAAGCCTCCCTCCACCACACTCCCACATCCACATCATTAGAGCAGTGGAATGAATGGGGGAGTGATTTTATGAAATCACCCAAGGCCGGTTAAAGATGGCTGCCCTTCGATCACCCGTTTCTACACTAGCTGTTTGGGAATTAGTTTCTCTTTTTTGGAGCAGAGACAAAAAGGTCTAGGCAGAGAAAAGACCAGTGCCTTGCTGGGGAGAAAGGGAAGGGTCTAATCTAATTTGGTTGGAGCAGGTGTGTGTGTGTGTGTGTGTGTGTGTGTGTGTGTGTGTGTGTGTGTGTGTGTGTGTGTGTGTGTGTGTGTGTGTGTGTGTGTGTGTGTGTGTGTGTGTGTGTGTGTGTGTGTGTGTGCGAGGGTACTGTGGGAATGGGGCAGGAGGACTGTGGCTCTGAATGGAACCTTCAGAGCCATAAGCAGTGGGGAGTCTCCCCAGACGCACTGATTCCAGGCCGGCCACTCAAAGAGGGATTAGAAAAGAGAAGGCCTTCCTGATTAGCAATTCACATTCAAGTGCCCCCTCAAAGACTCTGGGTAATATTTCCATCAATACTCCTCTCCAATGGGAGCCTTCAGTTGTTTACTCTCTTTTTAACAATTTTTCTCCTCATCGGTTGCTCCATCTAAACTGGAATGTCCGTTTAACGCTCTGTGTTCAGAGAAACTTTGTTAAACAGCAAACCAAGTCTAGCGCCACAGATTCCCATGGGATCTAAAATGACTTTCCCAACAAAAATATATTTTGCAAGCAGTTGACTGTAACTGTTTTTGTCCAGTGCTCTGTCTGGAGCTAGTGAGCAGACTCAGAGGGGACGCCTTCTCCTCCTCCTCCTCTTATGGCTGTTAACGACGACCACTTGAAAGGAGGATGAAGTAAGAATAAACTATTAAACTAATATTGCCCTTTTCAAAAGAGCCTCAGACGTTATTGGATCTGATGCATTACAAACATAATGAATTACAACACTGTTTATTGCAGGACTATCACAGGGCGGGTGAGACTTTCCCCGGTTGTGTGGACACATCCGTCATCATCATCTCCATACTACTCCACACTATAAACACTATCAGTGAGGTCCCTTAATCCAGTGGTGTAAAGTACTTAAGTCAAAATACTTTAAAGTACCACTTAAGTAGTTTTTTTTTTTAGTTTAGAGTTTCTGTACTTTTAATTCACTACATTCCTAAAGAGAATAATGTACTTTTTACTTCATACATTTTCCCTGACACCCAAAATAACTTTTTTGTCCAATTTACACACTTATCATCCCTGGTCATCACTACTGCCTCTGATCTGGTGGACTCACTAAACACAAATGCTTTGTTTGTAAATGATGTCTGGGTTTTGTTGTGCGCCCCCGGCTATCCATAAATTAAAAAATCTAGAAAATTGTGACATCTGGTTATGCTTAATATAAGGAGTTTGAAATTATTTATACTTTTACTTTTGATACTTAAGTATATTTTAGCGATAACAATTACTTTTGATACTTAAATATATATAAAACCAAATACTTTTAGACTTACTAAAGTAGTATTTTAGTGGGTGACTGAGTCATTTTCTCTTAAGGTATCTTTACTTTTAATCAAGTATGACAATTGATTACTTTTTCCACCACCTCTTTAATCAACACAGTGGATACATACCACCAGTGGGTAGGTTTTCCACTATGGGCTGTTCGACTCGCTGTATCCACGACACCACTTCACCAATAGACTAGTTTATATAAGGATGGCTGCTTATGACTGAGATAAAGCAGATGCTCACGGAGCTTAGCGAAGAGGAAGAGTGGAAAAATTAGCCCTCATTAATAAGTCATTTTTATTGAACTATTAAAACCATATGTGCAAAGAATACTGGGGGCTTTGATGTTTTGCAGGGCTTTTAAATAATTAATTGCCGGATTCATATGCATTTCCTCAAAACGTCTGACCCTTTACTAAAACTAATGCTATTATTAAAGTGCTTGCATTTCAAATGGGAAAGAAAACTTTTTTTTAGGGGATTATTCTTGCAGACATTTATGGAATATTCTTAGTAAACTGGGCTAGGATTTCTCACTAATTTTTCTACCATCTAAAGTATGTTCCTCTACATTTTCTGTTGTCATTCATTTGGTAATTAATCTCTTTCACATTGCACACTCTGGGTCGGACAGAAGCAATATTTTATTAATTTTTCGGATTAAACATTTTTTGAAATAAGTTATTTACCTCTTTATTTAGCTAGGCAAGTCAGTTAAGAAGAAATTCTTATTTACAATGACGGCTTACCCCAGCCTCGCCTAACCCGGACAACGCTGGGCCAGGTGCGCACTGCCCTACGGGACTCCCAATCATGGCCTGTTGTGATACAGCCCCAGATCGAACCCAGGTCTGTAGTGACACCTCTAGCACTGCAATGCAGTGCCTTAGACCACTGTGCCACAACATATGTTCCCTGACAGTGGAATCGAACCCGAGCTGCAGCAGTGAGAGCGCCAAATAAAAAATAATTCTCAAAAAGGTAAGAGTAAAAATTATTGACACCCCTATTTTCAATACCTTTCAATATCTCAGCATGCGAGGATAACAGCACTGAGCCTTTTTATAGCATGTTTTATGAGTTTGAGAACACATTGGGATCGATCTTAGACCATTCCTCCATACAGATCATTACAGATATCCTTCTTCTGTGCTCATGGACTGCCCTCTTCAATTCAAACCACAGGTTTTCAATGGGTTTCAAGTCTGGAGACTGAAATGGCCATTGTAAAATGTTGATTTTGTGGCCAAATCATTTCTTTGTGGATTGTGATGTTGGCTTGTGGTTGTTGTCTTGCTGGAAGATCCACTTGTGGCTAGGTTTTAGGCTCCTGGCAGAGGCAACCAGTTTTTTGGCTAAAATATCCTGGTACTGGGTATTGACCCCAGGTGCAAGTGGAAGCAAAATAGCCCCATAACATCAAAGATCCACCACCATATTATACAGTAGGTATGGGGTGCCTTTCTGCTACTCCATTCTCATTTTGATCCCAAACCCTAGTGTGTGTGGCCAAAGAGCTCTATTTTCACGTCATCCAACAAATGTAGACGCCTGGAGTTTGCTATACAGCATTGGCACATGGATTGGAAACTCTGCTTTGGCCACGCACATCATTTGTGGGTTTGGCGTCGAAATGAGAATGCATAAGCAGAAAAGAACCCCATACCTACTGTAAAATTTGGTTGTGGATCTTTGATGAACCTGGTTACCTCTGCCAGTAGGCTGAATCTTGGCCGCAAGTGGATCTTCAAGCAAGATCCACAGTGCGCACACATCAAAATCCACAGTGAAATTATTTATTGGCCACAAAATCCAAATTTTGCAATGACCATCTTGAAACGCATTGAAAACCTATGGTTTGAAGGATCTGGAAGGATTCTGTATGGAGGAATTGTCTAAGATCCCTGCCAATGTGTTCACCAAATCATAAAACATTTTTGAAAAATGCTCAGTGCCTTTGTCCTCGCCATGGTAGGTATTAAAAGGTATTAAAAACAGGGGTGTCAATCATTTTGACCTATAACTTTTTTGAGAAAAATGTATATTTCTAATTAAACAAAATATCTTTCTCTGAGCAATTGTATTAGTATAAAATAATCAATTTTCTCCCAAAAAATGAGCATACAATTTAGCTCAGTATTTTAATTGTTTATTTCATACAGTAATTTTTGCTCATCTTTATCAGGGTACCAATAATTTCAGACCCTCTGTATATAACTGGAGCAGAATGAACTAAAATTGAATGGTAAATAAATGCATGTGATTGTGAGGGAGTACAGGAGCCCTGAACAATGTGGTAAGTAGTCTCACCTCCAACAGAGTAGTAAGTAGTCTCACCTCCAACAGAGTGGTAAGTAGTCTCACCTCCAACAGAGTAGTAGGTAGTCTCACCTCCAACAGAGTGGTAAGTAGTCTCACCTCCAACAGAGTAGTAAGTAGTCTCACCTCCAAAAGAGTGGTAAGTAGTCTCACCTCCAACAGAGTAGTAGGTAGTCTCACCTCCAACAGAGTGGTAAGTAGTCTCACCTCCAACAGAGTAGAAAGTAGTCTCACCTCCAACAGAGTGGTAAGTAGTCTCACCTCCAACAGAGTAGTAAGTAGTCTCACCTCCAAAAGAGTGGTAAGTAGTCTCACCTCCAACAGAGTAGTAAGTAGTCTCACCTCCAACAGAGTGGTAAGTAGTCTCACCTCCAACAGAGTAGTAAGTAGTCTCACCTCCAACAGAGTGGTAAGTAGTCTCACCTCCAACAGAGTAGTAAGTAGTCTCACCTCCAACAGAGTAGTAAGTAGTCTCACCTCCAACAGAGTAGTAAGTAGTCTCGCCTCCAACAGAGTAGTAAGTAGTCTCACCTCCAACAGAGTAGTAAGTAGTCTCACCTCAAACAGATTAGTAAGTAGTCTCACCTCCAACAGAGTAGTAAGTAGTCTCACCTCCAACAGAGTAGTAAGTAGTCTCACCTCCAACAGAGTAGTAAGTAGTCTCACCTCCAACAGAGTAGTAAGTAGTCTCACCTCCAACAGAGTAGTAAGTAGTCTTACCTCCAACAGAGTAGTAAGTAGTCTCACCTCAAACAGATTAGTAAGTAGTCTCACCTCCAACAGAGTAGTAAGTAGTCTCACCTCCAACAGAGTAGTAAGTAGTCTCACCTCCAACAGAGAGTGTTGTTTCTTCTTATTGTGGGCCATGAATGAGGAGAGGAGGCCCTTGGTTAAGAAGATTAGACCCCGACCCCACCAGTTCGTTTAATCAACATGCCCTTTCAGCTCTGCCAACAATACAAAAACATGTCTAAAACGTCCCCCTCTCGCTCCCATGGCATACCTCTCTTATGTTGTAATAGACTGGGCTACAACTTAACCACAAGTAATTAAGGCAGATATTTTGCTTTATATGGTTTGGTTGGATTTGTGCCATCATACCAGACAGTTGTATGAAATTGAATATCAGAAGAATTTTGGTGTCCATTTCAAAAGTATCCCTATCATTCTGCCATACTCACTGCTCATGTTCCTATTTGAGACTTCATTAACAAAAAACATTAACTTCAATAATTTAATAAAATAGCTAATACGTTTTCCGTTCATTTAAACTTATCAAAATTCCCACAAGGACCCAAGGAGCTTTCTTTTTTCACCCTGTGCTTCTTTCATGCATGGTTAAATATGTAAATAAAATGTCTAAAGTCATCCTTCAAAGGGGAACAAAAGGAAAAGAGGGCTGAGGGAAAAGACAGACAGAAAATTCCACCAATTCTCCATAACATTAGCCAGAGGGGGGGCAGCTTCTAGCCAGAGCCTAGCAGCAGGGGAGCCAGCTCGCTCCATAGAATCACACATCTTAAATCCCACACACAAAAACATAAAATATCTTTTCAGCTCCAGCCATCAAAGGGCCCCTTTCACTTTATTAGTTACAGAATTATCTCACAGTTGCTGATTTTTCAGAGATGGAACTGCAATGCACTGCTTGCTTTATAGAGTTGGTGTGGTTGGAAAGATGGAGATAAAGTTGATTGCGTGTTTGTGTGTATGTATGTGTGTGTGTGTGTGTGTGTGTGTGTGTGTGTGTGTGTGTGTGTGTGTGTGTGTGTGTGTGTGTGTGTGTGTGTGTGTGTGTGTGTGTGTGTGTGTGTGTGTGTGTGTGTGTGTGTGTGTGTATGTGTCTGCGTGTCTGTGTGTCTGTGCGTGCGTGTAGGCGTGTATACTGGGGCGGGGGTGAAAATATGGAAAGGAGGAGGGGGAGGTAGACAGAAAAAAGACAGAAAACAGACAGTAGTAGCTAGATATAGATGATGAACACCGATTCCTCCCCTTTGCTTCTCATTTTCAAAGATGAAGTCATGACCAGCAAAACAACAATGAGAAGAAAGAAGAGAGCAAGAATAAAGACGCCTGAACTACAACAAACCAGTAGACTGTGTATTCTTATTAGACTATGTGACAATGTTATCTTGTACGTTTCATTAAACATGCCCAGATGGATAATAAGGGTGTATGTCTGCTTTAAAAATATGTGAAGGGCATTTCCTGAATCCAGATGATGGAGAACACAATTGCTTAGGTCCTGTGAACGCAACGCAATGCCATCAAATGCTATCTCTCCACATTAAAGTTGTCATCTTTTTAGACTATTAAGCACCGGTTACACAGTAAAAGTCCTTCTGAATGGGAACGGCTGATCAGGCATGTCGGCTGTTTTCCTTGTAGGAGTTATTGTGACTGAGGAGGTATCAAATAAAAGTATGTGTGACCGTAGTTAGACGAGTAGAAACCGCTAACCTGCAGGTGGCACATAAGAACGAGGGTATTATGTGTCCATAATGAAGTGTATTCATAACCTGTATTTATGTTCCTGGTCCGTCCAGACATTGTGCACCGACAGCTGAAATGCCACCAGTGAGATATGCAGCGCTAAACCACTTAGGCACGCTGGTGCCATGTTTCTCATCTTGCCCAAACACATTTCTGAAATATTTTTAAAAGCACTGTTTACTTGTGATCTGGATTTCACCCTTGGTGGAAACCATGGGCAGACGAGGGTATAAATCTCACAACTAAAGACTTTCACAAGGTAATGTGAGTTGAGCTAGGGATCTGGTATCACAGACACTCTGGAGGGGCCTTCCGTTTCCTTCTCTCCCTGCCACCCTGCTGCAGAGGCCCTCGCCTCAGCCATGGAGCCCTGCTGCTAGACTACATGTGGTTCACTTTGAGGTCCACATCACCGCAGAAGTAACCACTCTCCCAAACTAGCAGCACTGTCATAGTAGGACAGTCATAATCAGCAAAAGACACTAAGGAATTCTAAAATGTCTTCCAAGGGTAAATCCAAAGGACATGGTTTCTCTGTCATGTACAGTTACATGCCATAACGGAATGCATGTAGTGATTGTAGTGGATGTGAGAACAGGTGCTGAGGTAATGCAAAGCTAATACGGTTCCATCCAGGCTCATAATACCACCCCCCCCCCCCCCCCCCCCCCCAATATCGACACTGAACTGAACCCAATAAAATCTCTTCTGAGATAACTTTAACGGGAGCCTCACCAGACAGACTCTTCCCATAACTGCCTGTCTGAAACTACAACAGACAAAGGGAATAATAAAAGTCACCCTACACTACTCATTGGCACTATGACACTGCCTGAACGGTGGTATGCACTGACAGCTCCTAGTGGTAACCCAGGCCACTCCTCAGTGCCAAGATCAGATGCCGATGATGAATCAACTCCAACAAGACTGAAATGGCTTCGTCTCAGTGTTTCTCCTTCAGGCACTTTCCTTTCATTATCAGTCCATTTACAATTGAGAACAAAGATGTTCTCGTAGGTCCTTATAGAATTGTTATAACCGATTTTCAGACATCCTCTTTTATTTAGTATCAGTATAATTTTGTGAAATAAATGTGCAAGCAAGTCATCATGTAAAAGGTCTGAAATAAGTATTGAACACGTCACCATTTTTCTCAGTAAATATATTTCCAAAAGTGCTATTGACATGAAATTTTCACCAGATGTTGGTAACAACCCAAGTAATCCATACATACAAAGAAACCAAAACATTATGTATATTATGTGTAATAATGTGAAATGACACAGGGAAAAAGTATTGAACACACTTACTGATATTTATTTAATACTTTGTACAAAAGCCTTTGTTGGTAATGACAGCTTCAAGACGCCTCCTCTATGGAGAAACTAGTCGCATGCATTGCTCTGGTGTGATTTTGGCCCATTCTTCCACACAAACAGTCTTCAAATCTTGAAGGTTCCGTGGGCCTCTTCTATGAATCTTCATCTTCAGTTCTTTCCATAGATTTTCAATGGGATTTAAGTCAGGTGATTGGCTGGGCATTCTAGCAGCTTTATTTTCTTTCTTTGAAACCAATTGCGAGTTTCCTTGGCTGTGTGTTTGGGATCATTGTCTTGCTGAAATGTCCACCCTCGTTTCATCTTCATCATCCTGGTAGATGGCAGCAGATTTATGTCAAGAATTTGCCCATTCATCCTTCCTTCAATTATGTGAAGTTTGCCAGTACCATTTGCCATCTCCAGACTTCACTGTTGGTATGGTGTTTTTAGGGTGATGTGCAGTGCCATTTCTCCTCCAAACATGGTGTGTATTATGACATCCAAACAGTTCAATTTTGCTCTCATCTGACCACACTATATTCTCCCAGTATTTCACTGGCTTTTCCAAATGTTGTGCAGCAAACTTTAAACAAGCTTCAACATGCTTTTTTTTCAGCAATGGAGTCTTGCGTAGTGAGCGTGCATACAGGCCATGGCGGTGGAGTGCATTACTTACTGTTTTCTTTGAGACAACAGTACCTGCTAATTGCAGGTCTTTTGGAAGCTCTCCACAAGTGGTCCTTGGCTCTTGGACAACTCTTCTGATTATTCTTTTCACTCCTCTGTCAGAACTCTTGCGAGGAGCACCTGGTCGAGGCAAATTTATGGTGAAATGATTGTCTTTCCACTTCCGTATTATGGCCCCAACAGTGCTCACTGGAACATTCAGAAGCTTAGAAATGCGCCTATAACCAATGCCATCATTATGTTTTGCAACAATTAGGTTGCGAAGGTCTTGAGACAGCTCTTTGCTTTTACCCATCATGAGATGTGTCTTGTGTGACACCTTGGCAATGAGACCTTTTTGTAGGCCATCAGTTGGGACTGAACCAGCTGATATTAATTTGCACTAACAGGGGGCTGGATTGCTTTTTAATTAATGATAGTTTTCAGTTGTTGTCTTGGCTTTCCATGCCTTTTTGCACCTCCCTTTCTTCATGTGTTCAATACTTTTTCCCTGTGTCATTTCACATTATTACACATAACTTAATTTCTGAATTGATTTGTTTCTTTGTATGTATGGATTACTTGGGTTGTTACCAACATCTGGTGAAAATTTCATGTCAATAGCACCTTTGGAAATATATTTACTGAGAAAATGGTGACGTGTTCAATACTTATTTCACCCGCTGTATGTTGATTATAAACACGGGGGAAAGCTTGAAACATTCTAGCATTTGTGCAAAGAAAAATCACTCTAGGTCCAACTATGCGATAATGGGTTTGGAAGTGTCTTATAAAATGTTTTATGGTGGATTGTGAAAAGTGTCTGGTAAAATGTATGAGGGCCTGGAAATTAAGTGTTGTAAATGATTGAATGGTAGATTGTGAAAAGGTTCCTATTCGGTTAGGAGGGAACAGGTGTGTTCAATGGAAGGTAGTGAGCAGCTTTTTGACTAGATTGGTAGAGTGGGAATATTACTGCACTTTGTGTGTCTGCCTCTTTAGATTGACATATATGTACATGTGCAGACATTAAATGCAGAAAAGATCCCTGAGGACTAATGTGAATATTTACATGTATGCCTGATGTTTTTTTTATTTTATTTAACTAGGCAAATCAGTTAAGAATACATTATTATTTACAATGACGGCCTACCTACCTACAGGGTCAGCCATAGTAGTAAGGCAACCCTGGAGCAAATTATGGTTAAGTGCCTTGCTCAAGGGAACATCGACAGGTTGGTCACCTTGTCCGCTCTGGTATTTGAACCAGCGACCTTCCAGTTACTGTCCAACGCTCTAACCGCTAGGCTACCTGCCGCCTTAAAATGGTGGCTATATGGAGAAATTATAAATAGATGTCTGAGTCACTAAAAGCATGCTTTATGCTAAACATGATGGAGTTCATTCTAAGTACCTCCTGAGCATAATTCCCTTGTATAATGAATATGGATTTTACTGTAGTTCAAATTTCACACAAAAATGTTTATCCAATTCCTGAGTTATGAATGCGCTATTCTATGATGAAATGGGGATCTCCATAGCCTACATCAGTTCATAGCCTATAATTATGCTGGAAATAGAAGGAAAACATTATTCGCATTGTATTGGGTAAATATTGCTTTAGTGATTTTTAACTTGTTGCTTTTTGTCAACACGTTAACGCACTACCCGACTCACAAAAGATATAAGGGGAATTGGGAGACAAAAACTACGTTATCTCACCCTCATTCTATTTTCCCACAATGCAGCGACCGTGAAAATTGTCAGTTTGGCAAAGAAAATAACATATGTCTATCTGATTGGAAAGAGCCTGGAAGCCAATTGGGTTGTCTTTGGCTACGTTTGGTGTCTGTATATACCTGCGCTGGGACGTGCTAAATGCTGACACTTTTGTACATAAAGTTTTAGTCGGAAATAGAGCAAATGGCCAATGAGTAGTTTGCTGCGAACAAGCTCTAAAATGCTGTGATGGTTGGTCTACTATACAGGCTGTTCCGCACGATTTGAAAGTAATCACCGTGTCAGTTTCATCTTTCTTATGCAAAGTAGCTGTCTTTGAAGGCGGATCTTTTGGCAGGTTAGTCCAGGACGGTGGCGACGACCAGCTCAAACGAGAAATGCCACCAACCACTGCAAACTGATGAGGTCTGTCTCCGGAGTGGTTAGTTAGGAATAGACCTCAACTCTGTTTTAGTTTATTAGGTTTACTACACCGTTTGCGTGGATTTATCGTATGCACTTAGCCTACCCAAACGCAGTGCAAGAGGAAGAACAACTTAGTTGAGTTGGTAAATATTGAAGTTACGACAGACTGGCTCTACTCGTGCTGCAGGACCTGATTTTAATGTCTATGTGCAGGACAGAGGCAGGAGGATTCCGTCCTGACGTTGTTGAAACCGAGGAAGACTGTCCCTAAACGCACTTTGAGAAGAACTGGAACGTTTGTTTGGATCGGAACACTTTTAACCAATCAGAGAAAGAACCAAGGCAGACAGAACAATTTATTGTGTGACGGACTAGACACAACTACCGCAAATGCATTTAATCTCTTAACATGTTGGATTATTCTGGAACAAATTGATATACTTTAAAGCATGGACATTATGGTAAGCGACCATTATTTTGAGAGAATTATTTACACTTTTTTGGAATTGTCTCTGGAGTTAAATTCAAATCAAAGGAATTAGCCTTCACGTAAAAAAACGGGAAACGATGGTCTTTTCATAGACAATTGTGAGTTTTCATTCACTGTTTGGCACATTCATAAAAAATAAAGTACAGAAAGCTTTTCAGTAGACCTTTCCTGTAGGAGACTCAACTTCTGCTATATCCTAAGGAGGGACATTTTATCTTCAATTGTTTGCCACTAAAAGGTTAAAAAAGAGAGAGAGAGAGAGAGAGAGAGAGAGACTATGCATTCCACTGCTAAACTGAGTCTTATCAATGTACTACTGGTCTGTCTGAGTGGTGGCTGCTCAGCCATTAGCTCCATAGACCCAGACTGGCCGGGTGAGGGGAGATGTCAACAGATTGTCATCCCCCTATGTAAGGACATTGGCTACAACATGACAAGGATGCCCAATCTGATGGGCCATGAGGACCAGAATGAGGCAGCCATCAAGCTACATGAGTTTGCCCCTCTCATAGGATTTGGATGCCACACTCACCTCAAGTTTTTTCTCTGTTCGCTATATGCACCTATGTGCACGGAGCAGGTATCCACCCCCATCCCTGCCTGCAGAGTGATGTGTGAGCAGGCCAGGCAAAAGTGTTCCCCTATCATGGAGCAGTTCAACTTCCACTGGCCTGACTCCCTGGATTGCTCCAGACTACCTACCAAAAATGACCCCAACAACCTCTGCATGGAGGCCCCCAACAACGGCTCAGACGAGCCCCCCAAAGGCTCCCACACTCAGCGTCCTGACTTCAGGCTTCAGCGACCCATGAAGGAGACTGAGAGCAAGGAGACCTGTAGTAACCCAGGGAAGTTCCACTATGTACAGAAGAGTGAGTCCTGTGCCCCCAAGTGCTACCCCAAAGTGGATGTGTACTGGAGTCAGGGAGATAAGCAGTTTTCTCTGGTGTGGATGGCTATCTGGTCCATCCTCTGCTTCATCTCCAGCTCATTCACTGTCCTCACCTTCCTCATTGACCCGCAGCGCTTCAAATACCCCGAGAGGCCCATCATCTTCCTCTCCATGTCTTACAGTGTCTACTCTGTGGGCTACCTGATCCGTCTGTTTGTGGGGGCAGACAGTATCGCCTGTGACAGGGACAGTGGGGTCCAGTACATCATCCAGGAGGGACTGGAAAGCACGGGCTGCACTATCGTCTTCCTCATCCTCTACTACTTCGGCATGGCCAGCTCCCTCTGGTGGGTCATCCTCACACTCACCTGGTTCCTGGCTGCAGGGAAGAAGTGGGGCCACGAGGCCATCGAGGCCAACAGCAGCTACTTCCACCTGGCGGCCTGGGCCATCCCGGCCATCAAGACCATCATGATCCTGGTGATGAGGAAGGTGGCAGGGGACGAGCTGACTGGGGTGTGCTACGTGGGCAGCATGGACGTGAAAGCTCTCACAGGCTTCGTGCTCATCCCGCTCTCCTGCTACCTCATCATCGGCACCTCCTTCCTGCTGTCGGGCTTCGTGGCCCTGTTCCACATCCGCAAGATCATGAAGACGGAGGGGGAGAACACGGATAAACTGGAGAAGCTGATGGTGCGGATCGGAGTGTTCTCAGTCCTCTACACTGTACCTGCCACTTGCGTTATCGCCTGCTACTTCTATGAGAGGCTCAACATGGACTACTGGAGGAGCCTGGCGGTGGAGCAGAAGTGTGTTGACAGCAGCAGGAACAATGCAGAGTCTGAGGAGTGTGGTATGAAGAGCTCCATCCCGGCTGTGGAGATCTTCATGGTTAAGATCTTCATGCTGTTAGTGGTGGGCATCACGAGTGGCATGTGGATCTGGACCTCAAAGACACTGCAGTCGTGGCAGAATGTGTTTAGCAGGAAGCTGAAGAAGAGGACAAGGAGGAAGGCTGCCAGTGTGTTCACAAGCAGTGGGCCTTACATCAAGCCTCACCCAGCACTCAAAGCGCACAACACAAAGTATGAGCCAACCAGGCCCCCTCCTACATGCGTATGAGCTGGCACTCTCACAGACAGTCTGCGAAACCAAAACCCTTCTAAAGCCCTTACCTAAAACAGACTTTATATTCAGAGTGCCAACAAGAGACAACAATGTTCATATTTATTTTAAGTATTTTTTTTTTTTTATCTTGATCCATCTCAAGCTACAATGACAGCCTTTGTTGAAAAGATCTGCTACTCCTGGAACCACTTATCCATCTAAGAACATAATAGAGAAAACAACTTTTTCTTTCCAAGACAAAGAAAGTGGAATAAACCATTTGGATGGGTCATGGAGTTGCTTGAATAATGTGCAATAGATGTTTTCCTTAGTGGCAAAAAATACAATATGGTAGAAACTGATTAAAGACAATGAAAAGACTCCACTGACAAATGGAGTGAATGGTCTGGGAGATCAAGAACCTTTAGTGTTGCGTTGTGTGGCTTTTTAATGGAAATCAAGGCAGTGTCATAAATGTTTGGACTGAAGTGAGAAAGCAGCTGTTGAAAGGGGCCCATTGACTGCCTATTGTGAAGCAAATTCATGCCACAAATAAATCAACAAGCACTGGACATCGCAAAAGTTATTATTTGTACAGACAGTTTTCCTGTTGTTGTATCTTTGCTGTTTTATAGCACAAGGGAGCATTTGTATATATTTCTTAAAGTTAATCTTTTATAAAAAAAAAAATAAACATTCCAGTTTTAAATGTCCTAAAAACTGGAATTGTATATTATAACTGTGTGGCTTTTATCTGTCATGTGAATGAGTTCACCATGGGTTTTACGAAAAGCACATTTCTCAATTTGCATGACAAATTATTACATTGGACATTTGAAGATAGTCATCACTAACCATTGATGTGAAGGTATGGAATATTTCAATCATCCACTGTAGTCTGAGCGTGTACTTGTGTGTGTGATAACGCGTACAGCTGTGCACACACTTGGCTTACAGTATATCTCTCTTTTGAGAGGTTTATGCTTTTAATTACATTGGTGTTTGAAGTTATGAATACTCAGACTTCTGTTGATACCTGATAGAATGGAGTGAGCACTCAGTGAAGTGCATACAGGATGAAGAAACAATGGCATCTGTACACGTCTGTTTTAATTGTTGAGAAGGAAAGCATCATGGGTAATTCAGAGCCCGCTCCCTCCATAGCGCATTTACTAGAGATGACTAATAGAAAAAAGTTTGATGACATCAAAGAGATTATGAACAAAGCACTTTTATATTATTGTAGAGTCAACCATTTTTGAGAGCGAGGCTTTCATATTCCACTCCTATTAAAATGTATCTATTCATTTCCATGTTTCATACATAAACTATAAGGAAACAAAGGCTTTTAAGTTTGTTTTGTTTTGAGTTCCTAGTTTTTCCGTTTATTTGTAACATTTATTTGGGGCGGCAGGTAGCCTAGCGGTTAGAACATTTGCGCCAGTAACCAAAAGATCGCTGGTTCAAATACCCAAGCCAACAAGGTGAAAAACCTGTCTTTGTCCTTGAGCAAGGCACTTAATCCTAATTTGCTCCAGGGGCTGACCCTGTAGGTAGGCCGTCATTGTATATAAGAATTTGTTCTTAACTGACTTGCCTAGTTAAATAAATAAAAAATCAAATCAGGCAATTTTTATCTAGATCCTTCGATTTTAGCACCTTTTTTTTCTTACAATGAAGTTCAGAGCACAAATGTGCAAATAAGGGTCTGATATGATCCTCTCACAAATAACCTCAAATCAGACTTTGATTATGTTACTGAGATTATCAATCCACTGCTTTAATAGTTTTTCTCTAATTACAGTTCTGCTCAGACTTCTATAGGCCTATAGATGAACATCTATGCAGTTAAGTTCAGATAACACAAAGATAATGGTTTTGTTTTTGTGCTTTTTTGTCAGGCCACTGATTCAGTCACGTGTGTTTTCATGCGTGTGTAGTTTAGGGATGGCGGCTATGCAATAATCCTACAGTCATTCAGTACAGGAATAGGCAGTTTAAAGGGTCTCGCTATGAGAAGAGGATAACCGCAAACAAAATAAGCAATATCTGTCATCTACCCTCCCCTTATCACCCAGGCACAGTCATATTTATAAAGACACATCTGGCCTGGATTTCTGACTGAGACTAGTTTTCAATAGCATGGTAGACTATTGACTGAAACTAATGTAATTTAACTAGGCAAATCAGTTAAGAACAAGTGCTTTAGACCACTGCACCACTCGGGAGCCCATATATCTGTTAGCGTACTAATTTGGATGGAGGTTAAATGCTCTCACACTGTAAACAATTATGTAAACAGGCGGTCATTGTAAATAAGAATTTGTTATTAAATGGTTAAATAAAGGTGAAATAGAGTTCAGGGCACATCCCCTTCAAACTACAAGTCCATTCTGGAGCGGCAGCCACGCTATGAGCTCAGCTACCCTCTGGGGTTTGTCTTTAGGATTTAGAGAGGTTACAGCACAAGACCAAGTGTGTAGAATGTCATTCTAATGCGAGGGTACTTTTTAGCCTATTAGCCTTGAAAACTCAACTACCAGCACTGAATTACCCAATTCCATTAGGTCATACCATAACATATAATTTCAATAAACACCAAAGAACAAGGATCATTGTGCACCTTCATTTTAACTTTAAGGTCTTGTGACTTTAATATGCATGAGAAGAACTCCCAGACCCAGGTATAATAATTTTCCAGGTTGAGTGTAAATATGTGCTCTCCCCTTAGGGCATTCAAGTTCCAGCATCAGCCCAACCCGTTTTAACAGTGAAAAGCACGACTCACGGCTTCACTGTGGCTGAATCAAGTTCAAGCAGTGTCTATTGATACTCTGTGTTGCGAAAAAGGTGAGTGTTTTCGAGGGCTTCAACAGAGGCCACCTGGATAACAGCCCCCAAGGTGTCTGGGAAAGCTGTAAATATGACAGTTACCACTCTCTTCCTCTGGAGTGTATGCTTCTAAGTTATTCTTTTATTTTCAAAGGGAAACACTGAAGTATGTGAGCAAGGGCACGGTAGTGTCAGCCCAAAATGTTTTGGAATAAACTACACATGCTTCTGAATTTTGATAAAGGAAAATGGAAGACCATGTTTCTCTGAGGTAGAGTTCTTGTTTTCAAGACACTGATGATTAGACCTGCTATTAGGGTTGCAAAGGGTCGGAAACGTTTCGGTAAATTTCCAGAATTTTCCCGTAAATTTTCCATGGGAAGTTAAGCCCGGGAATTTGGGGAATTTTTCTTAAATTCATTTTTAAAAGTTCGCTTATAACAGTGAACCTTTTTTGTGGGATACACATAAGGCAATTCTAGGTCTTGTGGCATATTTTGGTTAAACTATCCCCACTTCAATGGAATTGCAACCCTCTGCATGCACAGTGCATTCTTCCATCACATGTACAGCTGATTCTCAAGATCTTGCACACTAATGAGATGCTATTGAGCCCACACTACTACACTGTCTGAGCCAAGGACTACATGCTTTCTGGTAAGTTTTGATTACAATACTGGGTGGGGTGAATATATTTTATATGACATACATTATTTTTTGTTAACTAGTAAATAGTAGCCTACAGCAAAGTGTGTTTAGATAATTGCTAACTTGTTAACACTTTATGCTAGTTAGTTTTTGCTACCATGTGGGTTTTAGCTTGTTTGAGCCTGCTAACATGTTTAATTTTAAAACATTTATCTTACAAAGGAGTTGTTTAATCTAACTGCTTAACTATTTATCTGTACATGGAATTGTATTTGTTGTTTTTTTTAAACAATTTTTCTTCTAAAAATGCCACGGCACTATCTGATGTGTGGAGACATTTCACTGCAGCTAATGTAGAAGGAAAAGCTGTGTACATTTGCAAATACTGTGCCAAATCATATGTGAAGAATGCAACAAAAATGCAGAATCATCTGGCCAAGTGCATAAAGTTCCCTCAGCACTCACAACAAACAACCTCTGACAAAAGTCTCTACTTCTATTTGAGATGAAAATTATGAATCAGACACCTTATCGATAGCAACAGCTCATGGTCCTCCTGGAATCAGAAGTTTTTTTGACTCAATGGAGGAACATAGTCAGAGAAATGCTGATGAATGTCTTGCTCAAGCTGTGTATGCAACTGTTTCACCTCTGATGCTCACAGGCAATGTGTATTGGAAGAGATTTCTGAATGTTCTTTGCCCATCATACACCCCTCCAACCAGACATGCTTTATCTACTCATTTGCTGGATGCAGAGTTCATCAGAGTTCAAGTGAAGGTCAAGCAAATCATAGAGAAAGCAGACTGTATTGCAATCATCTCTGATGGGTGGTCGAATATTTGTGGGCAAGGAATAATTAACTACATCATCTCCACCACTCAACCAGTATTCTACAAGAGCACAGACACAAGGGACAACAGACACACCGGTCTCTACATTGCAGATGAGCTGAAGGCAGTCATCAATTACCTTGGACCACAGAAGGTATTTGCACTGGTGACAGACAAGGCTGCGAACATGATGGCTACTTGGTCTAAAGTGGAGGAGTCCTACCCTCACATCACACCCATTGGCTGTGCTGCTCATGCATTGAATCTGCTCCTCAAGGACATCATGGCACAGAAATTGCCATGATTTGCCATGAAATTACCAATTGATACACTCTACAAGAGAGCCAAGGAAATGGTTAGGTATGTGAAGGGTCATCAAGTTATAGCAGCAATCTACCTCACCAAGCAAAGTGAGAAGAATAAGAGCATCACATTGAAGCTGCCCAGCAACACCAGTTGGGGTGGTGTTGTCATCATGTTTGACAGTCTCCTGGAGGGGACGGAGTCTCTCAAAGAAATGGCCATATCACAATCTGCCGATATGGACAACCCCATCAAGAGGATCCTCCTGGATAATGTATTTTGGGAGAGAGTGGTAAAGCAGCCTGAAACTCCTGAAACCTATAGCATTAGTCATTGCACGGATTGAGGGAGACAATACCATCCTGTCTGATGTTCAGACTCTGCTTTCAGATGTAAGAGAAGAAATCCGTACTTCCCTGCCCACTTCACTGTTGCTCCAAGCAGAGGAAACTGCAGTTCTGAAATACATCAAAAAGCGTGAAGACTTCTGCCTGAAGCCCATACACGCCGCAGCATTCATGTTGGACCCCAAGTATGCTGGCAAGAGCATCCTGTCTGGTGCATAGATCAACAAGGCCTATGGTGTCATCACTAACGTGTCTCGCCACCCTGGCCTGGATGAGGGCAAGGTTCTTCACACTTCCAAGCAAGGGCTTTGGGATGGAGTCATGCCAACATATCTCAGCCACCTGGTGGAAGGGACTTTGTGGATCTGAGGCTCTTTCCCCTGTTGCCTCCATCATCCTCCAAATCCCACCAACATCAGCCACCTCAGAGCGCAACTGGTCCGTGTTTGGGAACACACACATTCCAAAGCACGCAACAGGCTGACCTATACAAGGGTTGAAAAATTGGTGGCCATCCGGGCAAATTTGAGGCTTTTTGAGCCTGACAACGAGCCATCCTCAACAAGGTTGGAAAGTGACAGTGAAGATGAGGCCTCAGCGTCTGATGTTCAAGAGGTGGACATTGAGGAGGTGCAGGGAGAAGACATGGAAGCCTGAGAGGAAGACAACCAAAGCTTTAGTTTCTAGACATCATGTTACAGATGTATGTTAAAAAATGTTTTTGGGAGATGCGATGGATCATTGGAGATCATTCAGTATTCCCTTTTGTTGTTCAGTGAAATCATCCATGTGAAGAGTCAACTCATTTAATTAAAGTTCAGTTCGTAACTAAATAGTTTTTTTTTTTTTTCTATCAAGGATTTAATCATTTGCAATGATGTCTACTTATTATAAGGTAAAAGGTTTATGTTTCGTTCTCCATATGATATGGTAAATATATCCAATGCAAAAAACATCTACATTTAAATGGTATTAATATTAATTTGCATTTATTTCCGTTAATTCCCATATATTCCCGTTAATTCCCACGGAAAGTTTCCATCTCTGAATATTCCCCAAAATGTGCAACCCTACCTGCTATTCCTCATTGCTGCCATTGTTTTCCCCTAGCAGTGCAAAGGCTTTATGGGTCTGGAGCTATGATTGAATCAGCCAAGTGGCTCATTAGATAATGTGTGTGTCACATGGCCCTTCTCATAGCCCAGTTGTTGTCCCTAGTGATGGTGTGGTAGACAGCATGTTTTGTTTGTCCCAGTAGGGAATCTGGCAGCTGACATGTGACTGGGGCTGAGGGTCTTCAGATCACTATATCTCAAAGGCCGACCATGGCCTCAATCTGAAAGGCCTCACTCACCCCCCACAGCCCCTCTCACACTCACTCTCTCATTCTCTCACCCTTCGCTTCCTCACAACTTTTGCACTTAACAACTCTCCTGCTAATACGACACTAACATACTGTAGTTCTCTACACCAGCAGTCTTTTGGGGGAAGTGTAAAAGTGTGATCAGCTTACCCACTGGGCACAAACTGTTTGAATCAACGTTGTTTGAACATAATTTGTCAACGTATTGTGACTTGAAATCTATGTGGAAAATACATTGGATTTGAAAAAGTAATCAATGTTGTTTTGAGGTTGAAAGTTAAACCACAGGATTATGTCATCATGGAAACCACATTTCAACATAGACTAACCTTGTGTAAAATATGTTGAATTTGAACCTCTATTCATTTTACATTTACATTTTGTCATTTAGTGACTTACAATTAGTGCATTCATCTTAATATAGCTAGGTGAGACCAAAAATAAAAGTTAAAGAATGGGATTAAACCAGTGGCTCAGATGGAACTATCCTAGCAGTTGATTTTTTTGTTATATATGGTTGGGTTGTCAACCAAACACAATTCAATATTTGTTTTGTAATACAGTAAATAACCTAAAGTTAAGGCTATCTTTCAAACTAATTCAACATTCAACCTTAAAATGAGTAACACATCCATGGACATTTTGCGGTTACAGTAACTATACATGTATTCTTATGTAATCATAGAAAGCATGCATGTTCAAGATAGCATGCATAGGTCGTCGCAGGTATGTGGAGATCTTCACAATTGCTGTTATAATCGCAGTTTGACATTTATTGTCATGAGTCGGGTTTTGGAGGCAGGTCTGGGCAGATTCCACTTAGATAGCCTAGTTGCAAACTCAGAATTAGCTATATATAAAAAATAAATAAAAATTAAGGTTAGGATTAGGCATTAGGGATAGCAGTGTGATTAAGGTTATAGTTAAGGGTAGGGTTAGGTTATGGCTGTGTCAGCTAGTGACCACTCTGCAGAGCTGCCTCTAGAACAAGATTCATGACAAAAAAATGCTAACCTGCGTTATAAATTGCGCAGAATCTCGAGCGGCGTGGTCACTTGCACCGTGTACTTTTAATTTAAACTCCACTGCAATCCAGGTCATTTGTACAGTGATACATTCATCTGTCGTATAAATAAACAAAACATCCGACATTGTATTCCCATCTGAGCTTCGCTATTTGTTGTAAATGGTTGAAAGAGCAGCGGTAGACATTTGGGTGACAACTAAACCAAAAATCAGACATTGTTTTCCATTGGAATTTGGTTTTGCTTTTAGATGGTTGAAAGCATAGTGATAACACATGGGAAATTCAACTAACTTTTGGGCTTTCTATTTGAGTGGGTGAATATGCTGTAGGGTGAATATACTGTAGGTTGTAATCTCATTGATCAACATCAACTAAATTTTACCCAGTTATCCATGTTAAAATGACGTTGTGTGCCCAGTGGATAGTTGAAAGTATGAAACCTTTGATACTAACTTGATTTAATTGAAACTGACTGGTTTTCCTCAAGTTGGGATGCCAGATGGTAGTATTTTCACTGTAAACATACAGTTAATGTGACAGAACAGGCCTTCTGGAAGCAAGTCTCTGACAGTCTCTGACTCACATTCAGGGAGGGGAAAACCAGCAGGGTAACATCATCACTTCAGCTGATCCCTTAACAACAGCACATCAAGTCAAGATATAGTCATACACCTATAAAAACGGAGGACCAAATTCCTATTCCCTTGCCCCTACGCTTATTGTGTAGCTTTTCTCCCATTGTATATGAAGGTGTGGTGGAACCATAATTCTGCCTCTCAACCTGTGCATTGGCTGCTGCTGCTGCTGCTAGCAGTCATAAAGTGCTCTGGCACGGTGGTATAAGTCAGGCTGTCTGGTTGACTGGTTGACTGGTTGACTGGTTGACTGGCGGCTGAGTCAGCTTCCCTTTAATCAGGCTTTGTGAGGACGCCCCATGTCCTCATCTTTAGCTGCCCAAGCAGCACCTGTTTACCAGTCCAGGCCTGTCTGTTATGCAGTACTCAGCTCTTCTCTCTCTCTCTCTCTTTCTCTTTCTCTGTCTTAGACTCATTACACACACACACACACACACACACACACACACACACACACAAACACAAAGGAATGTGTCTCCAGCTAAGGGGGGAGCTCTCCCAACATGTAAGCTCCTGATGCACTAAAACAAATGTAAAGGTTTGTTTTATCTTTGAGGAGTGAACCCTGGCACTTCTCCCACTTATTTAACAACAGCAACTAATATTCATAATTTGCCACTTGTAGAGCTGCCCTCCAATTGGCTTTGGTGGGAAAGAAAAGGAACAGTGTACAGAAAAAAAGTGATCTTGTAAAAAATAGTCATAATAAAGGTTGAGACATATCTACAATGGTTGGTGGTAGGATAAGGATATGTTTGCACAATGTCCTATTATGATTCTCCACATCCATAGTAAACACATACACACATACCTCTGTTTGCATTTGGGCTGCAGGAGAGGCAATGTTCCCCCTGACTATTGAAGGTGAGGGTAATTACATAAGAATCTGGCAACAATGCGAGCCTTCCCTGTAAGGAGGGTGCAGTCACCTTTTTCAAATGCATAATGATGCGCCTTTCAAGCCCTCTCCTGATCAAACAAGTGTTTGATTGTAGCTTTGAAAGCGAGCTGAAAGTGTTTATTTGCATGTTTAGGAGCGAATGAGGTAGAGATCAGGCAGATTAGTGTTAACTGAGACAGACCTCTGTTGACAGCCTGGTCTCATAGACTAGACATAACGTAGTAAATGTAAATATGAGACACTCAAATTTGTATGATATGTTACGTTTGGTATGGTTCCATAAGACAGATGGTTACTTAACCATAACCTTAACCCTTTTAGCTAACCATTCCCCTAACCCTAACCATTTAACCTTTGTGGTTCTCCATTAACCATTTTGTATAATATGTTACGAAATGGTTAACCATTTTGCTAACCATTACCCTAACCCTAACCATTTAACCTTTGTGGTTCTCCATTAACCATTTTTTATAATATGTTATGAAATGGTTAACCATTTTGCTAACCATTACCCTAACCCTAACCATTTAACCTTTGTGGTTCTCCATTAACCATTTCGTATAATATGTTACGAAATGGAGAACCATTTTGTAACATATCATACATTTCGCACATTTTTTACATATAGTAAATTTTTCATAAATTCGTAACATATAATACACATTGTAATTCGTAACATATTATACGAAATGGTTAATGGAGAACCACAAATGAATACATACCATACAGAACCTAATATATCATACTAAATGGAGCGTCTCGGATTTACATACAGAATAATATGTAACTCTCTGAGACCATGTTGCTGTTGAAAGCAGCCACTGCAAAGTGCAAACAGACTGTCCTTTAGCGGTTTGTTGGCTGTACCCTTCTACAAGGACTGAAAATAACATTATTCAGTGAAAGAGAACCCTTTATACAGATTGATTTGCTTTCTTTGTTTGGTTTATTAACTGAATGTGCAAACAACAGCAGAAAAAAATAACATCACATTTGTGAGCAAGTACAACAGAAAAGGATCATATTACTCTAATACACAAATACTTACCTTTTTCATGCCTTATTTTCCCGCTTGTTTTCACAACACTACTCTGCAACCTCTGCTTCTCTGTATTATTTCCATCATATTTGGATTCCTGTCATAACAGACATCAGAACAGGGAGTTAACTGTCATATACTATAATTCACAGTTGCCGAAACATATCAAGATCCACCAGCCTGAACGGGAAGATCAATCCACATTATCGGGCTAACAGGCCTTGGCATGGCCTCGGCATGGCACCACACATGTTTTTTATGATCACAAAGGCACAGGGATGTTAAACATTAAACTGAAATGCAGCGTCAAAAAATAAGGGAGAAGTATAACTAATACTTGTGGCACCCATAAGCTGAAATGGAGCTGAATCTACAAAGGCTGGTGAGTGGAGATGTGTGCATGGGGGAAGCGGGGGGGTGTCAGCTGGAAGCAGGGTTTTCGCCATGGTGAGTTAGCAGCGCCAGATTGTGACGCTCTAATCTGCCACCTTCCTAATCTTCACAGCAAATTGCTCAGATAATAAAACCCATCAGAATTCCAGCGCCCAGAATCCCATTGTTGCCCGGTGGAGGGGATGGGTTCCCTCTCTCTGAACGCATTCCCTCTCACTCACATACACACACATACACAAATACACACATATGCACATAGACACATACAGTCATATTGAATGTAATGGGGGTGCTATTTTAAATCTGCACTTTGTCTTCAGTGCATTGGTGCATTGGAATATAGTCACTGTATGATGCTTACTGTGATTACTGAACAAATCCTTCCCCATGCAAACTTTCAAGGAATGTGTGTGTGTGTGTGTGTGTGTGTGTGTGTGTGTGCGTGTGATGTTGGCAAGGCAGTGAGAGGATTGATGGCAAAAGATACAGGGGTGGATGCAGGGGTGGAGAGACTGTCAGTACGTTTGTGTTTGTATGTGTGTGTACATTTGGGAGTGTTTGTGTGTGAGAAAGATATATAGGGAGAGAAAAGAGAGAGAGGGATGATGGTGGAACTGGCAGGGCTCAGGAACACCGCTGAGAGAGAATGCCTGTGGTTCAAAGACGCTCTCAACAAACTTAACAAAGAAAGATGGCTCAGAGGGGGAGCATATGAAAGGAAACGACACAATCAACTGTCACATAAACTTGGGGAAAACATCTCGGCCTCACTACCGGAACATATACAGACAATCTACAAAATTTTACAAAACTAGATTCTGTATCAGTTCCAAAACAACATTATGTACAACATATAAAACATATAGGAATAAACGTGTTCTTGTCATTGTATATAACCATAAGTGTGCCAAATCCTGTTTACCGCCATGTGAAGTATCTATATTTTTGCTCCATGACAACAAATGTATAGTCTACTGTAATTGGTCTGTTCTCATTTTCACCTTCCAGGTCTGGTACATGCAACATATGTGTTTCTGTCCACAGGGATTGTATTAAGTTAATGCAATCAGAACCTGCCTGAATCGCTGGAGTGTTCCTTTTTTTCTGGGGAAAGTAGTTAACTCAAACTGGCATGTACAACACATAACATGTGTTACCCCTCAGTGGTTCCGTAGTTTACTCGAGGCAGTGACAGGACCGGAATAAATGTAGGCCAAACACAGAACAACGACCAAGGAGTTGATAAATGGCTTTATTGTTTTGTTTTTTACTGTATCTGATACCAGATACATGTGTTCCTTTGAATAATCAAGCTAAAGCCTGGGAAGGGGATCTCAGTTTCCCAAACACTGAGGTTGGCCCAGATTGCATGGTCCTGATAGTGGTAACGAGAGTGATGACAAGTGGGTAATCTACAGAGAGAGGAGGTCAGGACCCACTTATCTGCCCCGAGTGGAAAAGGCCCACTTAAAGTCTGTCATAAGTGAGAGAGGCCCACACCATGCCCACTGCATTCTAGAACCCCAGTGTACTGTAAACGCTCCATGGAAGCATGTAGCACACTTTAATCTCAATGTCTACATGTTTACAGCGTATCTCATTTGCATATCAGTGTTTGTGGCTTCGCAAATACAAGCGACAATGGGCGCCATTGAAGTGATGTGCTAAACATAGCTCTCAGCATTTGATCGTTATATCAGAGCCTGGGCAACATTTTCAAATGAGGCTAGACACAAAACAGCATGACAAAAAGCCTCTGATTTAGTTCTTCAAAGGATAGAATAGTGTGCAGAGAAACTAAATCAAACTCCTCTCAATTGTTCATCTAAAGGTGGGGATTGAAATGATGGAAGCAGAGATGGATGAGCTCTCATTAAGTGTTTTTTTTACTTAAGAATATAGGCCTTGGATCTGAATTAACTAAGTGGCTGGAGCAGGTCAGCAGAGGTCAGGTAGGACAGGGAAGGGCTCCCATGAGAGCCGGACACTTTTGAGGACTTCCACAAGGGGCACTGAGTCAGTTCATTGATATTCAAGGATTTGACCCGGTGATAAGAGGGATGCCACTAAGGTTAAGACAGTCTTGCCTCTCCTTATTGTAGTGGTCTCCAAGTCACCCCCCCCCCCCCCCCCCCCCCTCCAAAGTTGTCATGGTGAGCAAAGCAAGCCTGCAGCACTTTGTCACAGTCATGTGGGCACATTCTCCCTTTCTTCCTCTCTTTCTTCCTTTTCCCGCTGTCATTCTTTCCTGCTGCCTCACCAAGGCCCTGGAAAAGGGAGGTTTCAAGTGATAGGGTGCCAAGAAGTGCACACATACAGTATACCAGCCAATCAAATTCCTCATGTTACTTGAGGAGTGGATATTATATCTGTGCTGATTATGTCCTTTGCCATACAGACCATTAAAAGTCAGCACAAACATTCGTATTGCATGCTTACACTTATTACTCAAATATTTTGAGTTCCTATGACAGTTAAATTAAATAATTCATATTTATGTATGCGTTTCATTGTCATACAAAATATGTTCAGAGAGTAAATCTCAGGGAGAGGACTCCTGGCATCATCTAGATTAGACCAGACAAGCTATACACATTATACACTATACACTATACACTATACACATTATACACTACACACACTATACACTCTATACAGACTATAAACTATACACACTATACATTTTACACACCATACACTATACAAACTATACATTATACACAATGTACACTATACACACTATACACACTATACACATTCAACATCCCATGTGGCTCAGTTGGTAGAGCATGGTGCTTGCAATGCAAGGGTTGTGGGATTGATTCCCATAGGTGACCAGTATGAAAATTATTGTACTCACTACTGTAAGTTGCTCTGGTAAGAGTGTCTGCTAAATTACATAAGTATACAAACTATACTCTTGGAAGAATAGTCCAAATGAGGACTAAAAGAGATCCAACTATACACACTATATCTGGTCCTGTGTGGCTCAGTTGATAGAGCATTGCACTTGCAAAACCAGGGTTCTAGGTTTGATTCCCATACACTATACTCTTGGAAGATTAGTCCAAATGAGGACTAGACCTTTTCCTGTGTTGCTCAGTTGGTAGAGCTCGACACTTGCAACACCAGGGTTGTGGGATTGATTCCCAAGGGAGACCCGTATGAAAAATGTATGCACTCACTACTGTAAGTTGCTCTGGATAAGAGTGTTTACTAAAATGGTCAACATCCCTCATTGTAAAGATGTGTGTGGCTAAGAAGACAATCAGCTCTTACGGTTGAATTTTGCCCGCATTCAATGAGAATACATAGGCTCCACTGACCAGTAAAATCATTACAGAAGCTGCCGGGGAGCTTTTAACAGGTTCTAATGACCATGGCTTACTTTTTAAATAAAACATAAACAAGAGAAAATATCAAACCCATGAATCTTTCATTAAGCTAGCCAGATAAAAAATAATTGCTTAAAGTATCACTGGTTACCATCACTGCGAGTGCAAAAGCCCCCCGCTAATATCAAAGGCTTCTCAAAGAAACAGAGAGAGAGAGAACAAGTCAGTAAACTGAATTTGGCTGAGAACCAGATTGTGGTTCAGTTTTAATTTTGTCTGACTCATACAGGCATCGAATAGGAAATGGGGGTTATGGTGTTTTTTAGGAGTGGCATCAAGGCAGCAGGCTTTTCCAAACAAACACACATAAGCAATTCACTGCTGCGCTGAGGGTTAAGTAGTTATAGACTGGGAGTACTGACCAAGGATGAGTTCTAATACAGTAAGCCTGTCACACCCTGATCTGTTTCACCTGTCTGTGTGCTTGGCTCCACCCCCCTCCAGGTGTCGCCCGTCTTCCTCATTATCCCCTGTGTATGTATACCTGTGTTCTCTGTTCAGCTGTTGCCATTTTTTTTTCTTTTCTTTTCTTCTTTCAAGCCTACTAGTGGTTTCCCCCCCTTACCTCTCTATTTCTAAAGTTATTTTCCTTTCCTTTTTTTCTCTCTGACTGCCGTCTTGTACCTTTGCCCCACTACTCTGGATTACCGAACTCTGCTTGCCCCTGACTTGTCTTTTGCCTGCCCACTGTTGGGGTAATAAACATTTGTTATTCTGACTGTTGTTTGCGCCCGGGTCTCACCTGTACGCTGATAAAGCCATCATTTTCAGCAAGCTTATAGGATCCCCATGGCCAGAGACAGGCTGAACTGCACTCTTATGTCCTCCCTGGCCCTGCACAGACACACAGGCATTCCTCACATGGAAGGGGAGGAGGGGTTGTGATGTTTGTGAGGGGTATGTAACAGGACATTGTAGCAATAGATGGATTTTGCCCTACATGGGTTGTGGAGGAGACATTTCAGTCTTGTGGTGCAGCACCATGTTTCAAATGTGAATCAACCACCATGTGCATGAGCGGATTTAGGTATGGGCGACATGGGCAGCCGTCCAGGGCGGCATCTTGCCAGGGGCGGCACAGGGCGTCCGCACAAACATTTTTGGAATGGTGACATTTGCTCGATCGGTTTTCTATCGCTCATTTGCACGTCATGTCAATGATATGTCACCGTGTGGGACTGTGGGTCAATTAACCTTGTCGGAGTGGGCGCCCTGATTCGAGTTTGTGAGCTAGACAGGCTACTGCCTGGGAAGGTCTCCCACTCAGAATTAAGAGATGGGGAGGGGGTAGGTTGACCTCAGGTCTCCCCACTGGAAGCCCGAGTTAGGGGGAGTGGGGGACTATATCAAATAGCGCACCTCTAACTTTGTACAGTACTAATGCAATTAGTAAAATCAGTCACACTACGAAATGCTACCAAATAAACCATTCATAATACTGTGAATATTAGTTTCACAGACATATTGTTGCATTCTTTTCTGGTTTGTTGGAAATCGTTAAGAATAATATAAAACCAGTCTGCACACCACCAAGGTGAATTGGTTTAGTCTTGACTCTTGGTTGAAAGTATTGGGGGATGGGTAATGTATTGACGCTCGAGTGCCAAATCAACACAAATAGATAAGAAAAGGTTTAAGCCATCAGGTGCCCAGTTTAGGAAAAAGAGGAAAGAAGAAGAGGAGAAACGTGCAAAAGATAAAGGTATGCAGCTATGTCATCTCTTTATGTGTATAATATTATGAATGTAATAAAATAGGCTAGTATAACACTTATGTTTGATAGCCTATGTTGCTTGCTATGCTATTACACATAGGGCGACAATATTCAGTTTTCTGTCCAACTAGCTTACATAACATTGGATATAATTTCACAGAGTTTCATCATGATAATGTGTGTTGCCTGCAGCCAAACGATTACAACCTAACTAGCACATTATTGATTTCTTTAACATTCATTGAGGTGACATCATAAAGGTTTTCTGTGATTGTATTGACTAGGTCCTGAGCTCAGTAATGGGAATTCCCAATGCTGTAGGCTAACTTATATTATGCTGATATGTTGTATCTTTTGTGATATATTGAGTTTTTTGGGGTGTCTTATGCCTAGAATTAGCCAAGGAGGTTATATGGTTCATTTGGTTCCTATTCTGAAAGTTTGATAAATTGTGCATAATGACATATATTTAATTGTGCAACAAATGTATTTAGGGTGTCAGACTCATATACTGTTTTTCAATGCAAATTCAGAGGCACTTCTGAAATATTTTGAAGCACCCTCTGGCACTGGCCAGGATGAGGAGCCATCCACCTCCTCAGCCACACAGGTGTCTTCACAAATGTTGCCTGAGCCTGAGGATGAGGATGAAAACCAATTTGCTTCCACTTCTCCTCAGCAGGATTCTTCAGCTGTGTTTGTGTGTGTGTGTGTGTGTGTGTGGGTACATGCACATGTGCTTATGTGTGCATCCCTAACATAACATATAAAAATTAATAATTTCCCTTTTGCAAAGTTTTAAGTTTCCATATTGTAGGTAACAATTATGATTTTATTATTACTGGGTATGTATGTGGGATGTTCCAACACTATAAATGATGTGAATAAATTAGAAATCTGGCACTAAGGAGACACACAGCAGAAACACTGTACTCTCCATAAAACGGAAAGAGGTTGAACTGATGGCACAATTTGATCCAGTCATGAAAGAGCACCTTAACCGTGTCCAAAAAGGGACCTCGAGTCACACCACCAGCTACCTTGGCCACCAAATACAGAATGAACTCATTGAGCTGGCAAAATTCTTCTCTATCATTCTAGATTGCGCCTCAGATGTCAGCCACACTGAACAGTTGTCAGTTGTGATTAGAATTGTGTCACTGAAGGAGGATCCCCACATAAAGGAACATTTTATGGGGTTTTTGGAGGCAGAGGAGTCCACGGGCCAACATTTGGCATCCCTGATTCTCAAAAGATTAGAGGAGCTAAAAATTCCTTTTGAGGACTGCAGAGGACAGAGGTCTTATAATAATGGGGCCAACATGAGAGGCAAAAACAAAGGTGTCCAAGCCAGACTCCTGGAAAGGAATCCAAGAGCTCTATTTGTGCCATGTGGGGCTCACACATTGAACCTGGTTGTGGCTGATGCTGCTAAAAGTTCTGTCAATGCCACAGGATACTTTGGCATCTTACACAAACTGTACACCTTGTTCTCAGCCTCCACAGAGCGATGGGCCATCCTGAAAAAATGTGGACTTCACTTTGAAGATGTGGACTGAGACAAGGTGGGAGAGTAAAGTTAAGAGTGTCGAGCCACTGAGGTATCAGGCAGCAGCGGTGAGAGAGGCACTGATTGAGGTGAGGGATTAAACCAAAGACCCTGTGATGAAGATTGAGGCCCAGTCCTTGTCAGAGGAGGTGGGATAATACCGCTTCAGCATCTGTACAGTGGTGTGGTATGACATCTTGAGCCAGATCCAACATGTGAGCAAGCTGATGCAGTCTCACAGTATGCATGTGGATGTTGCAGTCAGTCTTCTCAGAAAGACAGTCTTATTTTTGTATATATTTTTATATTTATATAGCGTTAAATGTTATGATTATGGGGGGGCTGAAGGGGGGTTCGCCCAGGGCGACATACAAGCTAGAACCGCCACTGACCGTGTGATACTGGATAGTTGATCAAAAAACGGATGTCAGTCTAATTGACAAAGATAACAGATTTAAGTGATACTGTAGGTTAAGAATGGCGAGGACATCTCATCACACCTGAGTAGGGTGGATATGAAACTCATCTCATCACACCTGAGTAGGGCGGATATGAAACTCTTCAAGTGCTCTTTTTGTTGCTGTGACATTAAGGTGTGCAGATGCAGGCAAGCAGCATAGTGGCTGTGAAACGGTGGTAGTGCCATGATTCTGTCTGTAGTTTTCTTATGAAGCTTGCTTTGACCTGGATCTTTGTAGAGAAGCAACAACAGTGATGTCTTTTGGCTTACTCTCCTTCTGTTCTTGTCTTTTGAAAGCATTAAAACAGCTTGGCAGTGGTGTCAAGTAGGTTAATAACATGCAGTGGATTAAGGTTTCAGTATGGCTCTTCACTCTGCTCAATTGGAGGGGAACTGATTTACTAAGGGGTAAAATGACTAAAAACCTAACACATACATCTCACATGGTGACCTGCATCTCAACAGTGGGGTACAGAATCTGAATATGAGGTCACATTCATTCTCTCAGGGAAATGGCTTCTAATATACTTCACATGCCCAGTGTGCTACATGGGTTAGTCATGCCTCTTACTGAATTAAACACGGCAAGGTTAGATTATTTTTGATCTGTACGCCAACGTACTAAATCTGACCACTGCTATTGATACTTGCCCGTTTCAAATATTTATTTTGATACTGTGGGCCTATGTGAGGTTTCACTGTCTGCATCCTTTCTGATTGCTTTTATTTTTTTCGTTCCATTCCCGGTTCTGGTTTTCGTTTTTTCCCTTACTAGTTCCACCTGCCCCTAGCACACCTGTTTCTCATCACTAACCTATTTAGTTCAGTCGTCAGCCCCTGTTTCCCTGTGAGGTATTGTTTTGCCGTCGTGACGTACTAAGCCTGTCATTGTCATGTGTGATTGTTCTTCTCTCTTAGTCTCCACGTGTATGGCCTTCGTCTACTGAACCTTTTTGATCCACGGATTTACCCTCCTGTGCTTCTGCCTCGATTACTGCCTATTCCGTGTATGAACTCTGCCTGCCTTCCGACTACGATCTCTGCCTGGTCCATGTTGTACCTTTGCTGATTATTATTAAAGAACAGCGCTCTGCGCGTGAATCCAAAACACCTTATTCCGTATATCATTACAGCCTATGAGAATAAAAATCAGTTTGTCATCCTTTTCTAAAGATCCTGTTAACATACTCTCTGAAGAAAAATGTAATCTGGTTCAGTTTTGTGGAGTGAAACTATTTGCATGCAACAGAAATGCTGAGATTGCCAGAGCTGTGCGTTTTCCCATCAAAATCAACACTACATTACAACATGATATCATACAGCCCAAACTCTCCGAACAGGGATGATTGGTATTGAAGTAAGACCAGTTGTTTGAAATAAGGTTGGTCTAACGGGTTGCTTGATAATTTGTTTCTTTGTTCACTTACAGGAGTGGGAAGGAGCAGCTACCTGTTCTGATATTGATGATACTTTAATTGTCTTAGAGATGTTACAACCACTAATGTGTTTTGGAAGTTTGTACTGTACAACTCCCCTTTGTCAATGTGGAGTAGTTGTGATGTTTTGGGACAAACAGGGATGAAAGCCCAGGGTCCTGTGGCTAATGAGATACAGAGGCAGTAAGAATGATGCTTTTAATTACTGCCCCGGCATCGTCTAAAGGGGGGGATTGCTGAAGAGCATGCTGTGTGTCTTAGGTTGGGAGTTCAGACCCATGCCAGTCATGCTGTGGCTTCCCGCCTTTGATGCTCACTTCCCTCAGCTTTTCTTCCCCCCTCCTGCTTATTAGATTCTCGCCGCACAATGCTTCAGTGCACCTTTGTTCAAGCCCATGCTTTGGACAAAGAGAGGCATAACGACTGAAATCTCAACTTCAAATCCCCAGTCAGTTTCAGCAGTGCGGATAGCAACTTAATCTTTTGTGGAAATGAAATCAGCAACGCTCCCATTGGGTGAGGGCTTTTGGCCAACTCCCAAGAAGGGGAGATTAGATAAATTGTGTGTGTTTGGGTATAGGAGGAAATTCTCAAACAGCTAGTGCTGGGTATTTGAAATGACAAAAAGATGATTGCTTCTAAGTAATGTCAGCATGTAACATTAAATTAACAAAAACCAATATCACTAAAAATAACCACAAAATACAACTTGTTAATAAAGAGCCTAGTGATAAGGTTCTTTATGAACAAAGAACCTACTGAGAATCTAGTGAGTCGACACACCCCTGTAAGAGAGGAATATACTGTACATGCAAAGGCAGGCAGGCCATGTGAATCCACCAACCCTCTCCTCTTCCAGAGCCCAGCAAGAGGTTGTTGCTAAGCGTCTGCTCTCTGTTCCCCTGAAGTCCAGCTGTGGCCCAGCCCTTTGTTGACTTTTGAAAGATCACATGTCATCCTCTCTGAGGCTCGCTCCAAGGGGCACAGCCTCTGTAGGACACTGCTCTGGTCAGCATGAGCTGGTCAGCATGAGCCCCCTCCTCCTACGGCCCCTCCTACGGCCGATCTGGCTAATGTTTACACATGTGGAGCCAAGCCAAAAACACAAGATTCACTACAGCATTTAGCTCCTGTTACTATCAGTTGTTTGGTATCTATAAAATGAGTCAGATACTTCCCTGTCTTTGGTGTCTGACTAGTAGCATGACAGGTGGGACAAACTAAATGACGGAAGTGTGTGATGTTTATATTTCACATCTTTCGCAGACAGATGACAATTTTCTGATGATACAAGTCTTATTCCATTCACTGAACTGAGGGTCTCTCTCTTTTTCCATCAACAAACAACCTTCAAAACATGTTGTTCAGTCCTGTAAAGAGTCAAGCCTCTTTGCTGAATGAGATCTTTGTTATCAAACCCATAGGAAACAACATTTGCCAAATAAGAAGGAACTTGAATTTGAAGTGGAGAGTTTCCTCGTACTTATCTGGGTTAGGGGAAGTATGGGTAAGGGTCATTATTTCAACAAACAGAAGAGAAGGGAGAACATGGCAGAGGTTTGGTTTAGTGTCTTGCCCTATAAAACGTATACACCCAATTTCAGTACTATACTTTCTGTACAAATGTCTGCAGACAGTGGTATAAAATGTTGCCCTTCCGTTTTAAGAAATACACTGTTTATGAATTACTTGTCTAGGTTAGACAATATCGAAGACCAATGTTTTTTAATCCCTATAATTTGTGCAATTCAAGTATTTTACCTACAAGTATTTTTACACACCAAGCTAGTGCACAAATGTTAAAGGGTGGAGCTATAGTGTGTGTGTGCTCGCTGCAACCGGTTAACGACAAAAGGCAGAGACACACAATCTCCCAGCCAATTAAACAGTCATGGTCTATTTTCTTCTATTTCCTCATTCCTGAACCATTCCTAAATTAAGGATAATATGAGGATGCATGTGAGCTCCAACCAACCTTTCTACTCACTGCATAGCCAATCAGCATGTCACCCTGAGTGTGTGCTGATAGCTGAATTCTGTCATGACAGTTGAGTGTCACCCTAGCCTTCCAACTTGCATGGCAAACACTGGGCGCTCTGTCAGCTCAGGCTTAAACACTTCACATGCTGTAAGTCCTTTTATTTTTACATATGAGCTCAATATCAGCCCCTCATTAACTGCCCTGTTATTAGACATGAGTCTTGTCCTTGTAGCTCCTACTGTATGCCAGTATGATTAACAGCAGCACCATGTCAAAACAGAAAACAATTGCCCCTATTTCCACATTCACTTAATCACTTCAAAGCCCCTCTTTATCTAGAAAAAAGCTAATAGAATTTGACTCTTTGTAAGTGTATCATACTGTATTTCAAAATGGCCTCAGATGATTAAATGTAACGCTGGGTATCTCTATGGCCCTCAGTCATAATGATCACATATGTCAGAAACTGTATTAGAATTAATCTGTGATCCCTTTGAGTATATATTGATGAGAACAACAACAGTAATAGTGGTACTGCTTTTATTAATGTCTGACTGCCAGGGAACAGACAGTCTGTTCCTTCCCATTTCTCTTTGACTCCCTCATGTTTGTTCTCTTTGTTTTTTACAGTTGATATATTTGCCTTTTGATATTTAGATTTACTGTTCCATCAGTTGCGATGTGTGGCACGGTTGCTGAATGGGACAACTTCAAACTAAATGTGTTGAGGGGGGAAATGTGGAAAGAATGTCCATCCCAGTCATCATCCTCTAGGGGGATCTTTATCTCGCTCTCCATTTGTTTCCACTTACTGGAGTTCAAAGAATGTTCCTACTTTTAGGTCAAGGCTGGATTTAATGGAGATAATTAATTAAAGATTAAAGGCAGAAACCTTTCAATCTACCAGCGAGCAAGAAACCTTTCCATGGATTTAACTCTTTTGGGAGAAGAAATCTTTCAGCAGTCTTCTACATGATGACTCAGCTTGACTGTGGCTTTGTAAATTAATTGAGATAAGGAAGGATGAAGGATGCAAGACATATCTAAAGCCTTATATAGAGCTGGCTATAGTACCTTTTGTGGTGAGGTATACTATTTAGTGCTATTTGATTAATCCATGGGTTTAGTTTGGCAAAGGAAGTGAATGTCAAGTCAGGTAAACAATATTGTATTTTGCTCATCCTGCATCTCCATGACGTGAGAAACACACAGTGGTGTGTCCATGTGCGTGCGTGTGTGTGCGTGCACCATTTTACCGGGGGATCGCATTGATGCTGAGCAGATTAAGTTCCACAGCAGGCAAAATCTAATTTTCCTAACCCGCTTACTGATATCATGCCACTGTATCCTTATTATTCAGAATCCCCTCTTGTTCTACATTTCCAATCAAGTGTAGGAGCTCAATAGGTCCCCTGCTAGGCCTACGAAGGCTCTGATCCTGCTTTGTTAGCACATTTCTGTCCAAATGGGACAGTGAGTTGGGGGAAAATAGTGCTAGCCATGATGTATCGGACAGACATACACAATACAGCATGTTTTGAGTCAGAAATACCCAAAATAACTATCACAATGATGAAAATGATCACGATGATCATACATTTTTAAACAACAAAACCAATTTGGTATGCAGTCCTAAAGTACTGTACTTTCCGGGTTTCTCTTGGAGGAAGGTGCCTACTCATTTGTGTTGGGCCTGGATAGTCTCTCAGTGGTTAATTAGTGTAAGTGTGGGATCCACACTGCTGGACCATCTTGAAGCCTGAAGCGCATTCATCAACGTCCCTGGCAGGGGGCACCTTTCTCAGCCTTGCACTGCTCAGCTTGCAGCTCGCTCTCTGCTCCGCTTTTCTTCTTTTCCCTTTCATTTTCGTTTCTTTTTTTGGCTTTGGCCTTTGTTGTTGTTTTTTTAAGGGGTGGTGTTTGAAGGAAACTTTTTCTTTCCAAAGAAGGCCTTTATAGTGCCCGATGTCTTACCATTGGAGTGAAAGGTGATATGATAGAATCAAATATTTTCAGAAGCCACACCACTGTTTTATCATTTGGAGCTACTGATAAAAGTACATTCCAGCTTCAAATTGAAGTATTTTTTTTTGTCTCATGTTTGGCTAATCTAGCTACTCCAAATATCGAATTGAATTTGAGAGAAATCTGTATTTGCTTGTATAGCCTAATGCTAATTGAGAAGAAGGGCATTTCTCCCTTCAGATGTCAGATGTGAGATGGGTGCGACTATGATCTTGTAATAATTAACTTTGTTACTTTAAGTGAAGAAGTTCTAAAGACAAAAAAACTGCCAAATTGTCCTCTAAAAGAAAAGGGTATTGGTGCTCTAAGGAGAAGGGAGTTTTATGACCTCTTCCCAGAGGGGCCCGCTTTCCGTTTCCAGGTGTTCAATTAGCACTTTATATGGAGTATGTACCTCTAATTTGCATTTAACTGGCCCGTCATAAACATTTACACATTACATGCAGTCTTTTTAAAGACAAACACTATACAGAGTTATATTTGTGTATTGTTTTTTCCTTGTTTGTTGTCCATTTTGTGGTCCAGTGTTTTTTTATTTTATTTATAATGAGTGATTGATGAAAATAATTGATAATACTTATGTAGGATATAGCATTAAATTAATGTTGATGACACTTTCTCTCTTCTGTCAATCCTCTCTCATCTCTCTCCCTTTTGTCAGGCAGGTTAACAGTGACTGGAGAGATTCTTCTCAGACTGGTCCCTCAGGTCTGAATCAGTAATCACTCTTAGATCTCAGACATGAAAGACTTGTGTACATCTTCCCCAAAATGCCAACTTATTTTCTAATGGATAAACGGTGAGAGGGGAAAGGGGAGGAAGAGGGTGGAAGAAGAAATGTTTACTCATATTTTAGCCCCCTTGAAAGAATGTGAAAGAGAAATAAAAGTGACTTTGTCACAGAATCATTAACATCTGAATCATTAATATTTTATCAATGTCAAGAGGAACTCCGAAACAAGAAAAGGAATGGTCCATCCCAGTCTTTAGGAAACTTCTGGCCTCCAGTAACTATGGGTGAGTGCTTTGTACATGATGATCTGTTTGCCACCTAGTTCATGTAAAAACCAATGTAAGAAGGTAGTCATTAAACTAATTATGCACAGTAATGTTTGATAGAAGCAAGACAGATGAAAAGAACAATGGGCATACAAAATAAGGAGGGATGACAGTGGCAAAGTTTAAGTATCACAGCTAGATGATTGGAGTGGCTGGGCTGCAAGGAACATCAGACTGTTAAAAGTTTTACTATCCATGCTTCCTCATTATTCTTTGCTTACCAAAACCGCTCATCAAAAACTGAGATGATGCAAGAACAACACTAACATCAGCAGCAATTTGTCAGGAAAATCGCACAACCCCTAGATTACTTTTCCTTTGAACATCCAGAGGAAATTAGATACATGTCCATCCAGAATCCATGTTGAGCAATGTGCTCCCCCGAAAAAGGCATTTCTCATTGATCAAGTCAACATCAAAACAAACATGGTGATGAAACAGAACAAAGTGACACAGTAGGGGGACTTCTACCAAGTATAATAAATTAGATATTAGCTATGGTATAAATTATAATTCCAGATTTCTGGACTATGTTGGATACTTAATTTTGAATAGCACAACAACTCATCCAAACACAATACCATTCTTATGTTATTAATTATAGGGCATGAGTAGTGAGTAGGCCTGATATAACTAAATGATGTGTGTTCATTGGGCTTTTGAATGACACCATATAGTGTTTCATGATGTCTACAAGATAAGAGTTTATTTTCTAGAAATTATGCAATTCTGTCTAGATTATAATCAGGTAGTCTACTGGGCCGATTTGTGGTTCATGTCGGTTTGTGTAGCTGCCAGGCTTGTGCTTTATCACCTTCTGGTGGATATTTGTAAAATTGCAGCTGGCAGGTGCAAGCGGTACTGAAAACGTTCAAGATCATTAAGATCACTCCGCTGATTATCTTTCCAAAAATAGATCTCTTTATCTCTTCCGTTTTGCACATATATATATATTTTTTTTAAATACATTTTTGGTTGAAAACAAACACATTTTATCCAGTAAGTGAAATATCTTTTAAAATAATATGTTTCGCGTTGAACTGTTGTTCATTTCATTCGCAAATTTTAATGAGCGTAGTAATACTTTGAAGTCAGAAGATCTACACATACTGCGTTCAAGCAAGGAAAAAAAAAAAATCACTGCTGCTGATTGTTCTTTGACAAGGTTGAGTTTGTAAGTAGGTAGAACTATTGATATCATATTCACATACATCACCAAAGATTCTGCTAGACATTAATTGTATAAATCAAACATGAAGAATGCTATCTGTTAATTTACATGATTTGAAGTTGGAAGTCAAGTTTGTACATTTTGTCAACTAAGTTAGCTAGCAAATGTTGGCTGGCTAGCTGAACAACATTCCTGCTGCATTATTTAGATTTCACGAAAACGTATCGTGTTAGCTTGCTGAAAATAAGTTGTAATGAAACTTTCATATGCATAGATGGTTAGCTGTCACTCCAATGCTAGCTAACTAAACTAGATTTAAGGGGCCATGTGCCTGCTGTGAATTTTTGTTTTACTTCATTGTGGAAGTAGCTAACTAGCCAGCCACTGCCCCAACACGTGCTTTTAACTTTGTCAACCAATTTCTCTTCACTATTTGTGGTTGAAATAATTATAATAGTTGGCTACAGGTAACATTTTTGTTGGCCTAGCTAGCCTTTCATGTATTAGGCGTTGGCAAATAACGTTAATAATGTGCAACAAGTGACTAATGTATGTGCTCAAACTTGGTTGACAGTGTTGCCTATTCGTGAGCTAAACCAGCTACCAATTAGCTACCTTACAAGGAACATAGTTATCAGAATATTTTAGTAAATGGGTAAATTCATTGCAATAACACTGTCATCTCTTCAGGTTTTAGAAGTTGAAAATGTCTGGCCGTGCACGAGCACGATCAAGGGGCCGAGCGCGAGGTCAAGAGACCGCGGCACCTGGCGTGGTTAGTCTGCATAAGCCACTAGTTAATATGTTAACTGGGGCCTGGAGTTTTCCCTGGTCCTATGATACATATTCTAATAGTAGTCAATTTTAACAGTTTAGTTTTGGTTGTGAGAAATCATTCAAGTACATGAATCTTAAGGTGTTTGTTAATCAAATGTAAGAAATTACAGTTGTCTTATCTGATATGAGTCTGATCTTATATGCAGACCCCCTTTCAGGAGACTGCACGAGAAGCTCCGCCCTCTGAGGGTGAGCTTGTGGGGCGAGGAAGACAGAGAACTGCCCCAGGGGCTGTGTCCTCCGAAGGTGCAGTGCTCTTTTCATACATTCTCTGGAAAATCTAATATGACAGTAACTCCCCCCCCCAAAAATGTGATTATGGATAGTTGAATTTAATTAAAATAAAAAAATGCTGTGCATACATTTACAATCAACGACGATAGAAGGCTGACTCGTGTTTTGTTTTTTCACAGCCGTTATTCAGATATCTGCAGGGTTTCAGCAGGTGAAGATCGGAGAGCGAGGTGGACGACGCCGTGACTTTCACGATGCAGGAATCAACACCAGGCAGGCCATGGAACACGTGAGAGAGTCCAAGTCTGGTGTGTAAATGGCTTATGACTACATGGTTTGACAGGAATTGCCATAATACCCCTATATTTAAAAACCCCCAAAGTGTTACTGAGCTAAGGCATTTAGTAAATGCCTTGGTTGCAGTCTGGTTTAATGGTAACCTTTGATATTTCGTCAGGTTTCTCTGGCTCTCCCATTGAGCTGAAAGCCAACTTCTTCAAGATCCTGTCCCGCCCTCAATGGGTGCTGTACCAGTACCATGTGGACTTCAAACCTGTCATGGAGTCACGCCGCCTGCGTTCTGCCCTCATGTATCAGCATGAGGAGACATTAGGCAAAGCTCGCACCTTTGATGGCGCCCTCCTCTTCCTGCCTCACAAACTGCACAACACGGTACAGTACACTGGAGGGCACTATTCCTCTGGTGGCTTTATGTAGTGATGTAATTTAGTACTAACTGCCTGCGTAACATGGGATTTACAGTTAAAGGTGCGATATGCCGAAATGATTGCTAAAATTATAATTGTTCGCTTAATTTCAATTTGTGACAAAACAAGGATCATTGTACCATCTAAACTGCTGTGAAATATTTTAAATAACACAAAATATTTTATCGTACAAAAGTAAAAGACACAAAACATGGCTGTGTGAATTTGGTTAAGTTGCATATTGAAACTTTAAGTTTATCTTAAACAACATAGAAGGCTGATTGGCACCTAGGTGCTTTTTAGACATGCATTAATACATTATTCTAAATCTGCTGGGTCTTTCTATACACATTATTTATAGGAGACTGTGCTGTACAGTGAGACCAGAATGGGAGAGAAAGTCCAGATCACTATCACTCTGACCAATGAGCTGCCCCCCACTTCTCCAGTGTGCCTGCAGTTCTACAACATAATCTTCAGAAGGTCAGAACAACCACTGAAGGGTCATTGTTTTGTTCAAAGCTTTGAGTTTCAAAACTCTGAAAATAATGGTATTCCATATCTGTAAAACATAGGACAGTAACATATTAACACCAAAACCCCAGCCTTGGCTCTACTCCATCACTGCCTAACAGTTGTCTGCTCTTGTTTTCAGAGTGCTGAGGATGCTGAACATGCAGCAGATTGGACGCCATTACTACAACCCAACAGACCCACTCAATATCCCACAGCACAGGTCTGCATTTCACTAGCATCAACAGTGGAATCTATGGAGATTAGAGAACCAGAATTAAGCTGTGTGTTGTCTTCTGTCGTTCTTGTGTGCTGTGTGTGTTGTTCAGGCTGACCATCTGGCCTGGCTTCACGACCACCATCCTCCAGTACGAGTCCAGCATCATGCTGTGCACGGACGTGAGCCACAAGGTGCTGCGCAGTGAGACGGTGCTCAGCTTCATGATGGGCCTCAGGCAGCAGAGTGGAGATCAGCGCTTCCCAGAGGCCTGCACCAAGGAGTTGGTGGGACTCATCGTCCTCACCAAGTAAGACCCACTACTAGATAATGCCTTCAATACTGAAATCTGAGAATCTTGATATAGGGAACAACCGCTTGAAAAGTGTTAACCCTTGACACTTCTGGGAATTGGCCTATATGGATAGGGCTAAATTTAAATGTTTCTTACAGAATAAATATGAAAAACAAATGCATAGCCATGGTAGCAATTAAAAGGGAACCTTTTATAGACAATGGGAACATTGGACCAAATGTGAGTACAACAGTTTACCTGACACTAGACTAAATCCAAACATTACGCTGTTGATTTTGTGCGTTTTACATTTACTGTACTTTACCCCACATTTCTTGATAATAAAGTCTGAAAATACTCTGGATACATTCAGTAACATGTGGGGTAGGTGCAACACAAGACCAACAAATTACAAGGGTTTGAGTGAAAGGATTATCTTGTCTCCAAGTAGCCACACACCTTTCCAAAGTGTGTACAGTTCCTAAGCATTTGATGCACTTTTAGGACTTAAAAGAAGAGTTTTCAACAATAACTGGATTTTAATTTTGGTGCGCATAGGAGTTATGAACAGGGGTTGGAACTGAAATTATTTTCCAATTTAGTTCTGAACAGAATCCCTATTTATTAAAAATAAAGTTTTGAACTGGTTCGAACCCCCCAAAAAATCTAGTAAATTTGTATTGGTCGCATACACATATTTAGCAGATGTTATTGCGGGTAGAGCGAAATGCTTGTGTTCCTAGCTCCAACAGTGCAGTAATATCTAACACGTATCTAAAAAAGTGAAATATTAGGACGAGCAATGTCTGAGTCTGGAGTGCATGTATGTACAGTGCATTTACAATACAGAAGTGTTCAGACCCTTTACTCAGTACTTTGTTGAAGCACCTTTGGCAGCGATTACAGTCTTGAGTCTTCTTGGGTATGACACTACAAGCTTGGCACACCTGTATTTGTGGAGTTTCTCATTCTTCACAGATCCTCTCAAGCTCTGTCATGTTGGATGGGGAGCGTCGCTGCACAGCTATTTTCAGGTCTCCAGGGATATTAGATCGGGTTCAAATCCAGGCTTTGGCTGGGCCACTCAAGGACATTGAGACTTGTCCCGAAGCCACTCCTGTGTTGTCCTGTTGAAAGGTGACCCTTCGTCCCAGTCTGAGGTCCTGAATGCTCTGGAGCAGGTTTTCATCAAGGATTTCTCTGTACTTTGCTCCGATCCTGACTAGTCTCAGAGTCTCTGCTGCTGAAAAACATCCCCACAGCAGGATGCTGCCACCACCTGATTGGTGGAGTGCTGCAGAGATGGTTGTCCTTCTGGAAGGTTCTCCCATCTCTACAGAGGAACTCTGGAGCTCAGTCAGTGACCATCAGTTTCTTGATCACCTTCCTGATGAAGGCCCTTCACCCACAATTGCTTAGTTTGGCTGGGCGGCCAGCTCTAGGAAGAGTATTGGTGGTTCCAAACTTATTTCATTTAAGAATGATGGAGGCCACTGTGTTCTTGGGGACCTTCAATGCGGCAGAAATTTTTTGGTACCCTTCCCCAGATCTGTGCCTTGACGGAGCTCTACAGAAAATTCCTTCGACCTCATGGCTTGGTTTTTGTTCTGACATGCACTGTCAACTGTGGGACCTTGTGTGTGCCTTTCCAAATCATGTCCAATCAATTGAATTTACCCCAGGTGGACTCCAATCAAGTTGTAGGATGCACCTGAGCTCAATTGAGTCTCATAGGAAAGGGTCTAAATACTTTTATTTTAATACATTTGCAAACATTTCTAAACCTGTTTTTGCTTTGTCGTTATGGGGTATTGTGTGTAGATTAATGAGGAAAAATAATTATTTAATCCATTTTAGAATAAGGCTCTAACATAACAAAATGTGGAAATGCGGCACCAGAATTAAAAACACGTCTTACCTTTTTGTAAATCCCACGTGAAACATGATAACTAGGCCAATAGTATCCTTAACTAGAATTGAAAATTAATCTATTCTCTAGCTAATTAAAAAAATCTCCCTATCTTCTGAATCAAGCTTGTTACGTCAGTACAGTAGCCTATCCTTCGGAGGTGGGAGGGGCAGGTAGCCTAACCATGCACAGGCAAAGATTTTCAGCTTGCAGGCAGACACTGGAATAAGTTAAGGGACAGTGTGAGGGCTTTGAATAGGCACTTTGTTACGTTTTGTTGTGGGACTAAAACAAAATGTTTGGAGTGTAAAATAACGTTATTAACTGGTTCCAACCCCTGGTCATGAGTGCATTCAGGTGCTTGTGCTGCGGGGAGTTTTCACAATAAACAAACATGGGCACATTCTGTTCAGAGCAACCCAGGGTATGACGCCATGCCATCATGTAACTGTACATCAAACTCAGTGATGTTAAACGTTAACACTGTATATGCACATTTGGACTCACAGGTGTTTGGATTGCTTGTATGGCATCAAAGCTGTGTTTATTATAATCATTGTCTCATCTTTCAAAATACATAGTCATCTTAATTCACAGCATTTCCCTCACTCAAACAACAAATGTTGGTCAGTTACCGGGTGGAATGGGGGTAGCTTGTTGTCGTGCGAGGTGCTCAAGTTCAGAATTTTTGTCAGTCAAAACCCATACATCGCTGTGAAGCGGAGACCCAGAGCTCTGACATGTATAGCGTGTTAGTGGCCAACTCTGCCATTTTCCAACCCGAGGACGAGTGTAAAGGGCGCATAAGCACTATTGATAATGTGTTACATTTCTGCAAAGGGTAACAATGACGTTAATTAACAACAGAAAATTAGGCTACATCCTAATGTAAATGCATCATTTCCCTTAGGTATAACAACAAAACCTACAGGATTGATGACATTGCGTGGGACCACACTCCCAACAACACATTCAAGAGGGGAGACTCTGAGATTTCTTTCAAGGACTACTACAAGGCAGTAGGTTTTGTACCATACACAGGCGTATAAGCTGTTGTCCCTTAATGGAACCTTGACTGAACTAATGGTGGTTTAATGTCTCTTCAGCAATATGGTCTGGACATCACAGACGGCAACCAGGTGCTTCTGATCAGCCATATGAAGAAGATTGGCCCTTCTGGAGGACCACCACCAGGGCCGGCCATGCTTGTCCCAGAGTTCTGCTACCTCACAGGTACCAATGACTATATAATAATGTTAAATTTTTTAAGTGTTAAACGTACTGTCGTGCAAAGTATTATGTGGTCAAAACACAACTTTTGGCTTCTGGGTGCCTTTTCATCCAAAGGCCTGACTGACAAGATGCGTGCTGACTTCAACATCATGAAGGACCTGTCCACCCACACCAGACTGACCCCAGAGCAGAGGGAGGGGCGGCTCAACCGCTTCGTTGGGAACATCCACAAGTAAGTTTAATGTCTGTGGTTTTTATTCCCCAGCTTTGATTGATTACAATACCGATCATCTTTTTATTATGCAGGAACACTGAAGCCCAGACGGAGCTGAATACCTGGGGACTCAACTTTGATAACAAACTTTTGAGCCTCACAGGCAGAGTCCTCCCTGTTGAAAGGATTGTGCAGGGATCCAGAACGGTATATAATCCAACACAAAATCTAAGTTTTAGTGGTGTTTATATTAGTATATGGGGGTTGGGCGTCTTCCTGCACTTCCCAGATATAACAGATTAACATTCAGTGTTTGAAGTATGGTCTTTCCAGCAGCTGTAATGCAGTCACTATTTCTTATCTTGTTTCCTAGTATGAGTACAACCCCTGGCAAGCAGACTGGTCCAAGGAAATGAGAGGCATACCCCTGATCAGCTGCCAACCGCTGGAGAACTGGTTTATATTCTTCACTCGCAGGAACAGTGATGTGACCCAGGCCCTCCTGCAGACCCTCAACAAGGTCTCCATGCCTCTGGGCATCCGCATGCAGAGGGCCATCATGTAAGTGCACACACATACACAGAGTAAGATGCAGAGAACTGCACCAACCCGTTGTATGGAATATAAAGGGAAGCCTTTCTCACCAGAGAAATGACTTGATGTCCCAGAGTTGACATAACATTGCATTCTTCCAGGGTGGAGTATGAGGACCGACAGGAGTCTCTGCTCAGGGCCCTGCAGCAGAATATTAAGAAAGAAACCAAGATGGTCAGTAGTCACTCAGCTAAAGTCTGGCTAACCATGACTGTCATGGTGTTATTACAAACATGTTGCAGCTGTATCTCAGGAATCTATATCCGTTGTGTTGGGTTCCTTCGTAAGGTGGTGGTGGTCTTGCCCAGCAACAGGAAGGACAAATACGACAGTGTGAAGAAGTACCTGTGTGTGGACTGCCCCACACCCAGCCAGTGTGTGGTGGCCCGCACCCTCGCCAAACAGCAGGCCCTCATGACTGTGGCCACCAAGATCGCCCTGCAGATTAACTGCAAGATGGGAGGAGAGCTGTGGAGCGTAGAGATCCCAGTAAGACACGCACAAATCAAATGCATCCCATGTATTTCAATGGAAGAATGTGCCTATGCTAAGCCATTACACTTGAAAGACACAACCACCTTACCTGCCTGTTTTACAGCTGAAACAGCTGATGATTGTGGGCATTGACTGCTACCACGACACGGCTGCTGGCAAGAGGTCCATTGGAGCTCTGGTGGCCAGTCTTAATCAGGGCATGTCCAGGTATGTGCCCTTATAGCCAGGAGGCATGCATGGACCCTTTCCCATAAGGGTTTGTTGCCAAGCTAAGAGTCTGATGGCAGAAACTGATTTTATGATGAAAGAGTTAACAATTAAACTAATGGGACATACCTCTGATTTCCCAGGTGGTTTTCAAAGTGTGTTCTGCAGAACCGTGGACAGGAGATCATGGACGGACTCAAGGTGGCGCTGCAAGGCATGTTCAGTCAAATCAAACACTACATTAAAGGAACTATTAAACTCACTTCAAGTGTTTTTCTATGATCCATTTGAGCCAATTTTGTGAGTCACATTTGTGACAGCTCTTTCAAACTCTAGGGCTGAAAGGATTTTATCCCTATTGAAGTTTGTGACCATGATCCCCAGTATCCTGAGTGCATGCTCTTTCTTTTCCAGGTGCCCTGAAGGCGTGGCTGAAGCACAACAACTGCCTGCCGTCACGTATCATTGTGTACAGAGACGGAGTGGGAGACGGGATGCTGCAGAGCGTGGTCAACTACGAGGTGCCACAGATCATGGAGTCCATCAAGACCATGGGACACGACTATGCGTAAGAGAATCAATTCTGGACTCGCCACTGTTATTGACTCCATTTCAATAACCAGTCATTCTAATGCTGATATTGTCACCCCCTCCTAGACCCAAACTCACTGTGGTGGTTGTAAAGAAGCGCATCAGTTCCAGGTTCTTTGCCCGCATCGATGGAAAGCTGGCCAACCCTCCCCCTGGAACATGCATCGACACTGAGGTCACCCGCCCAGAATGGTACGATCACTGATATATCAGTCAATGTCATGGAACTGTAATCGTGTGTGACTACAGTTCCATATGGTCTTTCTTTCCTTTTCAGGTACGACTTCTACATCGTCAGCCAGGCAGTCCGCATGGGCAGTGTCTCCCCAACCCATTACAACGTGGTGTATGACAGCAGCGGATTGAAGCCTGACCACATGCAGCGACTGACCTACAAACTCTGCCACATGTACTACAACTGGCAGGTATGCTGGATTCTCATAGCTAGATACAGTGGGGAGAACAAGTATTTGATACACTGCCGATTTTGCAGGTTTTCCTACTTACAAAGCATGTAGAGGTCTGTAATTTTTATCATAGGTACACTTCAACTGTGAGAGACGGAATCTAAAACAAAAATCCAGAATGATGATTTTTGAATAATTAATTTGCATTTTATTACATGACATGATTTTTAAATAATTAATTTGCATTTTATTGCATGACATAAGTATTTGATCACCTACCAACCAGTAAGAATTCCGTCCCACACAGACCTGTTAGTTTTTCTTTAAGAATCCCTCCTGTTCTCCACTCATTACCTGTATTAACTGCAACTGTTTGAACTCGTTACCTGTATAAAAGACACATGTCCACACACTCAATCAAACAGACTCCAACCTCTCCACAATGGCCAAGACCAGAGAGCTGTGTAAAGACATCCGGGATAAAATTGTAGACCTGCACAAGGCTGGGATGGGCTACAGGACAATAGGCAAGCAGCTTGGTGAGAAGGCAACAACTGTTGGCGCAATTATTAGAAAATGGAAGAAGTTCAAGATGACGGTCAATCTCCCTCGGTCTGGGGCACCATGCAAGATCTCACCTTGTGGGGCATCAATGATCATGAGGAAGGTGAGGGATCAGCCCAGAACTACACGGCAGGACCTGGTCAATGACCTGAAGAGAGCTGGGACCACAGTCTCAAAGAAAACCATTAGTAACACACTACGCCGTCATGGATTAAAATCCTGCAGCGCACCCAAGGTCCCCCTGCTCAAGCCAGTGCATGTCCAGGCCCGTCTGAAGTTTGCCAATGACCATCTGGATGATCCAGAGGAGGAATGGGAGAAGGTCATGTGGTCTGATGAGACAAAAATAGAGCTTTTTGGTCTAAACTCCACTCGCTGTGTTTGGAGGAAGAAGGATGAGTACAACCCCAAGAACACCATCCCAACCGTGAAGCATGGAGGTGGAAACATCATTCTTTGGGGATGCTTTTCTGCAAAGGGGACAGGACGACTGCACCGTATTGAGGGGAGGATGGATGGGGCCATGTATCGCGAGATCTTGGCCAACAACCTCCTTCCCTCAGTAAGAGCATTGAAGATGGGTCTTCCAGCATGACAACGACCCGAAACACACAGCCAGGGCAACTAAGGAGTGGCTCCGTAAGAAGCATCTCAAGGTCCTGGAGTGGCCTAGCCAGTCTCCAGACCTGAACCCAATAGAAAATCTTTGGAGGGTGCTGAAAGTCCGTATTGCACAGCGACAGCCCCGAAACCTGAAGGATCTGGAGAAGGTCTGTATGGAGGAGTGTGCCAAAATCCCTGCTGCAGTGTGTGCAAACCTGGTCAAGACCTACAGGAAACGTATGATCTCTGTAATTGCAAACAAAGGTTTCTGTACCAAATATTAAGTTCTGCTTTTCTGATGTATCAAATACTTATGTCATGCAATAAAATGCAAATTAATTACTTAAAAATCATACAATGTGATTTTCTGGATTTTTGTTTTAGATTCCGTCACTCACAGTTGAAGAGTACCTATAATAAAAATTACAGACTTCTACATGCTTTGTAAGTGGGAAAACCTGCAAAATCGGCAGTGTATCAAATACTTGTTCTCCCCACTGTAGATGTATTGCAAACATTCCTAGCTGAAGACTACTGGTTATTGATTGCTATATTGTAGAGTAAGAAAAGTACTGTAAGTCGCTCTGGATAAGAGTGTCTGCTAAATGACTAAAATGTAGAGTATTGTTTCTTTCGGACATGATGGTAAGTAGTATGCATGGTCATTGGTTTTCTGTGTGCTTATCTCCAGGGGATCATCAGAGTGCCTGCACCCTGTCAATACGCACACAAATTGGCATTCCTGGTGGGCCAGAGCATCCACAGAGAGCCCAACGTGAACCTGGATGACTTCCTCTACTACCTGTAAGAGAACACGAGCTACCTAAAGAGTACATTGGAGAACTTGCTTTACTTGAAAATGTTTGATTTTAGTTCAGGAAAATAGACTGAATTTACTTTGGGGTAAAGTGGTTAGGATATTCCCCAATTTACAGGAGAGTGAAACCAAATGTTTATTTTATTTATTTTTTTACACTTCAGCAATTTGATTCTCTTCTCTGTTTTATGCTACTGTTTTCTTTGAAAAAAAGATTTTTAGATGGTCATTGCAGTGTTTTATTTGTGTGGCATGGTACGAGACGTTTGCTACCTCAGCTGATTTTGGCTGTACAGTGCATTCGGAAAGTATTCAGATTTTGTTACGGTACAGCTGTATTCTAAAAAAAAAAAATTAAAAAAATGCATCAATCTACACACAAAAACAGGATTTTAGAAAAAAAAAAAAAATGAAATATCACAATTACATAAGTATTCAGACCCTTTACTTAGTACTTTGTTGAAGCACCTTTGCCAGCAATTACAGCCTGGAGTCTTCTTGGGTATGACGCTACAAGCTTGGCACACCTGTATTTGGTGCATTTCTCCCATTTGTTCTCTGCAGATCCACTCAAGCCCCGTCAGGTTGGATGGGGAGTGTCGCTGCACAGTTATTTTTAGGTCTCCAGAGATGTTCGATCAGGTTCAAGTCCGTGCTCTGGCTGGGCCACTCAAGGACATTGGAACTGGAGCTCTGTCAGTGACATCTGGTTCTTGGTCACCTCCCTGACCAAGGCCCTTTTCCCCCCTATTGCTCAGTTTGGCTGAGCGGCCAGCTCTAGGAAGAGTTTTGGTTGTTGCAAACTTCCATTTAAGAATGATGGAGGCCACTGTGTTCTTGGGGACCTTCAATGCTGCAGACATTTTTTGGTACCCTTCCCTAGGTCTGTGCCTCTACACAATCCTGTCACAGAGCTCTACGGACAATTCCTTCGACCTCTTGGCTTGGTTTTTGCTCTGACATGCACTGTCAGCTGTGGGACCTTAGGTAGACAGGTGTCAAAATCAGGTTTCCAAATCATGTCCAATCAAATTTACCACAGGTGGACTCCAATCAAGTTGTAGAAATATCTGAAAGATGATCAATGGAAACAGGATGCACCTGAGCTCACTTTCGAGGCTCATACAAAGGGTCTGAATACTTATGTAAATAAGGTGTGTGCATATATATATAGCGGGTGAAATATGTATTGAACACGTCACCATTATTCTCAGTAAATGTATTTCCAAAGGTGCTATTGACATGAAATTTTCACCAGATGTTGGTAACAACCCAAGGAATCCATACATACAAAGAAACCAAAACAAATACGTTCAGAAATTAAGTTATGTGTAATAATGTGAAATGACACAGGGAAAAAGTATTGAACACATGAAGAAAGGGAGGTGCAAAAAGGCATGGAACTGAAAACTATCAGTAATTAAAAAGCAATCCAGCCCCGTGTCAGTGCAAATTAATATCAGCTGGTTCAGTCCCAACCGATGGCCTACAAAAAGGTCTCATTGCCAAGGTGTCACACAAGACACATCTTATGATGGGTAAAAGCAAAGAGCTGTCTCATATTCGCAACCTAATTGTTGCAAAACATAATGATGGCATTGGTTATAGGCGCATTTCTAAGCTTCTGAATGTTCCAGTGAGCACTGTTGGGGCCATAATACGGAAGTGGAAAGACAATCATTTCACCATAAATTTGCCCATTCATCCTTCCTTCAATTATGTGAAGTTTGCCAGTACCATTTGCTGAAAAGCAGCCCCACACCATGATGTTCCCACCTCCAAACTTCACTGTTGGTATGGTGTTTTTAGGGTGAGGTGCAGTGCCATTTCTCCTCCAAACATGGTGTATATTATGACATCCAAACAGTTCAATTTTGCTCTCATCTGACCACACTATATTCTCCCAGTATTTCACTGGCTTTTCCAAATGTTGTGCAGCGAACTTTAAACAAGCTTCAACATGCTTTTTTTTCAGCAATGGAGTCTTGGGTGGTGAGTGTGCATACAGGCCATGGTGGTGGAGTGCATTACTTAATGAGACAAGAGTACCTGCTAATTGCAGGTCTTTTTGAAGCTCTCCACAAGTGGTCCTTGGCTCTTGGACAACTCTTCTGATTATTCTTTTCACTCCTCTGTCAGAAATCTTGCGAGGAGCACCTGGTCGAGGCAAATTTATGGTGAAATGATTGTTTTTCCACTTCCGTGGCCCCAACAGTGCTCACTGGAACATTCAGAAGCTTAGAAATGCGACTATAACCAATGCCATCATTATGTTTTGAAACAATTAGGTTGCGAATATGAGACAGCTCTTTGCTTTTACCCGTCTTGTGTGACACCTTGGCAATGAGACCTTTTTGTAGGCCATCAGTTGGGACTGAACCAGCTGATATTAATTTGCACTGACGGGGCTGGATTGCTTGGCTTTCCATGCATTTTTTAACCTCCCTTCATGTGTTCAATACTTTTCCCTGTGTCATTTCAGATTATTACACAACTTAATTTCTGAATTTATTTGTTTTGGTTTCTTTGTATGTATGGATTACTTGGGTTGTTACCAACATCTGGTGAAACTTTCATGTCAATAGCACCTTTGGAAATATTTACTGTTCAATACTTATTTCACCCGCTGTGTGTATGCATATATTTTATTTAACCTTTATTTAACTAGGCAAGTCAGTTAAGAACAAATTCTTATTTACAATGATGGCCTAGGAACAGTGGGTTAAATAAATATATTAATTTTTATTTATTTGACGAGGGGAAAAGATTTGGAAAAAGTCAAAGGGTGTGATTACTTTCCGAATGCGCTGTACCTCTTTGTTCACTGTCACAGTGAACATTAAGGTTGTCTGGCTTGAGAAATTATTGTTCAAACGTTGGAGCAAAGTTGCACCTATGACCTGTCGAAAAAAAAAAAAAATGCTGTTAAATCAATTGATCAAAATAATTGTGGATCAAGTTTTGTTTGTAATTTGATTACCCTTGAGTAAAAATTTGTTGTAGTTCTGGTGTTATTGGCATTACTGTCTAGAACCCTCAAACGCAACTCTGGACTGCAAAGCCGGTTTCGCTTCATTTTTTAAAATTGTTCCCGTCTAATCAGGGACTGATTTAGACCTGTTATACCCGGTGGGTGCAATTAATTATCAGGTATAACAGAAAACCAGCAGGCTCTGGACCTTGTAGGGTAACGCCAGGCACACACTACACAATCTTTCCAATTTACAAATCTTAACAGACTACACACTTCACGACAAATAAACATATGTTTTACGGTGGAGTGTGTGTGGAGGGTAATGATTTGGCCAACACACCACACACTAAACGATTCCATTCCCGAACAACTCAGTCCCGATTTTCAAAACCGGAAATCTCGCGCAATAAAAATCGTGACTTCAGCATAAACAAAACATGGACGACGAACAGGAGGAGCTAGCAATGCAAATAAAACTTAAAACCCCCTTTTTGACGACACGTAAAGAATTGTTCCTCCATTTCTGACGACCACCTAACTCTCTTTTGCCGCCATGGCTTGTGAGTTCTCGTGATTATTACTTTTAAGTCAGCGTGGCTCCCAATTGGCTATCGTCTTTCCCACATGAAAATCACTTGCCGGCGTACTCGGCTGTCCTCGGAATTCCCCCCACACTACAGGATATCAGATCGTAAATATTGAACATGTTTAATATTTGTGATTTCGGATCGGTGAGGTCCCAATCTTTAAAAAACACTTACATATCCCACACTACAGGATAACGAGGAAAATAAAATCGGTAGAGCCATCAAGAAATCAGGGCTTTGCTGTCCAGCGTCGGAAGGTGGAAATCTGCTACAAAATCGGGCTAATTATCGTGTAGTGTGTGCCCGGCCTAAGAGTTGAATACCCCTGGTCTAGCACTTTGAAGTTAATAATTACATGTCCCGTTCCCTTTTCAGGCCTATGCCCTTTTCGGAGGAACTCAATTCTGTCCATACTCAGGACTTTGATATTAACATTTATGGCTTGATTTAATCTGTAGTGCTGAAGACCTGCACTACATACTGCACAATATAAATTAAAAGGCAATGTTCCCACGTTTGCAGAGACCGCATTCACAGTTAACTTTACATTTCAACTTCAGCGATATGGATTGAATTGAGTCCTTAATCCTTTGACTTTGCTGTTGCACCATGGGGAATAAAACACAGTGCAAGCAGCATTACAAAATATGAAATTTATTTGATCAAAACTTTTGCACATGCACACCCACACAATATTTTTTAAGCACCAATATAGGCTTTTTTTTTCTTCATAAAGCTAGCACACAATTGCAGACTAAAAACATTATGGTTTTGAAGACACCATGGGGAAAGCTTTGCACTGTTTGATTATAAATTTTAATGTACAAAAAAGGCAGTTAAATCAAGTATAAACATTTAAAAACAATTTACAAATGGACAAAGTACAAAAAGAGCAACAGTCAAAACAATATGTATAGAAGCAATGACCGACAATTGTACAGAAAGTTGTACAGAATGCTTTTCATACATTCTTTTTTGGCAGTCTCAGTTCAAATCTCATGTAAGTAGTAGTCCAGAAACAGAAGTGAAGTGAATGAAATGATTAACAAAATAGTTTAAGGAGTTAACAGATGGAAGGTTTCATTTCACATACAAACTGAACCAGAGAACGCTAGACATCTGCATACTCCTAATGGATAGTTTTGATAAATATAATACGTTGGCTTTCAATCATACATTCACTACTCTGTGCTAGTTGGGTGCTGACACAAATACAGTACTTCTACCCTTTGCAAATATATGAAATGGAAAGTTGACTTCTGTGAACCTGTAGTCAAATTAGTTGAACTTATAGGGGTTGTTATGGAGGTAGACTTGTCTTGTTGAAATCACAATTTCTATGTAACAATAACTTGAAATGGGGCTTTTATCTGATGAAGGTTATTCAATCAAACCTAGTCTCCGGCATAAGTCAAAAACAACATTCCTGCTGCAAGAATTGCAAGTTTGGAGTGTACTCTACAAAACGTTAAGTTTGAAACAAAAATAATACCAACTGCTGATTGCAACTTATCCTGGAAACAGTTTTAATTAAACTGGTCTTCATTTGCATTTCCTTCGCGCCCATTGTCTTGTACACAAACCTGCGTCAAAATGGGATTGTGAATGCAGTGAAGACTGCATGTATAACATGAACAAAATAAAGTGCCTTGGATTGTTTTCATTATAGTCTTGTCAAACATTGAAATGTAAATACGTGTTTACATCCCCCACACATGTAATTTTAATGCGCAGGTCCTCTGAAAGACCTGACATTCCTACAAGTAATAAGCTGCAGATCACTAGTCTTGATCAACATAATTTGCAAAAACCTTTCATTTTCAGAAGTAATGTAATGACTTGAATGCATACAGGACATAAAAACGCTCCACTCACTGGACACAATACAAACCATTGTGCATTTATAAGGCAAATACATGGAGGTTGGTTTCAACTAGGCATTTCATGACCAACTAAAACAAGATACTGAATCTTAAAACCCCTAATGTGCTTGTCTAGAGTTATTTCGGTGTGTCTGAAGAACTGATACTTGCTTATCAAAATCTCCAGACCAATCTGACAAGTCTTTCTGGAGATTTTGCATATTTTACCACTGCACATATTGTGACTTCAGGTGCTAAAGTGGTGACTAGTCAAATGTGTACCTGGGCTCGAATTGAACTGAGTACGAATGTGACAATTAGGTTTGTATTGAACATTCTGTTTGTAAGTGAAGAAAAAATAAGTTCACTATTTATTACTATTCAATTAACTAATTAATCTCATACAAATGCACTGACAAAGCATGCACATTGAGCCTAGAAAAGGCCATTAGTTAGCATGTGCTTTCAAAGGTTGGGTGGGAATTATCATTATGGATGTGGTTTAGGTAAAACATGCAAACCTCCCATACAGTTCATATAACCTCAGCTGTCTGACCCTAAAACTGCTATTGTCCTTGCCTCAATATGTGTACTACAATATGAAGGTTATGGTGGGCCACCAGCAGTAGTATCAAGTATGATGTTGACTGGCCATTCTGAGCCCTATCCTTTGTTCTCAGCCCTAAAGAGTCTGGTCTAAACACCTCTTACTCTGAGGAACATTGTAGTCTACAGTGTCATCAAACACCTACATACCTATTGGCCTTCAAAATTTAGAATATTTCAAGTCATCCATCGTGTTGCAGTCCTCTGCTTCAGATAGCAAAACATAAATGACCAGAGGTTGGCTTGACACAATGTCAAACTGAGGTTCCTGAACCATATTCAAAATACATACTGCAATTTAAATAAAAAAATGTTTTTTTGAATACAACAGATTGGTAAGAGTGACTAACTGTCAAATGCCATCAAAATCAAAGTTTTGACCACTATTTTTTCTTCTCACAGGACTGAACTTACAGTAATGGAAGTGTTGGAGATTAAGTATGATGTGGTTGGTAATATACTTCAAAGTATATAAAGGGGTTATTTTACAGTGCCAAGTCTTTTAAATAGTTTCTTCCCTTTGGAGAGCAGTCCCTTTTTCTTTTTGGAGGACAAGTCGCAGGGGCCCCTGATGGGACTGCCAGGCCCAAAGGTAGCAGGGCCAGAGCCAGGGATGTATTGGCGCACTGTGGGGGAGGCGGCTCTTCTGGGCGGACCCGATTTTTCCAATGGAACCTAATGGGAGACCCGTAAGGGACAGTTCAGCGGGGTTAAAAAGCCAGCCCTCTTGCACCCCAGTCACTACTCCCTTCCACTCAGTCCTTTCTGTCTCAGCAGGGCCACCATACCTTTGGCATCATCAGTCTATCTCCCTCATAGCGCATCCCAGTTAAACTTGTTAATGTTAGGATATTGTCTCTTTAATGTACTGAGGTGCTGTAAACCCCCACCACCACCACCACCATTTAGGTACAGTCTTTCATCAAGCTGGTTTAAATGATAGACTTCAATGTCAAAGAATGTCCACATGCTCTTTACCAATCACACATTTCTATGCTGAGATTCTCCAGAATGGCTATCAATTGCAAAGGCCATGTCTTTCACACAAAAACAAGAGATACAATATTGTATTAACGTTATAGGACAACATATGACGGCACATTTCATTTTTAAATATATAGGGCATTCATATACAACAGGGTTACAGTAAACATCTAATAGCTAAATATTCCTTAATTGTAATTGAGCTAAAGGGCTTCTTTTCAATTGCACTTAGGAAAGATATATCTTTAAGATCCCATTAACATGAGACTAGTCTCTAGCACTGTAGTATATACAGTAGATGTAGTATATAGCTACTTATAAACATGTCCAGCTCAATAAGAGGCTCATAATATTCTGCACATTGAATGTTTATCATAGTTTATCATACGTAGAGAGGGGATAAGTGTTTCAATTTACCAGTTTTTGAAGCAATTAATCACTTTTCATCAAGGTAACTTCAAGGTTGTTGGAACCAATTTAACCTGCTTTAAAAAAAAGTTGTATTTACAAATCTGATCACAAGCAACTTAGATATTTATACAAACTAAATTAAAAAAATGTATTCTCCATTTCCCATGTTATTTAAAATACAGTTTGGAAATTGAATTGGTGCCGCTTTCTATGAGGAAAAAATGTTAGTAGCTATTTTTGCCATTTCTCATAATTCCTTATGTGAGAGAAAAAGTGCACCCCACTAACACCTTAAGGGCATGTGGAGCAGACCACTATCTTGGGTATCTACAGTTGAAGTCGGAAGTTTACATACACTTAGGTTTACGTCATTAAAACTCATTTTTCAACCACTCCACAGATTTCATGTTAACAACCTATAGTTTTGGCAACCTATCTATTTTGTGCATGCCACAAGTAATTCTTCCAACAATTGTTTACAGACAGATTATTTCACTTATAATTCACTATATCACAATTCCAGTGGGTCAGAAGTTTACATACACTAAGTTGACTGGGCCTTTAAACAGCTTGGAAAATTCCAGAAAATGATGTCATGGCTTTAGAAGCTTCTGATAGGCTAATTGAAATCATTTGAATCAATTGGAGGTGTACCTGTGGATGTATTTCAAGGCCTACCTTCAAAGTGACTCTTTGCTTGACATCATGGGAAAATCAAAAGAAAATCAGCCAAGACCTCAGAAAAGAAATTGTAGACCTCCACAAGTCTGGTTCATCCTTGGGAGCAATTTCCAAATGCCTGAAGGTACCACGTTCATCTGTACAATCAATAGTATGCAAGTATAAACAACATGGGACCACGCAACCGTCATACCGCTCTGGAAGGAGACGCATTCTATCTCCTAGAGATTAATATACTTTGGTGCAAATCAATCCCAGAACAACAGCAAAGGACCTTGTGAAGATGCTGGAAGAAACCGGTACAAAAGTATCTATATGCACAGTAAGACGAGTCCTATATCAACATAATCTGAAAGGCCGATCAGCAAGGAAGAAGCCACTGCTTCAAAACCGCCATAAAAAAGTCGACTACAGTTTGCAACTGCACATGGAGACAAAGTCGTACTTTTTGGAGGAATGTCCTCTACTCTGATGAAACAAAAATAGAACTGTTTGGCCATAATGATCATTGTTATGTTTGGAGGAAAAAGGGGGAGCCTTGCAAGCCGAAGAACACCATCCCAACCGTGAAGCACGGGGGTGGCAGCATCATGTTGTGGGGGTGCTTTGCTGCAGGAGGGACTGGTGCACTTCACAAAATAGATGGCATCATGAGGAAGGAAGATTATGTAGATATATTGAAGCGACATCTCAAGACATCAGTCAGGAAATTAAAGCTTGGTCGCAAAGGGGCTTCCAAATGGACAATGACCCCAAGCATACTTCCAAAGTTGTGGCAAAATGGCTTAAGGACAACAAAGTCATGGTATTGGAGTGGCCATCACAAAGCCCTGACCTCAATCCTTGTGGGTAGAACTGAAAAGGCATGTGCGAGCAAGGAGGCCTACAAACCTGACTCCGTTACACCAGTTCTGTCAGGAGGAACACCAGTTCTGTCAAAATTCACCCAGCTTATTGTGGAAGGCTACCCGAAATGTTTGACCCAAGTTAAACAATTTGAAGGCAATGCTTCTGAATACCAATTGAGTGTATGTAAACTTCTGACCCACTGGGAATGTGATGAAAGAAATAAAAGCTGAAATAAATCATTCTCTCTACTATTATTCACATTTCACATTCTTAAAATAAAGTGGTGATCCTCATTTTTACTAGGATTAAATGTCAGGAATTGTGAAAAACAGAGTTTAAATATATTTTGCTAAGGTGTATAAACTTCCGACTTCAACTATATTGGTAAAATAATGCCAATTAAATGTTTTTTCAGATTGATTGGAAACCTCAACAAGAAGAAGTTGCCTGTCTGGCAGACAATTAATTACCATTGACTTGTTTCTAGCAGAGTTTGATTAGATTAAGTGTGGCAGGGTGCACTACTTCAAGGAGAGGGGAGGTTCTATCTATTAGAATGTTAGCTATAGAGTCTGATTGAATGTTACCACTGGTACTGCGGGGAGGCAACCTAGGCGTGCAACAATGGCCTTTTAGCTTACCATGAGTTACAGCAGGAGACATATCTTGAGATTGACATTTTAATGTACAACACCCAGAGAAACAACTAAAGATACCATGCTTGTCTAATGCATTGGCTAGGGTGGTCGTCCTTAAGTTAACACAACAATCTGAATGCTTTAACAATAAACTCACGTCCAATAAAAGTACACTGGGGTCAAATGTGTCATCCTGGTGTGTAGCACAGTATTCTATAAATATTTCCATCCATTGAAAAGGAATTAACTGAAATATAAACTGGCAAAATAATGGTCATAAAATGTGTGTGTGTTGCATACCAGAAACTAAGGGGAACCCATGTCATCTGCATTAGACGAGGGGAGCGTAACCTTGGTATCCTCAGTTGCTCACTTACGTGATGGAAACAGCCGTTAAGGTGTGAAATGAACACTCTTCTTCTGTTTTGCCAAGCGGGTGAGGAAAAGAAATAAAATAAAAAATGCAATGATGGCATTTCAATTGTCTGCACTATGAGAATGAAAATTATAAAACCAACCAAGAAACTCAAGATGAAATCTGCTCATATTCAAACATTAAATACAGAATTATTGTAACATTATTTTATAGCTAGTATTATAATTCCTTTTGAAAATTATACTCTCAAAGAGCAACCTAAGCTTCTTGATGCTATTTTACAAGTAAGCAATATACAAAAAACAAGGCTTTCAGGAGAAAATACAAAAGTTCTACTGTACTAGACTTATTGTTCACTATAAAAAGGTTCTAAGGGAATTCATGCATCTTAAAGAGAGAACATGCAGTGCTACAGTCTAGATCTTTCATCCTCCAGTACATCAAAACGATGTCCTCTATTAGAAACTATTTTTGATCAAACACAGTTAATATTCATAAAGCAGGTATTACAATACTAAATATGCATGTGCAAAACCATTGCATGTGGTTGACTGCTATTTTTCAAGACATTACATGACAAGAATTCTGCATTTATTTTATTATTTCTGTCTATTCTCTTTGAGAATGCTTTATGTATATGTTTCCCCCTTCCCCACCTCCCTCCCACGGCAGTCAACATTAAAAATAAAAGTACCTCTCAAGTATTAATAATTTTCTTTATATTTCTGAGAAATCAACAGCGTTTACAGCATAATGCTCCAAAGTCTGAATTCCCATCATATGTTCAGGAATGAAACACTCACAAGCACAGACGGAAAACTAAAGGAGTAAGGAGGTAAAGGGAACGGAAAAGAGTAAATGTATGACAGTGGGCTAGTACTGCGAGAGAGCATGTACCCGTTTGGTCTTTATCCGCGCTGCAGCGTCCTGGGGGTATCGAGAATCTCGAGATGGAGTGTCAGTGAGAAAAACCTCAACATCATCAGGCACTTCTTCTAGAAAGTTGGAGGGAACAAGACCTTTGTGTCCATTGAGCTCACCCTGAGGGATCGTAAACACACAGGGTGACTGGCATAGAACGTACACTGGATTCCACAATATAGAGAACTAGACTAAAGGGATGTAAAGTTATGATCATTTAAAAAATATATATATCATATGGCTACTATTACTGTCACTGTCATTTCCACTGTGTTTATTTGCACAAAGCTGGTTGAAGAAATATGAACTACATTACATTAAGTGTAAGTCACATACTTACATAATGAAACCCATCTTCATCAATTTCACCGAAAACTGTTATGAGGTCACCAGCACAGAATGTCAGTTCAGCCTGTCAAAACAGGTTTGAGCTAGGTTTGATCTGCTTTCTGTGCATCAAAGCTGCTTGCATCTGTTGAAGATTCTCTCTATATTCCAACCACGTGGGATACTGTTAAGGGCTTAATTTGTGAGAAATTCTGTACTTCCTATTCCAATCACTGAGATGCACTGTAAATCTAGAAGTGTCAGTACAGTCTTGGCAGACTGTTGCAACTATCAAATGCATCAAGTGGTGGATGTTTGAAGACAGGATTGCAACCAGTGATATGTATAAACCTTGGATGACTGATAGGGGGCGCTGTAATGAAGCCACCGCACAGCCATTTTTTTTGGAGGCTATAGAAATGCATTTATTCATGTCTCGAGTAGATTCATTTTTGACACATTTATTCTATTACAGACACCTTAATACATACTTTTAAATGATATTATGTGAGCTAAACATACAAATAAAACATGAACAAATATATAAAAACATTTTCCTTAAAGTTTTTCTTTTTCTTTTGTACTGTTACTGTCCCAACTACAGCAAAAAAAATACCTGTACTTTTGCCGTTGAAACATTTAATTGAAATACTGTAGAATTCCATTAATTCCTATGGAGGACTGCTCTTTCTGGGGAGTGCCAATATGGCTGAACGTTGGCTTCAAAGCCTCTCAATGGCCAATACATTGCATCAGCAATCCAAGGTTTGTATACATCATTGATTGCAGCACAGACAATAGGCATACCATACTACTATCTACTATCCACTCTTCCAGGCATCTCCAAAACACACAAACCAAACATAGGAGACGGCTCAACACACAGACCAAACCGAGGAAGGATGCCAGTGCAGGCAATGGGTGAGGGGCTGTGTTCAGGAGAGGGGTATACTGTAGCCCCCTCCACCATGTGTCCACCTCCTCTGAACACTCCAACAACAGTCAGGGAGAAAACACAGAGCGGACGCTCCTCTCACTCACCTCCTCATTCAGCCTGTCTCTCCCATACTGTGTCTGGGGCCGTGCCAATAGAAATGTGAGAGTGAGTGAAATCAGGAGGGAAGGGCCATAAGAACAACAGGAAAAGGTTAAGCCACTAATGGGGACCAGGTAATTGTAAAGATGGGGAGTAAATCTGGGGAGTAAGACTGGCTGGTGTATTGGTGCAATGTTGGCAAGGCAAGCAGGTGCATCGTTAGTAGTAACAGGGTAGAACTACCTCTACACATGACTCTAGCAGTACCTCCACATCCACGTTGGGGGAGCTCTCCCTGGGGTCGTAGTCATACAGTGCCACCATTCTACGTGTGGACGAGGGGTGCTGGCGCCCACTCCGCCTGTTCCTCTCTGGACAGAGACACACAAAAGAGATAACCTGGCTAATCTCAGTTGTAAAATCACACACTAAAATGACAGTATTCAATGCCTTATGATCTCTCATGAATGGCCGTCTATACCAGGCAAAGGCTGAATGAACATGGTACATGAAGGTGGAAGTCATAATGAACACCCCCACTGATTTACTGAAGATGAGCATGTTAGATACAATTCTGACAGAAAAAAAACATAATTCCCAACTCAAACAGTCATATAGGGCTGCAGGTAGTCTAGCGGTTAGAGCGTTGGGCCAGTAACCGAAAGGTCGCTGGTTCGAATACCCGAGCCGACAAGGTGACAAACCTGTCGAGGTGTCCTTGAGCAAGGCACTTAACCCTAATTTGCTCCAGGGGCTGACCCTGTAAGTAGGCCATCATTGTAAATAAGAATTTGTTCTTAACTGACTTGCCTAGGTAAATAAAGGTTAAATAAATATAAGAAAAGTGAAGAAATGGTGGAAGAAGCAAAACGTGAATAAATAAAAAAATTGCAGAAAAGGTGCATCTAAAGAGAACACAGACCTCGCTTGGATTTTCGGGACCTGCGATTTATTGAGCGGCCATCTTTGAAGCGGTTGCAGTTCACTTCACGGGAAGGCAGAGAGAGAAGAAAAAGAACGAGGGAAACGATTGTAGAGACAGAGAAATGAGAGTACAATCAGCAATAGACATCGGTGTGTAAAGAAAGCAAGCGAGAGAAGAAAAGGGAAGAGAAAATCAGCCCCAAACTATAGTAAGAAAAATTAGTGGGGGAAAAAACAGAAAGTGGGAGTCCAGGTGCTGCCCTACCTAATTTCTCTACAGGAGTGTTGAGTGGGAGGAAGCCCTGTTTGAGTAGCTGATCCATCATCTCATCATCCTCAGTCTGGATCTCTGACACCATGTTACAGGGGATCAGACCCGGACGGTCACGGATCTCTGCCCTGTAGAACCCATCCGTGTCCTTATCCCCAAACACCTGACCAGCACAGAGAACAATGTTAGCAGAGGGGAGAAAGAGAGACAGCCACCACCACTACAGTTGTTTTAATAGCAGCTACATATAACCCACAAATGTAAGTCAATACTAGGCCCTTCTGTTGTTCGGATGAGTCAAGCATATTGGACTACATCACTGTATGGATCAGGCTCCCACCTTGATGATCTGTCCCTCTTTGAAGGGAAGCTCCTCGTCAGCAGCATCAGGGTTGGGGGACATGGACAGAGGGTCGTAGTCAAACAGAGCCACAAATATACGCGCCAGGTCCTCTGGCTCCGACTCCTCGTAGTACTCTGGCGACCGCCGCCCTCGGCCACGCCCGCGGCCTTGCCAGCCGTACCCATCTGAAACACAGAAGGCACTGCTGCTACTGCCAGCCCCCAGCACAGGATAGGCTGGGGTGCAGAGTGGAGTAGAGGGCAGTGGGACGAGAAGATGTCACTTTGTCAGAGCTGACAGACAGAGGAGAGGGCCATGAAACACGTGTGTGTGGAAAAGAGGGGGGATTTAAAGAGGTTTGAAGACAGAACGGTCATTCTACACCATTGTGTCCATCATCCTCTCAAAGGACACGCCTCTAAAAATGTTGTTAAGACCCTACTGTAATTACATACCGTAGCAACATTTCTGAATTTGAATTTATTAGAACAAGTAAGCAGGATACTGTTTTTACATATATATATTTTTTTTTATCTAAGTCTAAGCTATCTATAATTGATTGGCTGTTTTTTCACACGTCTGAATGCTGGTAGGACAGACACCAAAACGACAAACAAAGTAACACTCTCAGATACAGTTAGACAGAGGTAAAGTAGCAGAGACACCAGCACATGTCAAGCCAAGCAATGGGATGCAGGTGGAACTACATGACCATGCACATAACAAAGAATGGGGGGAAACAGACTCCGCCTGTTGATTGCTGTTTTACTTCACTGTCTCACGGAGTGCAACAGGGATTCATGCGTTCCACTCTTCAAAGTGAGGAAGTGCTCTTCAATGTCAATACAAGAGGGGTAAAACCACACTCACATTAGAAATACAGCATTAAGCTAAAAGGACAAATTAATATTCCTTGCAAGAAATTATAACATCAAATGCCATAGCAGAAACCTGACTCATCAGGGGCATTAGGGAAAAGGAAAGGAATCCACCTGATATTCATTCACTAGGGGATTTCCTAGAGCGCCATGTCCAAACAAACCACGTCTCAATATCACAATTCAAGGAACATGTCTGTTCAATTATGTTTTAATGACACAATACTAATGTTTGGTTTAGATGACAGCAGTTTCATCACGGTGCAATGGAGTGATACCAACAAGACATGAGTCCACTTACTCATCCAATGGTTTTCCTTCTCACTGTACAGTAAACAATCAGTCATGCAAAATCAACAGAGTTAACAGGAGGAGACTATATGCCCTGGGAGGAGGAGAGGAAGGGTGAAAAGAAGGGATGGGTGAGAGGTAAGGAAGGAAGAGGGGTCTCCAAGGGAGGCCTGGGATTAAGGCTGCAGAGAGCTATACAGGGAGGGGAGGGGACACTCATTCTTCAGCTACAGCAAAGTGGCCATCTTGTCTTTCCCGGCAGCCTTGTGTAAAATTTACACTTAAGCTTTAAACTACTATTCCTTTCTAATATCAAGTACGTTTCTTAACAATGTCTTTTCTGTCATTTTCACAGTTAATTTATTTTGTTCTAGAGAGAAGCTGGGCCACATACCATCGTCATGCCATATCCTGCGCCGAGCTACACTGCCATGATAGTAAACATCCTCCTTGCCAGGTGAGATGTTTCCCTCACTCCCCTCACTGTTACTCTCCATCATGGTGATCTCTACAGAAGACACCAATCAGATCACAGCGTTACTGTCAGGGACCCCCCACTCCACGGACCGGCCCATGCCTGGCTGTACATGCTGTTGGAGGGGGAGGATATGGAGGGGGGGAATCATGGGTTATGGGGAACAGGGGGTGGGATAAGGCAACAGGTTGTACTCTGGAGTTCTTCAGTGTAAAACAGCAATGCTTTGCACTTTGTGAGACAGAGGGAAGGGTAAGAGTGGGTGAGCACTCTATGCACACAATATATAAAGTCTATAGACCTATAACCACACTTTTTCTGTTAGAAGCAACTAGTAAATAGTAGCAGCCCCTCCCCCTTAATGGCTTATGCACATTTGAAAAGCCAAGTCAGAGACACCATAAAGAGGTATGAGGTTGGTCAGAACTACAGCTGTGGGAGCACACCACCACTACAGAGAACTGCATGGTTGTTTAAGGTCATGTGTCTATGGGAGAGATGTTCAGCTCAGCTCACATGGGTAAGGCAACACACCGAATAATAAATACACAACACCAGAGTCCCTGCAGGGGAGGACGGGGCATAGTGTGGTGACCACACTAACCAATGGAAGGAACCATCATGGGCCGTCGCTGTGGGGGGTTGCCGCCATGGACCGGCCTCCTCCCTGAATGGTCCAGCCGGTCATCATGGGAGCATCCATGGGAGGGGGAGTTCCCTATAATCTTTAGAGGGCGAGAAAAACACAGCGTAAGTAAAAACAAACTGCCTTTTACAGTTGTGGTCAAAAGTTTTGAGAATGACAAGTTTTGGTCTCCACAAAGTTTGCTGCCTCAGTGTTGATGATGGCAATTTGCATATACTCCAGAATGTCATGAAGAGTGATCAGATGAATTACAAAGTCCCTCTTTGCCATGAAAATGAACATAATCCCCGAAAACATTTCCACTGCATTTCAGCCCTGCCACAAAAGGACCAGCAGCCATCATGTCAGTGATTGTCTCGTTAACAAAGGTGAGAGTGTTGACGAGGACAAGGCTGGAGATCACTCTGTCATTGATTGAGACAGAATAGACTGGAAGCTTTAAAAGGAGGGTGGTGCTTGAAATCATTGTTCTTCCTCTGTCAACCATGGTTACCTGCAAGGAAACACGTGCCGTCATCATTGCTTTGCACAAAAGCAGGCAAGGATATTGCTGCCGGTAAGATTGCACCTAAATCAACCATTTATCGGATCATCAAGAACTTCAAGGAGAGAGGTTCAATTGTTGTGAAGAAGGCGTCAGGGTGCCCAAGAAAGTCCAGCAAGCGCCAGGACCGTCTCCTAAAGTTGATTCAGCTGCGGGATCGGGGCACAACCAGTAAAGAGCTTGCTCAGGAATGGCAGCCAGCAGGTGTGAGTGCATCTGCATGCACAGTGAGGCAAATCATTTTGGAGGATGGCCTGGTGTCAAGAAGGGCAGCAAAAAAGCCACTTCTCTCCAGGAAAAACATCAGGGACAGACTGATATTCTGCAAAAGGTACAGGGATTGGACTGCTGAGGACTGGGGTAGAGTCATTTTCTCTGATGAATCCCCTTTCCGATTATTTGGGCCATCCGGAAAACACCTTGTACGGAGAAGACAAGGTGAGCGCTACCGTAAGTCCTGTGTCATGCCAACCGTAAAGCATCCTCAGACCATTTATGTGTGGGGTTGCTTCTTGGCCAAGGGAGTGGGCTCACTCACAATTTTGCCTAAGAACACAGCCATTAATAAAGAATGGTACCAACACATCCTCCGAGAGCAACTTCTCCCAACCACCCAAGAACAGTTTGGTGATGACCGATGCCTTTTCCAGCATGATGGAGCACCGTGCCATAAGGCAAAAGTGATAACTAAGTGGCTCGGGGAACAAAACATCGACATTTTGGGTCCATGGCCAGGAAACTCCACAGACCTTAATCCCATTGAGAACTTGTGGTCGATCCTCAAGAGGCGGGTGGACAAACAAAAACCCACAACTCCTGACAAACTCCAAGCATAGATAATGCAAGAATATCCTGCCATCAGTCAGGATGTGGCCCAGAAGTTAATTGACAGCATGCCAGGGCGGATTGCAGAGGTCTTGAAAAAGAATATTGACTCTTTGCATAAACTGAATGTCATTGTCAATGAAAGCCTTTGACACTTATGGAATACTTGTAATTATACTTCTGTGTACCATAGTAACTACTGACATAAAGATCTAAGAACACTGAAGCAGCAAACTTTGTGGAGACCAATACTTGTCTCATTCTCAAAACCTTTGACCACGACTGTACACTGCCTCTCTCACATAACAAACCAGACATTCAAAAGGATTGCAAAACCATAAGAGCAGATGATGTCACTTCCATTTGTCCTTAAGGAGGCAAAATAAGAGTAATAAATGAACCCATAAAAGAAAGAGACCAAACAAACCCAAAAAACATCAACAGAACCAAAGTAAATCAACTCCAGACACCACAACAGGATCAGATGTTTAGCTAAAGACCATTTGTTTTTTTGTTCTGCGCATGTCAGCTCCTTGATGAGAAGAGTGAGTGAGCGAGTGAGTTGAGGAAAGAGAATAGAATGGAGAAAGGCATAGTTATCTGAGCCCAACCATAATGGCTTCAGCCTGGGGCCCAAACCAGAGAAACTGAGGCCTTCTCATCCAGTTAGTCATACAGGATATATGGGACAGAGATGGGAGAGGGGATCGAGCAACAAGCTGACCACTGCTGTGTGTAGTGACTGAGGAGGAGAGGAGATTCTGTTGAAAAGATTCAGGGAGAGACTACCCTCAATGTGGTCCCACTAGAAAAGGACTACAGCCTTTACGTGCAATGAGAAGCAGGACATGCTGGAATAGAGGTCCCCCTGTGGTAGGCAGTGGAAATCAGGGTAAAGACAGAGGTGGGATAGGATGGGCAAGATGTCTGTCAGAGCTGCATATCAAACCCATTGGCTGGTAGAGAGAGGGGGAAGGTGGAGAAGAATAGGGATTAGTGCATCCCCATGCAAACTATAATGGTTGAGTTGCCATTTTGTTTCTCCTCAGACACATCAGAAACAAAAACTTTCTGAAATGGCCTTTAGATAATCAAAAAAGCTTCACTTAAAAACTCACTGGACGTTCTAGGAACGAGTAAAACACACACATGAAAAACTACAAATAAGAATCACCATGAACATGTACTAATAACTTGCCAGAACAAACATAAATCAATGTTAAGGTGGGAGACCCATAGAGAGGAAAAACACCAAGAAAAAAGGTATGGTTTTACTGCTTGCTGATGGAATGTACAGCAGGTAAGAGTCTGAGACACACACACCAGCGGCTGGTCCGAGACCCTGTTGAGCCTGTTCACATAGCTGGCTCTAAGGTCCCTTTGATAGGGCCTGTCCAGCTGGTGGAGCCTGCCCTGGCTCAGGGTTCCGTCCCTGGGGTAGCGACTGGGGCTGTGCCCCTTCATCTCCCGCTCCCGGCCTGGCCCGTAGTGCCCCTCCCTGTTCCTCAGGTCAGAAACGTGGCCCGTCTTAGGACTGTCACAGTAGTCCTCATCCATGCTGCACTGCCGTGTCAATTGCCTCTTCCTGCCTGCAGCCAAGGCCCGTCGCTCTACCGGCCCCTCACAGTGGATGTAGTGGACAGGACCCCGCATGGGGCTGCCGTGGGGGTAACCCCGGTACCCCAAAGATCCCTCCTCCTCGCTGCCACAGTCCAGGCCACTGTCAGGGCTCTTGGTGGTCTGGCGGCTGGGTCGGTTCAGGCTGCGCTCCTCGAAAGTACAGCCATAGCGGGGAGAGGAGTGCTGGCGCTGCAGCAGGCTACGGTGGTTGTTGATGGGGGAGAGGTGGTTGTGCTGGTGGGGGTCCTGCTGGTAGATACGGGAGCCCCTGTTGTGCGTGCGGGATGTACCAGGCCTGCCTTCGTCATCAAAGCGCAGGCACTGATGATGATGACCCATCCCATCGACTCCGTCAGGCTCGTCCTCGGCCACCTCAGGGATGCTGTGGAGGCGTTTACTACGCAGGGACTTCTGTCTCACCACCTCCCTCTGTAGGTCCCAGCAGTCCCTCTTCTCCCCTAGGTCCTGACGCCTGTAATACGCCTGTACGACCAGGATGGGACAGCCACGGTGCGGAGCGCAGGGTGGATTGGTTTGGCATTTCAATTAAGAGTTTTGTTTAAAATTTTGTTTTTTAAGGTGTTAGAACAGGCAGGAAACAACACAGTGTGTGAATAAAAAAATTAAAATGGGGAAAAAAGACAAAATAAGAACATAATTAGTTATTTGTGGCAGAATGTCCAGATGTAAGGCATGCAGTGTCATTCCGTGAGCTGGGGGAAATGCATGCTCTGAATGGGAATCTGTGGGACGAAACCAAAAGGGAGTGGTAGAGGATTTAGATAGCCAGGACAGATTAGAAAACAATGTCTGCCAAGGGAAAAAATCTGCCAAGGGAGATATCCTCACAGATAAATGAAACAGGTGACAAACTCACAAAACATATAAGTGAATTAAACTCATAAAAGAAAATACTTAAACACATTGCACCAAGCATAGCTTAGCAAAATAAGACATTTAAAAAATGTCAGTCTGTTCTAACATTTTCAGACATGACCCGAGGGCTGTTCTTATGACAGATTTAGATTTTCCGTCAATAATGACTATCGACTGAATCTCAGCTGTGTGCTTCTGATATTTGACCCTGATTGCATGCACTACTGCATAGGACACTCTATTTCCAGAGCATAGTAAAAAGACACAAATACATACAGAACATGAATGAGACATACTTATTGGTGACATGATGAGGTACTATGGAAAACATAGGCAGATGCAGCAGATCAATACACCTAAAAAGACAGTTCTGTTGAGTACTGTACAGTATTCATACAGTGTGGAATCATATCTGACTGACTCTTATCAACTTGATAAGTGAAAAGTTTAACAAGTATTCTCACAGCATTGCATGACTGTAAACATGTTTCTGTGGAAGTGTTCTGGGGATCTTTCATATCAACACTTCCAATGAATACAGATTACAATTTAACTTATTGTTCATCATCAACAGTAAATATAACCTATGTTTCTTGTTAAATAATGATTATTGGCCACACATCCACGTGCCCCTTGAACAGGTCCATACATCCACAAAGGTAACCAACATCAAACTCAAGAAAACAACTTAAACACAAAAAAGGTACAACATGAGAAGGACAATTATTCCATTTAAGTAGCCTATACTCACTTAAATGAGATTCCCATATGCATTCGATATGCCATGACCCTTCTAGCTGATGGTACAGTACATTTTAAAAAGGTAAATGTTTGGTCATTGACATATTCCTTTACAGCACATTTTTTACAGAATATTCATTAACAGTAGGCCTACTAATTATACAGTTTTTACAAAATATGGACATTCTTAAACGGTGTATTAAAACGCAATGCATATTGAGACAAAACAACAACATTTCATGTTGCTATTACTACCAAGCTCACATGATTGAGTAAGACAACACATAGTGTGTTCACCTCTCTTTATACAGTCCATGCTGGGTGTGTATAGTACAGCCATTCAGATGGATTATTTAAGACTTGGATGATGAAGCTGATATGCAGTGTGCTGTTTATATCAGGACAGGATGGAGCACTCAGCAGGCAAAGCCACAGTGGGCCTGCATGTAGAGCCAGACAGTGAGAGAGGGCAGCCGGGCCCACATTAGATAGGATGGCCCTCCCTCCCTCCCTCTCACCCCAACCCTCCTCCCTACCCGTCTCCCCAACCTCCCCCGGACCACCACTAGATGGGGTATATGTATGTGTGCGGTACCTTGAGAGTGTTGTGAGAGTTGATGCTGCGTCGACGGCCCTCCTCCAGCTGCATCTCAGAGTACAGTTCCTCCTCGTCCTCCTCCATGATGTCAGACAGGTCTGAGCCGCGGCTGCTCTCCGTCTGGTACTCCTCACTGTGGCTGTAGTGATGCTGGGAGACAGGGGAGAGGACCAGCTTTAACATGGAGCCGCAGGTTACAGTAACACCTTAGAACAACATGCCTGTGTCTGACGGGCTGAACTGAACTGGGAGACGGATGGACTTCTCCCAGTTACCAAGTCTGTAATAACTACATGTTTCAAGCAGACCACCATAGTGCCTGTGCCCAAGAACACCAAGACCCACTCTAATTCGCATTCTGCCCTAACAGATCCGCAGATCGCAGACGCAATCTTTATTGCACTCCACACTGCCTTTTCCCACCTGGACAAAAGGAACACCTACAGTGGGGAGAACAAGTATTTGATACACTGCCGATTTTGCAGGTTTTCCCACTTACAAAGCATGTAGAAGTCTGTAATTTTTATCATAGGTACTCTTCAACTGTGAGTGACGGAATCTAAAACAAAAATCCAGAAAATCACATTGTATGATTTTTAAGTAATTCATTTGCATTTTATTGCATGACATAAGTATTTGATACATCAGAAAAGCAGAACTTAATATTTGGTACAGAAACCTTTGTTTGCAATTACAGAGATCATACGTTTCCTGTAGTTCTTGACCAGGTTTGCACACACTGCAGCAGGGATTTTGGCCCACTCCTCCATATAGACCTTCTCCAGATCCTTCAGGTTTCGGGGCTGTCGCTGGGCAATACGGACTTTCAGCTCCCTCCAAAGATTTTCTATTGGGTTCAGGTCTGGAGACTGGCTAGGCCACTCCAGGACCTTGAGATGCTTCTTACGGAGCCACTCCTTAGTTGCCCTGGCTGTGTGTTTCGGGTCGTTGTCATGCTAGAAGACCCAGCCACGACCCATCTTCAATGCTCTTACTGAGGGAAAGAGGTTGTTGGCCAAGATCTCGCGATACATGGCCCCATCCATCCTCCCCTCAATACAGTGCAGTCGTCCTGTCCCCTTTGCAGAAAAGCATCCCCAAAGAATGATGTTTCCACCTCCATGCTTCACGGTTGGGATGGTGTTCTTGGGGTTGTACTCATCCTTCTTCTTCCTCCAAACACGGCGAGTGGAGTTTAGACCAAAAAGCTCTATTTTTGTCTCATCAGACCACATGACCTTCTCCCATTCCTCCTCTGGATCATCCAGATGGTCATTGGCAAACTTCAGACGGGCCTGGACATGCGCTGGCTTGAGTAGGGGGACCTTGCGTGCGCTGCAGGATTTTAATCCATGACGGCGTAGTGTGTTACTAATGGTTTTCTTTGAGACTGTGGTCCCAGCTCTCTTCAGGTCATTGACCAGGTCCTGCCGTGTAGTTCTGGGCTGATCCCTCACCTTTCTCATGATCATTGATGCCCCACGAGGTGAGATCTTGCAAGGTGCCCCAGACCGAGGGAGATTGACGTCATCTTAAACTTCTTCCATTTTCTAATAATTGCGCGAACAGTTGTTGCCTTCTCACCAAGCTGCTTGCCTATTGTCCTGTAGCCCATCCCAGCCTTGTGCAGGTCTACAATTTTATCCCTGATGTCCTTACACAGCTCTCTGGTCTTGGCCATAGTGGAGAGGTTGGAGTCTGTTTGATTGAGTGTGTGGACAGGTGTCTTTTATACAGGTAACGAGTTCAAACAGGTGCAGTTAATACAGGTAATGAGTGGAGAACAGGAGGGCTTCTTAAAGAAAAACTAACAGGTCTGTGAGAGCCGGAATTCTTACTGGTTGGTAGGTGATCAAATACTTATGTGATGCAATAAAATGCAAATTAATTATTAAAAAATCATACAATGTGATTTTCTGGATTTTTTGTTTTAGATTCCGTCTCTCACAGTTGAACTGTACCTATGATAAAAAATTACAGACCTCTACATGCTTTGTAAGTAGGAAAACCTGCAAAATCGTCAGTGTATCAAATACACACTATATGTGAGAATACTAGAGAGGGTGCGTGCTTAGTCCCCTCCTGTACTCCCTGTTCACCCACGACTGCATGGCCAAGCATGACTCCAACACCATCATTAAGTTTGCAGACGACAAAACGGTGGTAGGCCTGATCACCGACAACGATGAGACAGCCTATAGTGTGGTGCCAGGACAACAACCTCTCCCTCAATGTGATCAAGACAAAGGTGATGATTGTGGACTACAGGAAAAGGAGGGCCGTGCACGCACCCATTCTCATCGACCAGGCTGTAGTGTAGCAGGTTGAGAGCTTCAAGTTCCTTGGTGTCCACATCACCAACAAACTATCATGGTCCAAACACACCAAGACAGTCGTGAAGAGGGCACAACAACGTCTATTCCCCCTCAGGAGACTGAAAAGATTTGGCATGGGTCCTCAGGTACTCAAAAAGTCTACAGCTGCACCATCGAGAGCATCCTGACTGGTTGCATCACCGCCTGGTATGGCAACTGCTCGGCCTCCGACTGCAAGGCGCTACAGATGGTAGTGTGTACGGCCCAGTACATCACTGGGGCCAAGCTTCCTGCCACCCAGGACCTCTATACCAAGACTCCAGCCACCCTAGTCATAGACTGTTCTCTCTGCTAACGCACGGCAAGTGGTACCGGAGTCGAGGTCCAAAAGGCTTCTTAACAGCTTCTACCCCCAAGCCATAAGACTGCTGAACAGCTAATCAAATGGCTACCCGGACCATTTGCATTGAACCCCCTTTTTTTACGCTGCTGCTACTCACTGTTTATTATCTATGCAGAGTCACTTTACTCCTACCTACATGTACATATTACCTCCATTACCTGTAACCCCGCACATTGACTTGATACTGGTAACCCCTTTATATAGCCTCGTTATTGTTATTTTATTGTTACTTTAGTTTATTTAGTAAATATTTTCGTAACACTTATTTTTCTTAAAACTTCATTGTTGGTTAAGGGCTTGTAAGTAAGCATTTCACGGTAAGGTCTACACCTGTTGTATTCGGCGCATGTGACAAATAACATTTGATTTGATTTAACATGGAGTTACAGGATACAATCTTATCTTATTTTAACACATAAGGCCTTTATTAACTTGTCTTTGTCCCACATCGCTCGCTCTACACTGAGAATCGAGTAGAATGGAATGGAATAGAAAATAACTTCATTTTTCCCGGAGCGATGACTGTGTTATTCTGTATTTCAGATATGACAGGCTTGTTGTTTTCTACTACCCGTACATGTCTCCCCAGGTCAGAGCCTCTGAGGAACTCGTCCACAGAGGCCCCTCTCCTCCTGGTGTGGGGAGAGTCATAACCCTCCTCCTCCTCATCAGAGTTTACGCTCCGCTCACTGAAGATGTTCCTCTTCTCCATCTGACAGGAAAACACAGACAAGCAAACCTTATACATGTATATAGCTACAGACGCAGCACAATATCACAATGAAACATAATATTCTCTATAATATTTATTTAAATGCACATTTGAACTCTCACTGACACAAATGCTTTATAATATTCATAGTTGAATGACATAATATTATCTATAGTGTTGACTCAATAGTACAAATCAAGCTCTGTTTGCGCTGTCATAGGCAAATCTGAAGTGGCTGCTTACCCGGTTGCTCTCAGCGAACACTCTCTGTGCAGCTTCCCTGGCCATGGCCTTGGCGATGGTGTTGGGGATGGGGGCTCCCTGAGGCTGGGGAAGGATCCTCTGAGGAGAGGGTGAACGGCGCCCCTGGAAGTTGGGCGGCTCTAGAGTGTGTCCACGCATGGTAGGAGGGAGGGGCGATGGGGAACGCTCCCAGGGCGTGCCAGGCTGCAGGCCCGCCTCACACTCTTTGGTTTCTGACTCTCTGGCACTTACTAAATTCGGCTTAGACATGGAATAGGGCTGGTGTTGGGGTTGGGGGTGAGGGGGTGGGTGGCGCAGAGGCTGACCATGAGGCAGGGTGTGGGGCTGGGATCGAGACTGAGGGTGGACCTGAGGTTGGGGGTGGGACAGGGGGTAGGTCTGGGGGTAGGGCGGGTGTGTTTGTGTGTGTGGCTGATGATGCTGGGGTTGAGGCATAGGATGGGGGTGTGCAGGGGAGCGGTGGTGGGGTGAGTGATGGGGAGGCCCCAGGATATTGTGCGGTATGGTGGCCACGGGAGAGTCCTGAGACTCTCCTTGTGCTGACAACGTCCTGACAATGACCTCCCTGGCCTCCAGACACTGTATCCTATTCAGCTCCACTGTCACATAGTCTGCTGTTGGGTACATCACCTCCGCTATCTGGACACACACACAGGGACAGGAACAACTCACATGTCTTAAGTAACAAACACAATATATTATTTAGGAATTTCAGGCAAAATGTGGCCTGGTAAACCTCTGTTTAAAAAAAAACTGCAATACATAAGCCCTACGGAAACCATGGACTGAACATCACTGTTACATCACCAGTCTCCAGCAGACGGCGGTAGAGTGTCACACACAAATGACAGCATTGAGGGTTAGCTTGTGACACCACTCACTCCCTGTCACAGCATTAAACATGAGGTTCTGCATAATACATAATTCTAATGCACCTTTTGTCCCTTTGTGCACACGGCATAACCAATCACGTTGGCTCCGTTGGAGGTTCCAGTGGGGGTGAGGATGGGGGGTTTCCATCGCACCTGCAGAACCCCAGGGTTCTGGCCCAACTGGACCTGCACCTCCTGGGGAGGAAAGGGAGGGCCTACGGAGAACAGCAGACACACAGGAGTGTAAAGATATAAACACAATACACTACAGCATTTTAAAAAACAATACACTGTAAGCTGAACAGTCCGTATGTTCCTTCAAAGGAAAATAATCTTGACCTGATTCCATACCAGAGGCACTCAAATAGTTAATGTTGCATTAGATTTTTAATGCAATCAAAAATGTGTGTAATGAGGCAATAAGGAAACAGTATGATGTGTATTGTATGTAAGTATGTCAATGGAGGCTCCTCAGAGGAGGAATGGGAGGATCATCCTCAGTGAATTTCATAAAAATAGAGAAACATAAAAAAAAATTGCTTTTTAAATAAAGCTATACTAAATAAAGTGCATTCTCCCATTTCCACAGAGGAACTTTGGAGCTCTGTCAGAGTGACCATCGGGTTCTTGGTCACCTCCCTGACCAAGGCCCTTCTCCCCCGATTGCTCAGTTTGGCTGGGTGGCCAGGGCCTTTCCAAATCATGTCCAATCAATTTAATTTACCACAGGCGGACTCCAATCAAGTTGTAGAAACATCTCAAGAATGATCCATGGAAACAGGATGCACCTGAGCTCAATTTTGAGTCTCATAGCAAAGGGTCTGAATGCTTACGTAAATAAAATATGTAAATCTTTCTGTTTTTTATTTTTAATACATTTGCAAACATTTCTAAAAAACAGTTTTCGCTTTGTCATTATGGGGGTATTGTGTGTAGATTGCTGAGGATTTATATTTATTTAAACAATTTGAGAATAAGACTAAGGTAACAAAATGTGGGGGGATTTACATAATATTTATTATGTAAATAAGGTATTTCTGTTTTGTATTTTTTATACATTTGCTAAAATGTCTAAAAACCTGTTTTCGTTTTGTCAATTTTAGAATAAGGCTGTAACGTAACAAAATGTGGAAAAAGGTAAGGGATCTGAATACTTTCCGAATGCATGCATGCATGCATGTATGTATGTATGTATGTATGTATGTATGTATGTATGTATGTATGTATGTATGTATGTATGCATTTGCATGTAATGCTTCAGGTGTGGCTACCGTATGTACCATAGCCCGTGGTGTGTATGTTTGTGTCCACTACAGCATGTCTACATATGTATGTCTATGGGTGTAACATTATCAGGCTGTCAGGATTTCTTCCTCAGAGCAGCCAGAGACAGTCAGGTTGGTTTTCACAGTCCCTCTACCTTTGCTCTGCTGCATGCTAATCAACAGGACCCATCTGTGCTGAGCTGCCACAGAGACACACACACACACACAGACACACACACACACACACACGTCATACAGAGGCAGCAGATGCAGTCAGCTGCCCATTCGGCATTATCTCCGAACAGTGAAGAGCAGTGAACAGCAGAGCAGAGAAGAGCAGTGAAGGGCAGAGCAGTGAAGAGCAGAGCAGAAGGCACCCAGCTGGTAGTAGACGTACATGTCATCGTTCTTTTCTAAAGTGTCATGTGCTGTCAACTGATTTGTCAAGTGGACTTGTGTTACGCTGTTGTATTTGAGTATAATACAGGCCACATATTGAGCTCCAACCAGGACCATTGCTCATGTGGAGAAAAGAGATGGTTAGAAATAACTGCATGTATCATGCAACCTAAACGTCATACAAGGGCTCATTCAAGGGTTATTAATAGACAAATGAGACTCCTACTTGTTTTCCTCTGCATGAATGTACATAGAGGGAAGGGTTTCACTGAGATAATTTAAATGCACATTTGAACTCTGACACTCATGCTTTATAATATTCATAGTAGAATGACTAAAATATCAGAATACTCCGAATGTCTAGCTATATATCTCTTCTGATACTCATCTAGTGGAGTAACGTGATTAAGATGTATTGATGCACATTCTCAGACGTTTAGGTTGCATGATACATCCAGTTATTTCTAACCATCTCTTTTCTCCACATGAGCAATGGTCCTGGTTGGAGATCAATATCAACAGACCATGTGATGAGCTCACACCCAGTCTCCCTCCCTCCCTCCCTCCCTCCCTCCCTCCCTCCCTCCCTCCCTCCCTCCCTCCCTCCCTCCCTCCCTCCCTCCTCCTCCTCCTCCTCCTCCTCCTCCCCACCCCTACAGAACATACACTATTTACACACATTAGGCATCTAGAGTTTCTCTCTCTCTTTCTCTCCCCTACTGACTCTGTTTTCGCTCTCATCCTGCCTTCTGCAGCAAACACTCCCTGGATGTCTATTCATCACACTTCTTTTTCCCCTCAATCTTTAGCGTGCGCCTCTCTTATCAAAGCCAGCACACACAAATCCTTGAAGGCAATCAAAAAAAGTGACTGAGAAATATGAAAACAAGCCTTTAGATGTCTGTCAGGTACAGGGTTGTAAATATAATGGGCTCAAAGCTTGTCAGAGTTAAATAAATAGATTGCTGTGTTTTACGCCAAATTGCCAAATACTTTTTAGCCAGAAATGTTTTTGAAAGCAGGAGAACACAGTGAGAGTATACTAACTACAATTGCACTGCATCCTCAATATCCCCTGAAGAGACAAACAACCAGGCCAGTTATGGTGAGTACACCTTTTTGGGAGACCTGTGAGCAGACCGATCCATCAACAATTCTATCCATTCCACACACACCGACCAATTCTTCAATTATTTACAATTATGCAAAATGCCATCTGATGACTAAGTGTGTGTTTAATCAGTGGAGGCTGCTGAGAGGAGGACCGCTCAAAATGGAATGATACATAAACACATCGAACACGTGGTTTCCATGTGTTTGATACCATTACATTCACTCCAGCCATTATTATGAGCCGTCCTCTCCTCAGCAGACTTAGCTGGTTTTAATGATGGGGGAAAGGGAGAAATAGTAAGAGGACTGACCTGCAGGCTGGGTGCAGAACTCCACAAAGATCTCCCTCTTGTCCCTGTGCTCCAGGGGCATCTGCCAAGGTATCTGGTGTGTCCGTGCCACGGCCTTCACCTTGTAAACGGTCATGGGCTTCAGTTGGAAGAACTGGTACTTGTAGGCCCCTGCCTTCACCACGTCATACTCCGCATCGTTCAGGAAAATGGTGTGACTGTAGTTGCTGTTGCTAGGCTGCCAGGAAAGCTCAGCAGAGACCTGTGTGATGTTGTCTACCCTCAGATAGTAAGGAGCCACCACCACATCCTTCCCCACCAGCAGAGTGCAGCGCAGCTCGTCAGACGGGCCCCGCTCTGTGATGCTCTGCACCGAGATGCGGTAGGTATTGGTGGCCAGGTTAAGCTTCTCGATAAGCGACTTTGTCTTGCCCCCAAAAGGCACGCTCATCCTCACCTCCTTATCCACCAGGACGTTGTAGCCACTGATGGAGCCCCAGCCGGGCGGCACCACCGGAGGGTCCCAGGACACGATCACACTCTTGGCCAGCTGTTTGATCAGATTGATACGGCGGGGGTAAGGCACAATGTTTTCACCAATCTCGTCAATGCTGACATCCAGGGTCCCTGTCCCATTGCTGCAGGAACCCATGGTGCTCAGGAAGTCCATGCCCAGGCTACTGCTGCCCAGGCTGGTCAGAGTGCTGCTCAGACTGGAACCCAGGCCAGTGGAACCGTGACTGGAACTGTGAGTGGAAGCCAGAGTGGAACCCATGTTGCTGCCCAGAGTGGAACCCATGTGGCTGCCCAGAGTGGAACTGTGAGTGGAAGCCAGAGTGGAACCCATGTGGCTGCCCAGAGTGGAACTGTGAGTGGAACCCATGTTGCTGCCCAGAGTGGAACCCAAGTGGCTTCCCAGAGTGGAACCGTGAGTGGAACCGTGAGTGGAACCCAGAGTGGAACTGAGGTTGCTCCCCAGGTTTCTCTCCAGGTTTCTATCTAGGCTGGTGCCCAGGTCCAGTTTACTGTCAGACAGCAGGCTGCTGATGCTGCTCAGCGCTGTGGAGCCCAAGCTGCTGTGGTTACTACTGAGGTAGCCTGACTCTTTGGCCCCATCCCTGTGCTGAGCAGAGGGCATCTTCTCGTCCTTAACAAATTCCACAAAGTTGGAAGGGACAAGTCCCTGCTGTCCATCCAGCAGCTCTCCTGAGGAATAGAGAGATAGAGATAGTGAAGAGCAGTTAGTAGTATTAACAACAACACTCACAGTGAAGAGCAATAAGTAGTATTAACAACAACACTCACAGTGAAGAGCAATAAGTTGTATTAACAACAACACTCAGAGTACAGTACATTGAAGACAAGAGATGACAATCGTAAAAGCCACATTAGCACTGATTGATCCACAAATGCCTAATCCTCGTCTCATCTAAATCATGCAAATTGTTTTTTAACAGAGAGAGGGTAAAATACAGTGAGTCAGACCTTCATAGAAGCCGTCATCATCCATGGTCCCATACACATAGAGGTACTTCCCTGCCACCAGGGGGAGCTCTGCCTCAGGATGCTCATTAGGCCCATTACAGGGGTTATAACTGGAAGAAAGAAAGAGAGCAGTACAATAGAATCAAGCTGATGAACTCCCTGTGTTGCTCCTCTGAACCCAACACACGTGGAAATGTGTCCAATTATCTAAGGCTAGATGATGAATTCCGGTTAAAAAAGGTTCAAAACCCAGGTTCAAAATGGGCCAATTATTAAACACAATATTAGGAACCGTGTATGGACAATTAGCTTCTGTCAAAACTTGACAACATTGTGATAGGAAAGCACAGTAGCCTAGCTAAATAGTATCCAAACAAATCCAAGCATAGTACAATTTTTGCCACAAACACTACAGTAGCAGTACCCTTATGTACCTCTGTGAAAGGGGCATTGCTGAGTGCTGCATTAAAAAACCTAATATAACATTTTTCAACTGGCTAAATATTCCAACAGGCTAAATGAGAGAGGAAGAAACAGCGGGGGTGGACAGCACTGGGTTCCATTCATGTATTTGCCTTTGTTCAAGGGGATTCCAATTATTTCAGCAGACAGTTCATTTTATTTGGTGAGAGCATAGCACTGCATCATTATTAAGAGGTGAGTTCAAATCTCAGTGGGACAATGTGGGTGGAAAACACTTCTGAAAAGTGCTATGCAGGGATGCATTTTAAATATGACACTGTAGTGTAAGGCATCTCAAAGCAGCTCCCTCCTCTCACCTGTACCGGGCGATGCACAGACGGACCTTGCCAGTGAACCTCTTCTTGGTCCTAGTCGTTGAGCTTAGTTCTTTGTCCATCTGGTGAGAGAGAGAACAAACCTTGAGAGATTTAACAACCAAATATAATTTATTTTTGTTTTCACTTTTAAAAATAACATTTAATGCTCTTTATGGTGGAAATCAGTGGGATGATAGCAGAGCCTATAAACTTCTCCTATACACACTTGGTAAACCTGCCAATCCTCTCAGCAGAGGAGAGTAAAAGGAAACATATAGGCCTTTTCACACCCTATCCTCTCTGCCTAACTGTGTTTCCTCAGTCCTACCTCAGCTTAGACTTTCAAAACAGGAAGCAATTTTGCAATCATGTAATAAATGCTGTAATTATGTAACAGTGTAATTCATGCTTTACCATCTTCTGAGGAGCTTTTGAAAGGGCAATCCATCTATTTAGGTCCATCTTCATTAGGCTTATACATTCAGGGCTAGAGTGGAGGGAGGGACAGATAGACAGACAGACAGATGAACGGTGTTAGGGGGAAACCTAGTAGGACTCACCTCGGTGAGGAGGGATCGTTGGGAGCTGCCAGCTCGGCTGCAGCTGCGGGTGAGGAAGGTTGGCTTTACAGACACGAGCTCTGGCTTGTCCCCACTGATCTGGAGCGGTCGGATGAACTCAGAGATCACTGATCTGCTCAGCGGACTCTCATTGCCTGCGGGCAAAACAAAGGAACAGCTAAGATCTGAAATATGACTGCGTCTGCTAAAATCCTATTTATATCTGTGCGTAATAATAATGTCCAAAATGGAGTGCTACATGTACTATTACTTATCCATTTCAGCATGTGATCGTTATTCATCGTCATCATTACCATTCATCATCATCATCATCCATACCTCATTTGATTAGATACCATTAAAAGTAATACATAATATGTAACATTGTAACACTGCAAGAACCCACCCCACAAACAACAGATGGATACAACCCATTAACAATTAGGATTGCATTACTGTTAAAAAACATACAGATCCTTTTGTAATCAGAAGGAGAGTTAGATTCCAGACACAGGCCCAATGTAAAGGTCAGTATTATTGGCATGTATTTATTTATTTTAGTCAACAACAAACACGTGCCAAGCTGTGGTAAAGGCTATGTCATACAGTACCCTGACTGATTATTTCATTAGGCTACTTGCTCTATGTTGATCCTCTAGCGCTGCCTTCCAGATCTCCAATTTCAGGAGCAGCTGCACATTTGTCTTTCCATCCTCATAAATTTGGATTGTTAATTTTAAATGTATTTTGGAGACAGCTTTCCTCCCCTTCCACTGTCTCCCACTGTCCGATTTAACAGTTCAAACCTCCACATTACAGCTCACAGACGACTGAAATAACATTAACATGGATATTCTTGTCTATGAGCTGTGGTCTATGACGTAAATACAGAACACAGACAAGCTAAACCAAAGCTCTTCTAGGATTCCTCTAACCTTTCCCTGTGGGGGCGGCCAGCCCGTTGAGGAGCTGGGAGAGGGATTTGTTGGGCGATCCGGGGGATTCACACACAGTTAAGGGATCGGTGCCACTGCCAAGGGTTTCAAACTTTCCGTTCTGTAGCCGGAACTTCTCCAGCTCTTTGGACAGGAAGTTGAACTGCTCACTCTGTGTCCGACATTTCTCTTCCAGCTCTCGGACTTTGGCCTGGCGACAGAGAGCGAGGGAGAGAGGAAAGGAGAAGTAGAGAGACAAAAGAGATGAAAGTAATAAAGGAAATAAAGTGAAAGAACGAGACAATCGGAAACCCAAAACTGTATACTTGTATAAATACACACAAAATTAGGTAGGATGAGATATTGGACTTTAAAAACTTGGGGTTCATTCCTTACAGAGAAAAGGGAGTTGACGCCTTCAATTTCCTATCAGGCAAAATACAGTCCAGTCATAAATACCTAAACTAGTCACAGTGTGCAGATCACATGCAGGACTACAGTTAATGCACATTATTCTAGAGAGCAGCCTCTTGTTAAGAGGAAGTATGCATACCAAAAACTGCACTGTGTTCAAAGCGCGGGGAATGCTCCTCAACTTCATTGCACAGAGATAGTAAAATAAAGGCAAGAGTCATCATCATGAGTTACGCAAGCCGACAAAAGAGGGGCAACAGCAATTAAAAACATCATAGAACCATGCAATCAAATCCTTGGCTTTCTACAGTGAAATACTGTCTGTTCTCCACACTGGCTCGTTGATAAAAGACTACAGTACAGCGGGAGAATAGGCAGGCCTAGCAGAAACCCCAGGGGTGCCCAGCTCAAGATCTTCCCTTGGGCAGAGGTAAGTGTTGAGTGTTAACCATCAAATGGAAACAGACAGCCCCTCTTCACATAAACCCAAATCAGCCCCTTCATCAGACCACCCTGAGAGCATTGCTGAAGCTACCATGTAATTTGCTGCACTCTCTCCCCAAAGCACAGTGATGCATAATGTCTGTGGCGTTTTATTCAGCTCTGAGCGACTTTCATGCAGACAGGTTATTGTTTGTCAGCAGGTTAACATGCTATTAGAGGAGGATTGGCCTTTGCAATGACTGCATATGATTCAATGGGTTGATGCATTAGCACAGAGGGTGGTTAGCCTTTCACCATCTTAAAGCCCTCCCCTGGATGTATGACCAGTACTGTAATCAGGGGCGCCGTATGGGGGGGGGGGACGGGGGGGGCAGAAGTTAGGACGATTCTAAGGGCCTGTGACTGACAGGGGCCCTAAAAAATTATTAGAACATTGGTGGTGGGGCCCAATGGGATATCTTTTCATGGGGCTCAAAATCCCTGGCGGCGCCCCTGAATGTAGTAGCCTAGTGAAACATGCTGCACTGCATGCAACGCCAACCAGAATTAACTGTTAGAACGTCCTCATAACATCAATTGTTTCCATTATGCCAGCATCTAAACACAAATCCTCATAACTAAAATGGAGGCATAACTGAAATTAGAGATGATGAGAGCGATTTTCTGATGGCCTCTCCTATGTCCCAGTCAGGCCTTCTGTCCTGTTGTGTCCTGTTCTGTCCTGTCCTATCCTGTGACAACCCCTTTCCCAGTGACTGTCCGGTAAGCAGAGCAGGCCTAGTGGAGTGTGGATGCCTGCACATGCTTTGATGACAAGCTGAATGGAGGAGGCAAGTGTGAGTCATCATTGTATGGACAGAACAGCCTTGCCTTTGGAAAGCACATATTCAACAACTGAAACATGTTTCTGTCTGCACAGATACAACAATACAACTATACATCTTTTTGTAAATAAGAATGTGTTCTTAATTGACTTGCCTGGTTAAATAAAGGTTAAATAAAAATAAAATGATGAACAGCAGATAAATACAACAAAAGCTTAGCAATGAATTAATGACTGCCAATTGTTTCATGTCTAGTATATGACATTGTTCATCTCTTGCATCACGTTTCAAATTTTAAATACAGTGCATTTGGAAAGTACTCAGAACCCTTTAGTTTTTCCAGATTTTGTTACGTTTCAGCCTTACTCTAAAATTGATTTTTTTTAAATCCCCTCATCAATCCACACACAATACCCTATAATGATAAAGTCCTGGCTCTGGTTGGGCCACTCAAGGAAGAGGCTTGTCCCGAAGCCACGCCTGCGTTGTCTTGGTTGTGTGCTTAGGGTCGTTGTCCTGTCGGAAGGTGAACCTTCACCCTAGTCTGAGGTCCTGAGCGCTCTGGAGCAGGTTTTCACCAAGGATGTATATGTTCATCTTTCCTTCGATCCTGACTAGTCTCCCAGTCCCTGCCGCTGAAAAACATCCCCACAGCATTATGCTACCACCACCATGCTTCACCGTAGGGATGGTGCCAGGATTCCTCCAGATGTGACGCTTGGCATTCAGCCAAATAGTTCACTCTTGGTTTCATCAGACCAAAGAATCTTGTTTCTCATGGTCTGAGAGTCTTTAGGTGCCTTTTGGCAAACTCCAAGCGGGCTGTCATATGCATTTTACTGAGGAGTGGCTTCCGTCTGGCCACTCTATCATAAAGGCCTAATTGGTGGAGTGCTGCAGAGATGGTTGTCCTTCTGGAAGGTTCTCCCATCTCTACAGTGGAACTCTGGAGCTCTGTTAGAGTGACCATCAGGTTCTTGGTCACCTCCCTGACCAAGGCTCTTCTCCCCTGATTGCTCAGTTTGGCCAGGCAGCCAGCTCTAGGAAGTGTCTTGGTGGTTCCAAACTTCTTCCATTTAAGAATGATGGAGGCCACTGTGTTCTTGGGGACATTCAATGCTGCACACATTGTTTGGTACCCTTCCCCAGATCTTTGCCTCAACACAATCCTGTCTCGGAGCTCTACGGACAATTCCTTCAACCTCATGGCTTGGTTTTTGCTCTGACATGCACTGTCTACTGTGGGACCTTATATAGACAGGTGTGTGCCTTTCTAAATCATGTCCAATCAATTGAATTTACCACAGGTGGACTCCAATCAAGTTGTAGAAACATCTCAAGGATGATCAATGGAAACAGGATGCACCTGAGCTCAATTTCGAGTCTCATAGTAAAGAGTCTGAATACTCATGAAAATAAGGTATTTCTGTTTTTTATAAATCTGCTAAAATCATTATTATCGCTTTGTCATTATGGGGTATTGTGTGTAGATTCATGAGGATGTATTTTTATTTAATCAATTTTAGAATAAGGCTATAATGTAACAAAATGTGTTAAAGGTCAAGGGGTCTGAATACTTTCCAAATGCACTCTTAAGCAATGTCTCCCATCAAAATCAGCTTATGAAAATGACCTCTTGATGGACTGCCACTTTGGTGTGGTGTATGCTTAAAATGTGACTATCAATTTAATTCACAAAACGTTGCCCTTACATTTCTGAAATGTCATTCCATCATCATTTACTTCCAAAGAGCCAAAAACTAGTATGTATATTGTATTGTACAGGCAGAGATGAAAATATAAAGTAAATAAAAACAATTCTGAAATACCTGCATGCTGTCCAAGTGGTTCTGTATATGCATAAAACACACACCAATAACACAGTGAAAAAAAAGATGTAGGAAAGAAATTAAGCACAATTACACATATGAACACTCATACATACCTTGTAATCAAAACACAAGATTTTCCGTAGCACTCGTGCAAAATGATTTGTTAATAATAATAATAAAACAACCCCACATTTTAAATAATATAACGATCAATAAGTCGATATAATACTGTTTGAATATTACGGAATACACATTCATAAAAACACAAAAGCTAATGTGTCATATCAAAAGCACTGTTCCCTTCTTATTTTGCACTGCTAGTTACATGGGTATACAGTTTAGACTTCATGGGCAAAAATCTATTATTCCATCTGGCCTTAGCCTGCATGCCACATTCACAACCTTCAATAGAGTGCACAGGGTCTCACAGAGAGAGCCGGTAGAAAATGACCCTGGGCTCACACATGTCCGACTGGCAGGCTGACCGTACACACACACACACACACACACACTCCAACAGCAGACCCACACTCGTGTGCACACGCACACACACAACACGGCCAGCCAACCTCCTCACCTCTAACAGATAGACGGCGCCCTCATGCTCCTTCTTAGCCTCAACCTGAGCCTGTAAAACATAACATCTGTGTTACATTCAACACACATACATCCCATGACCTCTACAACTGGATAACTGGACAGCACCAGAAAACACTCAACAACTTTTGAGCTGTTATGAAGGCCATCTATGAAAACAACGGTGTGTAAATATTTAAACAATTATGCATCTCCAATATATACTTCTGTAGTGCTCTCTTGAAACTAGATTGCGGGGCTATTCTAGAAGATTCATAGTTTTGTGATATAAACCCACTGTAGTGTATAATAAACATAAAATAATGCATGCTAGTTTACTTCATGTGACTGGGAACATCTGTTGAGAAAACTAACGTTCCACATGAATAGGAGCACATCTGCAGATTTTCCAATTTCATGAATCCACTTCGGAGGCAATTAATTGTAGAGAATGCAGAAGGCAGCCAGTGTCTCTATAGAAAGATAACGCTGTAATGAGCTCCTTTTGCTAATGAGAGAAAACAGAGAGTATTTATGGCCAACTCTAAAATAAGTAGTACAGGCAGTGAGAGAGAGAGAGAGAGAGAGAGAGAGAGTTAAACAGAGAGAGAGAGAGAGAGAGAGAGAGAGAGAGAGAGAGAGAGAGAGAGAGAGAGAGAGAGAGAAAGAGAGATCATCCGGGCCAGCCTTTTAGCAAGCCAACAAAAAACGTATAGTCTGACCTAACTTTTAAGTTTTATTGTGCTAATCTGCTCCCCGTAGCGGGGTAAGAGCTTGTTACTGAGTTATTGAGTTGCTTGGTTCCAGCACTCTCTCTCTCTCTCTCGCCCCACAGCCTGGGGGCTGGTTGGCAGAGAAGATAGATAGATAGACAGACCCCTGAAGGATTTAAGAGGATACGCCGAAGCTGTAGCAGTGCTCAACACAAAGCTCTTTGACCTCTGTCCCAGCACTGGTCTGGGCTAACAAGTGGTGCCCCCTCCCTGTGCAGCTAGCGCTGGCATGGTGACCTTACCTTTTGCAGAAGGTCAATCTCCTGCTGCTTTGCATTGAGTACAGCCAAGGCTTGTTCATGCTCCAACTCTAGCTGCTGCCTCCGCTCTGCAGCCTCACGCATATGCTGTCAGCAAAGGGCAGGGGGAGGGGAGGAGACAGAGGGAGGGGGGTGGGGGGCATAGAGAGGGCTGCTGTTAGTAGAACTAAAAACCTATGACATCAGGCTAACACAAGTCTCCAGTCCTCTGTCCTCAACAAACTCCTGGCTTATATGTTTACACTTTACTGGACCTACAAGTCTTGCACCTCACTTTAGGCGGATGTTATGTCAAAACAGCAATGTGACAAATGTCAATGGCCAATGTCAATTTACAGTTTGAATCAAATTAAATGAATTAGAAAATCTAAATCCATACTAGAACATACAGTCGAATGAAAAAGTTTGGGCACCAATGACAATTTCCATGATTTCCATTTATAAATAATTGGGTGTTTGGATCAGCAATTTCATTTTGATCTATCAAATAACTGATGCACACAGTAATATTTCAGTAGTGAAATGAGGTTTATTGGATTAACAGAAAACGTGCAATATGCATCAAAACTAAATTAGACAGGTGCATAAATTTGGGCAACCCAACAGAAAAATCACATCAATATTTAGTAGAGCCTCCTTTTGCTAAAATAACAGCCTCTAGACGCTTCCTATAGCTTCTAATGAGTGTCTGGATTCTGGATGAAGGTATTTTGGACCATTCCTCCTTACAAAACTCCAGTTCAGGTTTGATGGTTGCCGAGCATGGACAGCCCGCTTCAAATTATCCCACAGATTCTCAATGATATTCAGGTCTGGGGACTGGGATGGCCATTCCAGAACATTGTACTTGTTCCTCTGCATAAATTCCCGGGTAGATTTTGAGCAGTGTTTTGTGTCGTTGTCTTGTTGAAACATCCAGCCCCGGCGTAACTTCAACTTTGTGACTGATTCTTCAACATTATTCCCAAGAATCTGCTGATATTGAGTGGAATCCATGCGACCCTCAACTTTAACAAGATTCCCAGTACCGGCACTGGCCACACAGCCCCACAGCATGATGGAACCCCCACCAAATTTTACTGTGGGTAGCAAGTGTTTTTCTTGGAAGGCTGTGTTCTTTTGCTGCCATGCATAACACCCCTTGTTATGACCAAATAACTCAATCTTTGTTTCATCAGTCCACAGCACCTTATTCCAAAATTAAGCTGGCTTGTCCAAATGTGCGTTTGCATACCTCAAGCGACTCTGTTTGTGGCGTGTGTGCAGAAAAGGCTTCTTCCGCATCACTCTCCCGTACAGCTTCTCCTTGTGCAAAGTGCGCTGAATTGTTGAACGATGCACAGTGACACCATCTGCAGCAAGATGATGTAGTAGGTCTTTGGAGGTGGTCTGTGGGCTGTTTTTGACCGTTCTCACCATCCTTCGCCTTTGCCTCTCCGATATTTTACTTGGCCTGCCACTTCTGGCCTTAACAAGAACTGTGCCTGTGGTCTTCCATTTCCTCACTATGTTCCTCACAGTGGACACTGACAGCTTACATCTCTGCGATAGCTTTTTGTAGCCTTCCCCTAAACCATAGTGTTGAACAATCTTTGTTTTCAGGTCATTTGAGAGTTGTTTTGAGGCCCCGATGTTGCCACTCTTCAGAGGCGAGTCAAAGAGAACAACAACTTGCAATTGGCCACCTTAAATACCTTTTCTCATGATTGGATGCACTTGTCTATGAAGTTCAAGGCTTAATGAGCTCACCAAACCAACTGTGTGTTCCAATTAATCAGTGCTAAGTAGTTACAGGTATTCAAATCAACAGAATGACAAGGGTGCCCAAATTTTTGCATAGCCTATTTTTCACATCTGATTTAATTTCATACAACTTAATGTTGCTACACTAAAAATCTTTGTCTGGACAATACCCCAGTACTCAGCTTTTATTAGAAAATGAATGGCATGCCACTGTGATAATTTTCTGTGACGAAAGAGTAAATTATTATGCAGCCTCAGAGGGGTGCCCAAACTTTTTCATACGACTGTATGTTCGAACATGATTGGACAAAAACTGGAGAAGCTTTGCTGTGCATGATCAACCAATCATCAATCAATCGTTTTCAGTTTGCTGCACCCTTTGGGTAACATGTCTCACTACAGAAGAGCTGTCCTAAGCAATGGTGTGTTTGTATGATCAATACAGGGTTTTCAGTTACATCAAAATGGTGAGCAAACTCCAAGGCGTGCTCACTTGTCCGTGGTCATCCGTAACAACAAAAGAAGCCATACAAAACAAAAGGCTAAATGCAAGGCCTTCCTCAACCATCATGTCAAAGTGCCATCCCCGTCATCTTATTGCCTTCATGTGAAGAATCAGAAAATACGCCCACTTGCAGAGTTGATAGGGGAAAGAAAGCAAAGGACATTTTCATGCCGTCCAATATACATCTACCCCCTGGGTTATTTCATGTCATCAAGCCTGTGTGTGACATTGTCATCATGAACAGTGATACCCAACCCCAGTGATACCCAACCCCCAACCCTCATGCACAACAACATTCAACAGTGCGCTGGACTGGTCCTAGCCAGGTACCCATTCATACTGGACTGGTCCTAGCCAGGTGCCCATTCATACTGGACTGGTCCTAGCCAGGTACCCATTCATACTGGACTGGTCCTAGCCAGGTGCCCATTCATACTGGACTGGTCCTAGCCAGGTGCCCATTCATACTGGACTGGTCCTAGCCAGGTACCCATTCATACTGGACTGGTCCTAGCCAGGTACCCATTCATACTGGACTGGTCCTAGCCAGATGCCCATTCATACTGGACTGGTCCTAGCCAGGTGCCCATTCATACTGGACTAGTCTTAGCCAGGTACCCATTCATACTGGACTGGTCCCAGACAGGTACCCATTTATACTGGACTGGTCCTAGCCAGGTACCCATTCATACTGGACAGGTCTTAACCAGGTACCCATTCATACTGGACAGGTCTTAGCCAGGTGGCCTTTTGTGTCATAGGAAAGCAGCCCAGAGATATAGGGAGAGCTAGCATGAACACTGGGGTGGAGAAAAGCATGCAAAATGTGGCTACAGTGGGCTGCTCCCCATACAGATGGACATAGCAGTGATACCTGATCAATCTAGCAGGGGAGAGAGGGGATGGAGGGGAAAGGGATGGAGGGGTAGGGGTGATGGGTAAGCATGGGGAGGACAGCCTGCTCCAAGCTTCGTAGTCTTTCACAGCTTCTGGTCAAGCTTCCTCCCACTTCGGCACTGGAAGGCAACAGACAGGTCAGGGATATTAGAGAACAAGAGAGAGAGGAGAACAAGAGAGAGAGAGAGAGAGAGAGAGAGAGAGAGAGAGAGAGAGAGAGAGAGAGAGAGAGAGAGAGAGAGAGAGAGAGAGAGAGAGAGAGAGAGAGAGAGAGAGAGAGAGAGAGAGAGAGGGAGAGAGAGAGAGAAAAGTGGTGAGGGAAGGGTAGAGGCTGGCAGAGGGTCAGGCCCTGTAAAACAACCGGAGCTAGGGCTAGGATTCTTATTAATCACAAATATACAGTAGATGTACAGTAGACATAATATAAGGTTGTCTATGTCTCCAGACTCTCACCTTTAGCACCTGCTCTAGGTTCTCCAGTTTGCCTTGGAGCTGGGTCTTTTCCCGCAGGGCTGAATCTCTCTCCTGAGTCACAGCACCGAGGGTCTCTTTGAGCTGTTCATACTCGGTCTTCACCTGCATACACGGAGCACAACACAGGTAGCGGCGACTAATGTTGGCGTAAATTAGGTTTTTACATAAAATTATGTTTTTATCAAAAAATTGCCCGAAATTACACACAACATTGTTCTGACTGGTTGATTGGCTGGCTGACTGTTTTACTGACTGACTGGCTGATGACAGCTACAGTATAATAAAGGTAGAGTAACAGAACAACATGTTTTCATTGTCATAGATTGTATTGTAGCTTGAAACTAAGTCTGGGATCAACTACTGTATACATTTGTAATGCTTAGTTCTTATTCAACAAGGAAACCTGAACAGAGTTGAGTGAATTAAGTTGTATTTTGTAATGTACTACTATAGCTACTGCTACTGTAAAATACAATTAGAAATGGGATGGCTGCCATGTAATCACACCATTTATACTAGGTCTCACACAGACAGCGGTGTAGCCATCTCATCCCCTGATAATGTGTTTTTTTCTCAAACTTAGTGAATACATAACTGACTAATAAGGGAGGAAGGAAGCAGATAGATAGATAGATAGATAGATAGATAGATAGATAGATAGATAGATAGATAGATAGATAGATAGATAGATAGATAGATAGATAGATAGATAGATAGATAGATAGATAGATAGATAGATAGATAGATAGATAGATAGATAGATAGATAGATAGATAGATAGATAGATAGATAGATAGATAGATAGATAGATAGGAGTGGGGAGAACAAGTATTTGATACACTGCCGATTTTGCAGGTTTTCCCACTTACAAAGCATGTAGAAGTCTGTAATTTTTATCATAGGTACTCATCAACTGTGAGTGACGGAATCTAAAACAAAAATCCAAAAAATCACATTCTATGATTTTTAAGTAATTAATTTGCATTTTATTGCATGACATAAGTATTTGATACATCAGAAAAGCAGAACTTAATATTTGGTACAGAAACCTTTGTTTGCAATTACAGAGATCATACATTTCCTGTAGTTCTTGACCAAGTTTGCACACACTGCAGCAGGGATTTTGGCCCACTCCTCCATACATACCTTCTCCAGATCCTTCAGGTTTCGGGGCTGTCGCTGGGCAATACGGACTTTCAGCTCCATCCAAAGATTTTCTATTGGGTTCAGGTCTGGAGACTGGCTAGGCCACTCCAGGACCTTGAGATGCTTCTTACGGAGCCACTCCTTAGTTGCCCTGGCTGTGTGCTTTGGGTCGTTGTCATGCTGGAAGACCCAGCCACGACCCATCTTCAATGCTCTTACTGAGGGAAGGAGGTTGTTGGCCAAGATCTCGTGATACATGGCCCCATCCATCCTCCCCTCAATACGGTGCAGTCGTCCTGTCCCCTTTCCACCTCCATGCTTCACGGTTGGGATGGTGTCCTTGGGGTTGTACTCATCCTTCTTCTTCCTCCAAACACGGCGAGTGGAGTTTAGACCAAAAAGCTATTTTTGTCTCATCAGACCACATGACCTTCTCCCATTCCTCCTCTGGATCATCCAGATGGTCATTGGCAAACTTCAGACGGGCCTGGACATGCGCTGGCTTGAGCAGGGGGCATCTTGCGTGCGCTGCAGGATTTGAATCCATGACGGCGTAGTGTGTTACTAATGGTTTTCTTTGAGACTGTGGTCCCAGCTCTCTTCAGGTCATTGACCAGGTCCTGCCGTGTAGTTCTGGGCTGATCCCTCACCTTCCTCATGATCATTGATGCCCCACGAGGTGAGATCTTGCATGGTGCCCCAGACCGAGGGAGATTGACCGTCATCTTGAACTTCTTCCATTTTCTAAGAATTGCGCCAACAGTTGTTGCCTTCTCACCAAGCTGCTTGCCTATTGTCCTGTAGCCCATCCCAGCCTTGTTCAGGTCTACAATTGTATCCCTGATGTCCTTACACAGCTCTCTGGTCTTGGCCATTGTGGAGAGGTTGGAGTCTGTTTGATTGAGTGTGTGGACAGGTGTCTTTTATACAGGTAACGAGTTCAAACAGGTGCAGTTAATACAGGTAATGAGTGGAGAACAGGAGGGCTTCTTAAAGAAAAACTAACAGGTCTGTGAGAGCCGGAATTCTTACTGGTTGTTAGGTGATCAAATACTTATGTCATGCAATAAAATGCAAATTAATTATTTAAAAATCATACAATGTGATTTTCTGGATTTTTGTTTTAGATTCCGTCTCTCACAGTTGAAGTGTACCTATGATAAAAATTACAGACCTCTACATGCTTTGTAAGTAGGAAAACCTGCAAAATCGGCAGTGTATCAAATACTTGTTCTCCCCACTGTAGATAGATAGATAGATAGGGTAATAATAGTAATTCCCTTAAAATACAGTCCTTAGTGTGCAGGGTTTAATTACAGATAAATGCACGTATTGCACATTCAATATACTAAAAGCAATGAAAAAAGATACAACTGACAGGACACTAATATGCATTCCTGAGTGAATGACTACGTATGTTAAGTCCAAGAATTACTTGCAATATTGCACGTGATATGATATAACAACTGTACATGACTATGTATATACAGACCTGAATAAATAAATAAGTCCCGAGTGAATGAGTGATTACAGACCAGTTACTCACGGATGGATGCATAAATGTTAAACTAGGTCCTAACACCCCAACAGTTCCAGGTCTATGTTGCCGATGGCACGGCACCCCGGTGAGGCAATAAATTGTCTAATAGCAGCCGGCAGGAAGGACCTCCTGTAGCGCTCTCTGGCACACCGTGGTGGGATCAGTCTGTGACTGAAGGTGCTCCTCTGTGTCATAACCATGGCATGCAGAGGGTGGGTGATGTTGTCCATGATGGCCAGCAGTTTGGCCAGGATCCGTCTCTCCGCCACCTCCTCTAGAGTGTCAAGGCTAATCCTCAGAACAGAGCTAGCCTTCCTGATCAGCTTATCTACCCAAGAAGCATCACCGGCTTTTATGTTCTCAGAAAGTAGAGTCGGCTCTGGCCCTTTTTGTACAGAGCCCCGGTGTTACCAGCCCATTCCAGCCTGTTGTCCATATGGACTCCCAGGAACTTGTATGACCCAACCATTTCCACATCCATCCCCTGTATAGGGACTGCAGTCAGTTGGGCCTTGATTCTCCTGAAGTCCATCACCATCTCCTTTGTTTTGCTGATGTTGAGCTGAAGGTGGTTCTGGTCACACCACAACACAAAGTCACTGATTGCGTTCCTGTACTCCTCCTCCTGCCCACCCCTGATGCACCCTACAATTGCGGAGCCATCCGAGAACTTCTGTAGGTGGCATGTTTCAGAGTTATATCTGAAGTCCGAGGTGTAGAGGGTGAACAGGAAGGGGGACAGGACCGTTCCCTGGGGGGCCCCTGTGTTGCTCACTGCCCGTCACACCACCAACAACACACAACAACAACACACAGAGCTACTTCAGAGCCAGCGGTTTATTTCCACACAGTGGGGGGATCTGTCTGTAGGAGGATGAAAGGCATTGTTGTGTCTCAGCGAAGTTGGCCAGAAAGGATTGAACAGTATGGTGTAGTAGGGGAGCCAGACGGGCCAGAGGGAGTGAAGGTGGGAGGTGCCGTTACATTACTATGCTCCGCCCCTTATCACTAGTCTCCTCATCACTCTAAGAGATGATGATAGGGAACACAAAAGGTGCAGGCGAGGCGAGGTCTAATATCCGCCCATGCACCCTGCAAAGTGCTGCCCTCATATCCGCCTCAGTGATAACACTGACGGATGGCTGTCTTGTTTGAGAGCCTAATCCTGATAAGACATTAATAACGGACGTCCCCCTCCTCAACTTCTTCCACACCCAGCAGCTACCTGACAATCAACTCCTCCAGGAAATTGCCTTAGTGTCGATACAGAGGACCTCTGTCTTGGTGTTATCAGCTGGGCAGGAAGGAAGGTCTGTGAGGTGTGAGGAACTCACAGGAAGTTCTCTAGTACGATCAGAGGCTCAGGGTTCAAGCCATGTTACAGATGAGGCTGGAGACACTAGCAGCTTCAACATCAGCACTGCGGGCAGCTCTGGCAATATACCACTGTGATGCAAACAGCCCTCTGATAAGACAGGAAGTGTAAAGACAGAGAGAGCAGACCAAGCCCACCACCTTTTATTATGAAAGCCCCTGATCATTTAGTCCCAGTGACAAAAACACCATTACATAACAACAGTGTGCAGAGGTTTCATTGTGTAGTCATAAATCACAGCAGCACATTGTAGACACAAAAATGAGCCAGATATTTCACTAGATGTATACATCTGAAGCATCCGGTTGGCATTTCCACTTACCACCAAATATGGTGATGAGAGGAAGCCCAGTGACCGGCAGTGGGAGATGATGGAGCAAGATGGCCGACATTCTGCAAATCTCCTCTTTGATGAAACATTTGATCTCAATATAGTTTTCCCAAAACTATAATGTTACGAACAGAGTGGACTAAGTTTTGTAGACTTTACCCTTTGCCAAAGTAAAAGAAATGGTGTTGTTTAAGTTTTCAAAAATTGCGTTGGTTAGAAGGAGTGCAAGGCTGCATTGCATTATTGCACACGCGCACTTCACAGAGTAAGCATTCCCTAACAGAAATATGCAAATATATGCAGAACGTGCAAATAGGATCTCACTAGCTCATGCTGTGTTCTGCCCACTATGATTAATTTGCTCCCATTGAAAACAACAGGCTGTGGTTTATCTTGGGTTAGTTATACAAATATGACTGTATTTTTGTCTTTTTATTATTAATTAGATTGTCTTGTACACATTCAAAGCTAAAAGCAGAATTGCAGTATACAGACAAAAATAAAAAAAGGTGATAAAAGTTAGCTGAAGACCAAAAAAAGTATGACGAGTGAAGTCTAGTCTTGACAGGTTCAGATGGTGCCTGCTCTTGGTGAAGCCTCTAGTCTTGACAGGTTCAGATGGTGCCTGCTCTTGGTGAAGTCTCTAGTATTGACAGGTTCAGATGGTGCCTGCTCTTGGTGAAGGTCATTCTGCAGCTCAGTTGGATGGTACTAGGGAGGGACAGGTTTGATGATGACGGTGGCACTTGAGTTGGCTAGCTGGTCCTGATGTTGTTTGCAGTCCTCAGCTCTCTGTAGCAACTGTATGACTCCTCCACTAGCAATGTGTAGCATCAACTTGGGTGATGCTTCTACTGCTGCCGATACAGGCACTAAAAGCTCACCAAACATCCGTCCAGTATATAAAGTAACCCTCATACTACGAGGGAGCGCTCTCTGCCATCTCCACACTGCAGTCCTCTCACTTTGGGTGGTTGAAAATAAAAGCTGGTGCTGTGCATCTCTTGAATGCAATAGACAGTTAGCTATAGAGCTAGTTTAGCAAACCAAACAGATCGATCTGCCATAAATTCTGCGACTCTGTTGGTCAAGGCAACTAAATATATTAATTAAATCAAACAAATCATTTCTAAAATGATTTAAAAACATTTAAATCTGCTAAATATGTACAATGTTTACAGGAGCTCTTAGACTATGCTGATATTACAGCGCATGGCAACCATCTTTGGTGTGGCTGTTGTTGAATATTTTTAAGCTTTTGTTCAATATTTTAGGCCTATGATCCAAAGAACAGAATTGGAAGGTTAGAAACCACACTAGGTTATTCAGTAAACGTATAAAGTGGCATAAGGATAACAACAGAATGGAGGTCAGAGCAGTCAGTAAAGCCCAATAGTTAGAGCAGTCAGTGAAGCCCAATAGTTAGAGCAGTCAGTAAAGCCCAATAGTTAGAGCAGTCAGTAAAGACCAATAGTTAGAGCAGTCAGTGAAGCCCAATAGTTAGAGCAGTCAGTGACGCCCAAGAGAAGATAATCATATGGTTTTATGGGGTACATTTAGACACACATTAGCTATAATATAAGAATGACTTGAATAGTTGAATAAAACAGTGTCTGTATTGTGCTGTGGTTGCACCAGGTTGTAACATGCACTAAGAAATATGGGTGCATGTATGTTTAGATTTATGAGTGTGTGTCTGGTTGCCTTCATGGGTGAATGTGTTTATCTTTGCACCATTACTAAGGGGTCGCCACTATGGTTTCATTGTTTCGTATCTTGAAGGTCTATTGCCAATGGGAGAGTGAATTGAAAGGTTTTGAAACGATAGTGGAAGACGGTTAAGAGGTGTTAATCATCCTACCCGTGAGGGAGGGACTATGTATGCTATGTAACCACAAATGTGTATAAGAAGAGCGAGAGGAGTCTGGGAAGATTAGTGTCTCTGGAGGCTCCTCGGCTTTTGTTACTTGCGTAATAAAAGTCTACGTTACTTTTCCAAACTTTGAAAGTGCTTTATTTTTAAGAGAAAGAGGGAAGAATTTCCACAACACTGTCTCTCCTACAGTACCTACCTGCTCATTTTGGACTGCCTTCTGGCTATTGTTGAACAAGTGGCAACTCAAGTGCTTTTTCTCCTGGAGAACATCTTGAAGCTCATTCTCCTGGAGAGAGCGGGAAGACAGAGAACAGATAGAGAACAGTGTTTAGACCTCAGAGGAGAGGAGCTCCTGATTAGGCCAGTAGAGTAGAGTAATGAATATTGAGTATTGAATAATGTTGACATATTTTGCATTACTCATCTCATATGTATATACTGTATTCTATACTATTTTACGATCTTAGTCTATGCCACTCTGACATTGCTTAATTACATTCCTTTACTTTAGATTTGTGTGTATTGGGTATATGTTGTGAAATTGTTAGATATTACTACACTGTCGGAAGCTAGAAGCACAAGCATTTCGCTACACCCGCAATAACATCTGACCAATACATTTTGATTTGATTCGAGTAGAGTAAGCTGCTGCTGTACTTTCAATGAAAATGACGTTGAACCAACGTGGAATAGACATTGAATTGACGTCTGTGCCCCAGTGGGATGACTGAAGGAACAACATGCCTTCATCAAAAACCAACATTTACATATGACAGTTTACACAAAAAACACAAACACCTGATCTTACTGCAATGCGTTGGATGTATTTGGTGGGAAGAGAATCGTCTAGAAACACTGTGCATATTTAACCAAGTAATGCTTCCACTGACACCGAATGCAAATAAGATTTGCATTTTTATACCCTCTCTACACCCATGGCATCCTCCCCGCCCTTCTTCCCACCAAGTGTGTCAGGGGGGAGATTAAAAAAACATCCCTTCATTGCAGAGGAGGAAAACGTCATTAGATTCAATCAACAGCCAGGAGGGTGCCGCAGATGCAATTTGGAGTGTCAACTGGAGAACTTCTCTCCTTTTGTGATGTGCAGTTCACTTTAACTACAGCGGCAGGCACAGCAAAGGCAGTCCTGTTCTGCAAGGATCTAAGAAGCCTTCGCCGCTCACACATGATAGATTTACTGTAAGTACAGTGTGTCTTTTAATGGCTATTGACAGTGCATTGTGTTGCCTTGGAATCTTCTGATCTTTTACTTATGAAGGTCAGACATGTTGGTATAGAGGACAAACTGTGAAGACACACACATACCAGCACAGAGGCACACGCACACGCACACGCACACACACACACTCACACAGCCGAACAGAGAGATATTACACCCTAGAGCACTCAAACTCAAACCAGTTCCACTGCGTTTTTTTCATTCTTCCCCTGTAGTCAGGGACTGGTTTAGACCTGGGATACCAGGTGGGTGCAATTCATTATCAGGTAGGACAGAAAACCAGCAGGCTTCGGAGCTTGTAGGGTAACAGCTGAATACCCCTGCCCTAGAACATGTCACACATCAGACAGCAGAAATGGCCATCTCAGTGCAGAGGGGGCACACTTTAAAGAGACTTGTGACACCGATTTGCTCTGCAGAAGTCTGGCTGTACATCCATTCATTTCAATTCCCTCTCATCAAAAACATTGGCATTTCAAACTGCATCAATTCATTCGAGTCAATTCCAATCTTTCCTGTATAAGCACATGTTTGCATTGGCATTTCAACACACAGAAATGGATCCCTTCAACTCAGAGCTGATGTAGGTTGGCTTTCTGAAGGACACAGGTCCAGGTGTGCATGTGTATGAAGTAAGACCAACTGAAAACAAAACAGAGATGCTGCTGCATCGTTAATGCTGAGTGAGATGTTCTAGCTACGATTATTAATTTCACTGAACGATTTGTAATGTTTGTAGATTGTCCGAAAAATACCGTTATGAACAGGAAAACCAGACAATAGCAAGAATACCCAGTCGTCTCACAATGTTTGGGGTGGCCAACCAGTTATTAATCTTCCATAATCTTTGGTTTGACTAATAACTGTATAAAATGACAAAGAGCAAATATAAATTATGAAGAAAACAACGCCGGGTATATCTGTGCCACAAAATAAATTGTGTATTTGAAGCTTTGCCAATGGGGAGGTCATAACAATGAATTGTATTAATTCTTCAGGGTGGATCTAAGGAAGCCTTGTGAATAATGTATTTAGACTGTGGCTTAGAGGGTAATTCGGCACATGTGTAGAATACCTAAATCTGCCCTACTGTTAAAAGACTATCAGAGAGGAGTCAGCCATCCAGCCGGCCATGTGTGTAACCAGACAGGGACAGAGACAGTGGCTGGGTCTGGCCTGAGGCTGGATCCGGGCTGGGTGAACACTGTTCTGGGTGGCTAATTAGACCAGGGCTGAGGAATGGATTATTTCTCTCTGTCTCTCCACCAAGCAGCCAAGCAGGCACCACTGACCTTTCTAAGAGGGGCACTGTCCTCCTCCTATGTTCTAATTCAGATGACTGTTCACCGGCAATTCCATGGCAATGGAATTACGCTAAAACCAATGTTACCTCTAAACTGCACACCGACGCGTAGGAGCCCCGAGATTGCCACGCAGCTCCCCGGGGCAGACGCGCGCAGAAGATGTATAAACCCACAGAAAAAAAGCACGATATTGAACTTCACTCAACTTTCTAGAGCAGTGGTCACCAACCAGTCAATTGCGATCAACTGGTCGATCTCCAAGGCATTCCTAGTCGAACATTTCAGTAAAAAATAAACAACGATAAAACCTTACGTACACACGATGCAGCTACCTAGGTGAACTGTTGCCATTTTGACCCATTTTATGTGTCTGAAGGTACAAACTCTGCCTTCTCGGCAGGCCCAGAGAGCAAATCCAGTGCACTACAGGCCTACTGATGGAATAATGTGTCTGCGGTAATGTAGCAGGCATAAAAGAAAGCTAAGAACTGCTGTTTTTATAAGTGTGTTTAAGTTCTTACTCAGCACTGTCAACACTTTGTATTGAACACTTTTTAGCCCATAAAATGCATGTTCTTCCTATTTCCACTCAGCGCTACAACAAGCACTGCAGCAGTAAAAGGCGCTGCATGGTCACTCTGATGTCTGCCTTGGCCATAAAGCATTTACGGTTATACGGCCTCTGCAGAAGTCAGGGCATTCTTACGGAGCAGCGCAGGGCTGTTGTGAAGAAAGTTGTCAGGTAAGTGAGTTTAAGTTTATAAAAGGACATCCTGCCCTCACCTACCATCAACCAATCATGACAATGCGGAGCTACAATTGAAGTCGGAAGTAAATACACTTAGGGTGAAGTCAATAAAACACATTTTTCAACCACTCCACAGATTCCATGTTAACAAACTATAGTTTTGGCAAGTCGGATAGGACTTTGAGATCTACTTTGAGCATGACACAAGTAATTCTTCCAACAATTGTTTACAGACAGATTATTTCACTTATAAATCACTCTCACAATTCCAGTGTGTCAGAAACTTACATACACTAAATTGACTGTGCCTTTAAACAGCTTGGGAAATTCCAGAAAATGATGTCATGGCTTTAGAAGCTTCTGATAGGCTAATTGACATCCTTTGAGTCAATTAGAGGTGTACCTGTGGATGTATTTCAAAGCCTACCTTCAAACTCAGTGCCTCTTTGCTCGACATCATGGGAAAATCAAAAGAAATCAGCCAAGACTTTAGAAAGAAAATTGTAGACCTCCACAAGTCTGGTTCATCCTTGGGAGCAATTTCCAAACGCCTGAAGGTACCACATTCATCTGTACAAACAATAGTACGCAAGTATAAACACCATGGGACCACGCAGCCGTCATACCGCTCAGGAAGGAGATGCGTTCTGTCTCCTAGAGATGAACGTACTTTGGTGTGAAAAGTGCAAATCAATCCCAGAACAACAGCAAAGGATCTTGTGAAGATGTTGGAGGAAACAGGTACAAAATTATCTATATCCACAGTAAAACGAGTCCTATATCGACATAACCTGAATGGCCGCTCAGCAAGGAAGAAGCCACTGCTCCAAAACCGCCATGAAAAAGCCAGACTACGGTTTGCAACTGCACATGGGGACAAAGGTTGTACTTTTTGGAGAAATGTCCTCTGGTCTGATGAAACAAAAATAGAACTGTTTGGCCATAATGACCATCGTTATGTTTGGAGGAAAAAGGGGGAGGCTTGCAAGCCGAAGAACACCATCCCAACTGTGAAGCACAGGGGTGGCAGCATCATGTTGTGGGGGTGCTTTGCTGCAGGAGGAACTGGTGCACTTCACAAAATGGATGGCATCATGAGTAAGGAAAAATATGTGGATATATTGAAGCAACATCTCAAGACATCAGTCAGGAAGTTAAAGCTTGGTCGCAAATGGGTCTTCCAAATGGACAAGGACCCCAAGTATACTTCCAAAGTTGTGGCAAAATGGCTTAAGGACAACAAATTCAAGGTATTGGAGTGGCCATCACAATGCCCTGACCTCAATCCTATAGAACATTTGTGGGCAGAACTGAAAAAGCGTGTGCGAGCAAGGAGGCCTACAAACCTGACTCAGTTACATCAGTTCTGTTAGGAGGAATGGGCCAAGATTCACCCAACTTATTGTGGGAAGCTTGTGGAAGGCTACCCGAAAGGTATGACCCAAGTTAAACAATTTAAAGGTAATGCTACAAAATACTAATTGAGTGTATGTAAACTTCTGACCCACTGGGAATGTGATGAAATAAATAAAAGCTGAAATAAATCATTCTCTCTACTATGCTGACATTTCTTAAAATAAAGTGGTGATCCTAACTGGAATAAGACAGGGAATTTTTACTAGGATTAAATGTCAGGAATTGTGAAAAACAGAGTTTAAATGTATTTGGCTAAGGTGTATGTAAACTTCAACTGTATATGGAGCCCTCTGCATTGTTACAACATTTGAGAGGCGCAGGGCGATGTGGTACAGAGCTCAAATTGACCTCTGGATGGCTCCAGAGGCTTCACTATTGTGTCACACCATCTATACGGTGCCTATGGTAAATTGGCTGTTATGAATGAGCAGGAAAGCGTATCTAAAGGCTTACGTGTTTTTATTATTAGTGGCTTGGGTCTTTTTTAATATCGAGGAATATTTCACTATTTCTGTTCATGGGAGTAACAACATGAATGCGTGCATGATGACTGGAGTTTCGCCATCAGCTGGAAGACGGTGTCGCTTTTTGGTCAGTGTCATTGGAGGAAAGGGAGCTGAGACTGGCCATCAGATGCAGGCACAATCAGCCCAGTAAACATTTTTTTTTTAAAGCAAATTATTTAAATGTTACCAGTGTGATCATATAGCCTACCCTTTAAATGTTGAAATATATATATTTTTAAATGGCCCTAACAACAATGCATTGGCAGGGCAATTCAAGCAAAGGCAATACATTGTATTTTTTTATTTGTATTATTTAACTAGGCATGTCAGTTAAGAACACATTCTTATTTACAATGACTGCCTACCCCGGCCAAACCCAGACGACGCTGGGCCAATTGTGCGCCGCCCTATGGGACTCCCAAACCCGGGTGGATGTGACACAGCCTGGATTTGAACCAGGGACTGTAGTGACGCCTCTTGTACTGAGACGCAGTGCCTTAGACCGCTGCCCCACCCGGGAGCCACTAATATGCAGTGATAATGTATTGGGCCTATAGCTTACTGCACAAACATTATTCTTTGTGTTTGTAAACCACCCCTGAAAATAATCAATGAGTGTTCAGATGTAATGTAGCCTTCATGACCACAGAAACATGCTGCATTTCACACATAAACATATCAGTTCAACTGTGAGAGAGAAATACACACACCTGAAGGAGAAACCATATCAACAACCATGCAGCTAACAAATTCCTCTGTTTCCCGTCTGTATGCTGTATGCCAAACCATGGTGACATTACAAACCCTTACCAAGAAGATTACTAGCCTATGAGACCAATAGCCGGACTAAGTCAAACTAAAAAAACTCAGTTTACTGAGCAAATGGCTATATTATTGTTTATCTCAGTTGAACTAAATGCAGTCTAGTGTTTTGACTTCTTGGTTATCCATTAGTTGATAAGACAAGCCATCTCATTGACCATGTAGTTTTAACAGCCTTCTATACTGTGTGTGCAGAGATGAATATTGGGGTGGTGTTAGTAGGGCTAATGGCCATCACCAAGGTGACTGTCCTTATGGGCTGTGACATGCTTTATTCCACAACAGTGATCACGGCAGCAGTAAAATACACACTCTGTCCCTGGGTTGATGAGGTGCCAGATGGCCCTGCCACTAAACACTGTCACTCACTATAATACACAGTCTACTACACACTCCACTCAAGTGTTTTGTTTTCACTCAAATGTGTGCTATGTTAATAGCAAAACAGAGTTTAGGCAGTCTTTAATTTCATACCGGGATAGACATAAAAGTACCTTACACCAATACTCAGCAACACAAAAAAATGATTTCTCAGATCCCAGAGAAGTGAGGCTGGCATGGCCTGACTAGTGCACAGAAATGACCGTGGCTCTGCATCTAAATTCACCTGGAGAGAAACACAGAGAGACCAAACAGACTGACACTAACGCAGTGCTAAAGTCTCTGTAAAGGCTAGCCTGCCTGCCATTTATGTACGTCATTTGGGGACAGTTTCTCCTCTGGGTAATTCCCGGGGACTGAGGAGGTTGACAATGGGGACAGATAGGACAGGACAGGACAGGACAGGACAGGACAGGAATGGGGAGCAGTTGAGTGGAGTGCTGCTGTGCTGTGCTGTGCTGTGCTGTGCTGTGCTGTGCTGTGGGGAGGGAACGTGAGCAGGAGCACGCAGAGCACACAGCCTTAATGGAGTGTTAATTTGGGGCAGAGCACCACACACAAAGTCCGCCCCTCTAAAGAGGAGGGCCTTGGGGCAGTGAATTCTAAATGGTCCAGCTGCAAACAGGCAGCACCATTTACCTCCAGCACCCTGCAGACCTCCACAAGAAAATAATGCACACAAAGTATTGCTTAAATCAGTCTATCTACATTATTCTGGGTTACTAGCTAGCGCACACAACATTTACTGTGTAACTCTGTGTTGTTTTTGTCGCACTGCTTTGCTTTGTCTTGGCCAGGTCGCAGTTGCAAATGAGAACCTGTTCTCAACTGACCTACCTGGTTAAATAAAGTTGAAATAAAAAAAAAAATAAAAAAAAAAATTGGTTCTGGGTTAAGACACTATGCTTAAACTGATATGATGAGACATGATCTGTAGTCAGACATGCACTCAGTTGCACGTGACAACAGCTGAAATAAGACTTACTGTATACAGTATGTTCTCTAGTGAACAAAAGAAAAAAGCTGTCAGAGTGCTCCTTTCAATTCCTCTGTGTTGGAAATTGGGGCTGAAAGGGGACTCAGCTCAGTTGTGGAGTGATTACCTACTGTAGATTCATCTAGGCCCCCCTGTGGTTCTGATGGGGGAAACCCCAACACCACGCACATCTCCATTAGCTGTGCTGTGTCTCACTGCTCCCCTGTTCTCCTGCGGTGATGGGCAGGATTACGGCTCCTCGTGGCTTCCTTCATATCTGAGATATGCGTGGGAGACTCAAGGGGTGTAAAACAATACAACACAATGAGACATAGGTGAATCACTAGAAAATGTCCATGCGCTATATCTAGATATCACAGCTTATTCCAAAGCACAAATACCTACTATGTTATTACATGTGAAATATGCAGAAGGAAGTAGTCCATGAATGATATGAGAGAGAGAGTGAGAGAGAGAGATTTGAATTGCCCCAGCAAAAGCTCCCATTATCCATCTTGATGAAATACTGTATACATTTGAAAATGTCAAGGTAAGGGAGAAAAGCTCCTCTTTAAATGCCTTCCAGAGTAGTCAGAGTGGATTACTCTCTCAGCACTGTCTGCTTTCTGCCTTGTCCTCTCTTCCCTCCCTGACCCTTTGTATAGAGCCAAGGCCATGCAGCCCAGAAGGCACACTGACATTTCGGCTACTTTCTGAGAAACGTTCCTGGGGGTGCAGATGCAGCAGAGAGGCAGCAGCAGAGAGACGCAGAGGAGATAGGCAGAGCGAGAGAGGCAGAGAGCGAGGCAGAGAGCGAGGCTGAGAGCGAGGCAGAGCGAGAGAGGCAGAGCGAGAGAGGCAGAGCGAGAGAGGCAGAGAGCAGCACATGGGAGCAGAGGGCTTGTTTAACACACCGCTGGCCTCCTGTGAACAACCATGACATCTACACAGCATGAACAGTACTGTATACGTCAGTGCCAACATATCCAGGGCCGAAGGATACATCTTACTAGTTAAGTGTACAGTATACCTCTGTAATGTATTATAGCTAGTAGAATATACAAACAGTGTGGATATTGTCATCTGTGCAAAGAGCAGAATAAACACGAATGCATAAATACTGTACATCCTCGCATTATCAGAATGCAGCACAGAGTTAATGTTCAATTTATTTATTTATGCTACACATGCAAATCCAATTAATGTGAGCCTATTTTTTCATTTCTATAATCACCTCTAGAATAACAGCAGTGTGACACACACCACAGCACAGCTCATCTCATCTTCTCTGGGGAGCTCTGTGTGTACGTGATGATATGGGGCAAAGCTCTCTCTCTCTCTCTCTCTCTCAGGTACAAATCAATTGGACTGAGACTCTTGGCATTTCAGCGAGTGAGAGCCCGAGCTATTTTTAGAGCACTTACCAAAGTCTGCCATGTTTGATTCGGTTTCTTCACCCTCTCCTTAGAGCTTCACACTCCTCCCCTTTTCCTGCTGATCTCAGAGAAGAATAAAAGACTGTAGCTGTGTGTGGCTTCTCTGTTTTGTCAGGGACAATGACTTTAATTTAGTCATGCCACAGTATGACAATAGTGTCCTGAGAGAAAACAGTCTGACAGGGAGACTAGTCAGTGGAGGACAGAGCCTTTCATTTATTCAGTGCCGTCTCAGATTGTGTGAGCGTATGAGTGCATGTGAGAGGGGGCCGAGAGAGAGGGAAAGAGAAAGAGTCCATTCAACTCCTTTCTTCTTCATCCACATGCCACCTGCCTCTCAGGTCTGTGAGACTCAACCTTCACACCTAATGTGCAACATAAGCAAGGAAAACAGCTTGTCCCTCCAAAGAGAGGGCTGGGTTATAATACCATGCTTGCCGCAGAGTCCCTCCTATGAAGCACAGTGAGATACAAGCTCAGACAAAGCCTCCATTTCCAGCAGCCCCTCTGCCACCAGGCCAGGCAGCGTCCACCTGAGAGCTGCAGATACTCCTTCCCCACATGAGGTGTGTTTCCCAGTCAAGCCCCTGGGGCCTTTCAATGCTGGTTTTCCCACCACCCATATATCGATCGGCTGTATAATTGAGTTGTCAATTGAATACAAAGTCTTCTGGAGAATGACAATACATAGTTACAGAAACCATAAGTGGTCGCAGGATTCACAGTGGGAAAAGATGCTATGTTGCATACAGTGCCTTCGGAAAGTATTCAGACCCCTTGATTTTTTTGCCCCTCATCAATCTACACACAATATACCATAATGGCATAGTGAAAATAGGTTTTTAGAAATTTCTGCAAATGTATAACATATAAAAAACAGAAATACCATATTTTCATAAGTATAGAATGGACACTTACTGACTGTTGTGGCTGCATTGCGTGATGTATTGTTGTCTCTACCTTCTTTCCCTTTGTGCTGTTGTCTGTGCCCAATGTTTGTACCCTGTTTTGTGCTCCTACCATGTGTTGCTACCATGCTGTTGTCATGTCGTGTTGCTACTAGGTTGTGTTGTCATATGTTGCTGCCATGCTGTGTTGTTGTCTTAAGTCTCTCTTTTTGTGATATGTGTTTTGTCCTATTATTTAGTTTATTTATATTTTTAATCCCAGCCCCCATCCCTGCAGGAGGCCTTTTGCCTTTTGGTAGGCCGTCATTGTAAATAAGAATTTGTTCTTAACTGACTTCCCTAGTTAAATAAAAGTTAAATAAAAATAATAAGGCTGTAACGTAACAAAAAGTGGAAAAGGTCAAGGGGTCTGAATACTTTCCGAATGCACTGTGTGTATGTGTGCCATTCAGAGGGTGAATGCCTTTCAATAGGGTATGGTAGTAGGTGCCAGGCAGAGGCAATGGATTCATTCTCAGGTGGACTACAATATAACATTTTTATTTCAGCATTGACCTTTTACTGGGTCCAGGTGTCACCTCAAAATAAGTCCCCATCAAACAAATAAGGGCACCTTGAAAGCCCTAGTGTTGTTATTTCTAGCTACAATCCAGAGCTACCATTTTAACGTATCAATGCAGTTGGACAGGCTTGAACACATCAAAACTCATGTCCTAACTGTGAACAGCTACTGGCCTACGTCAATATTGTTTCCTTCTGGTCTTCAGTAGATTGACATCCAGCTAACTAATTGCTCTGAAGTGTTATTGAGGAATGTGCTTGCTACTGTAGGCATGCTGGGTGTGAAAGGGTGCAGAAGACGTGCAGCTGGAAATTCTAAGATAGAATTAAAAGGAATTTTAACTGTGTCAATGTGTTCTAGTACTGTACAATCCCTGGTGGAATGGGGCTAGATCCCTTGACAGGACTACAATAAGCATTAGTATAGCCACCAGAAGACCACAGCACATATTGCATATGAAAACACATTCATTTGCACATCATCCAATTCAACCCGGATTTTCCCTATATTTCAGAAAAAAAATACATATACTGTATAAGTTACGAAGTATGAGTATGAATGGTTATAAAACATTTTTTGGGGAAAATAAAATAAAATCAAACTTTATCTGTCGAATAGACCTTACCGTGAAATGCTTACTTACAAGCCCTTAACCAACAATGCAGTTCAAGAAAGAGTGAAAATATTTACCAAATAAACTAAAGTTTAAAAAATATATGAAAAGTAACAATAAAATAACAATATCGAGGCTATATACAGGGGGTACCGGTACCGAGTCAATGTGCGGGGGTACAGGATAGTCAAGGTAATTTGTACATGTAGGTAGGGTTAGAGTGACTATGCCAATGTAAATAGTCCAGGTGGGCATTTGATTAATTGTTCAGCAGTCTTATGGCTTGGGGGTAGAAGCTGTTATGGAGCCTTTTGGTCCTAGACTTGGCGCTCCGGTACCGCTTGCCGTGCGGTATCAGAGACTGGAGTCTTTGACAATTTTTGGGGCTTTCCTCTGGCACCGCATAGTATAGAAGTCCCGAATGGCAGGAAGCTTAGCCCCATTGATGTACTGGGCCATACGCACTACCCTCTGTAGTGCCTTACAGTCAGATGCCGAGCAGTTGGAAGGGAAAGTGAAAGGGGGATACTAGATACTAGTCAGTTGTACAACTGAATGCATTCAACTGAAATGTGGACCTGGGGACCCATGACAAATCTTTTCAGTCTCCTCAGGGGGAAAAGGTGTCGTGCCCTCTTCACGGTCTTGGTCCATGATAATTTGTTGGTGGTGTGGAGGAACATGAAACTCTCGACCCGCTCCTCTACAGCCCTGTTGATGTTAATGGGTGCCTGTTCGGCCCGCCTTTTCCTGTAGTCAGCTCCTTTCTCTTGCTCACATTGAGGGAGAGGTTGTTATCCTGGCACCACACTGCCAGGTCTCTGACCTCCTCTCTATAGGCGGTCTCATCGTTGATCAGGCCTACCACTGTTGTGTCGTCAGCAAACTTAATGATGGTGTTAGAGTCGTGTTTGGCCATGCAGTCATATTAGCAGCACAAATTTGCAGTGCAGTTCTGTGTAGCAGTGGGAAGGATGCACCACACCTGGCACACATCAGCTGCGTGGGAGCAAGTGATGTGTGGGAAGACAGGCAGACAGGGTCTGCTCCGGCTCCGCCTCCCATTATACACATCACGCAGGCAACTCTCTTGCTTTCCCGTAGCTAACAAGTCAACACCAGCCTTCTAGTTAGTTAACCTTTGCCTGGTTAAGAAACACAAGCTGCTTTACGATATTAAAAACAATAGCAGCATTGAGTAGTAAAAGTAAAACAAAAATCTAGCTTTGTTTTTCTTTCCCTTAAGTAAGCTCAACTCTCCTACTTTCCTCACCGCATTTCATAGCCAGGTTCTGTAGCCAAGTCTCCCTCTTTCCTCAGAGAAAACTGCTTAAGAGATTACTGTTCAGAAGATATGACCCATGTCTTTCTATCGTGCATTGGCGGGAGGCATTTTATATTCATCAAGCATATCACGGGCGTTCTAAAACGAGGCTACTAACTAACAACCAGGTGCGCATTCAGCAGGACGCAGCATTTTTGAACGTTCAGATAGAAATATGCTATATAGAACAAAAATGCCTCTGACATGTCGAATATGGAATAACATTGGCTCTATTCATAAAATGTCTATCTGCAACATTCAAGAACATTTTTCAACTGAACGTGGCCCTGGTAACATTACCAGTAGCATACAGCCAAAGCAACGCTGGAATGGCTTCAGAACAAGAATGTGAAAGTCCTTGAGTGCTCCAGCCAAAGCCCAGACTTGAAACATTGAAAATCCGTGGAAAGACTTGAAGATTTCTGTTCAACACCGCTCCCCATCTAATTTAACCGAGCTTGAGAAAATCTGCAAGGAAGAATGGGAGAAAGGACGACTCAAAGCTGTAATTGCCACTAAAGGGGCTTCTACAAAGTATTGAACCAGGATTGAGAATACTTACGTAAATGAGATATTTCCGTTTTTAATTTTCAATACATTTGTAAAGATTTCTAAAAACATGTTTTCACTGTCAACATGGGGTAATTATTTTAGAATTCAGGCTGTAACACAACAAAATGTGGAATAATTCAAGGGGCATGAATACTTTCTGAAGGCACGATAGCTTAATGAGGCAATACAAATGTGATGTGACTAAAATGAAATGGCATTTAGTTTACTAAAATGTCCCACTGTTTTCATCATTTTGACAATAATTTGACTAAATCATTATTAAAATGACAAAATGTGACTAAGACTTAATGATATTTTAGTCAAAATGACTCAGACTAGACAACATAACATTTTAAAAAATAGTGCAGGAATGAACACTGCTTTGACCCATACATGCTCTTTGACCTTGTGTTGCTTACCCCAGGCAACCGCCAGTTGCTATGACTGCATCCTTAACCACCCCTATCCGTCACAACCAGTCTACCAAGTTGAAATGTGTTTGTGTGCATGCATGCATGTGTGTGTGTGTACGTACATATGTGTGTCTGTGTGTGTATGTGTGTCTGTGCTGTATGTGGTTATGTGTGTCTGTGCTGTATGTGGTTATGAGAAGAGAGGGTCACATTCTTTCATTTCTGTAAATTCCATCTACATTATTAACTATGAGTGAATCACACACGCCCCCCACAAGCTCTGTCTCTCTCTGTGTCCCTGGGGTACCACTATAAATGTGTACAGTTTCAGTAACCAGACGGCTTGACATCGGGCTAAGCGCTAGGAATATTTCACACACACACACACACACACACACACACACACACACACACACACACACACACACACACACACACACACACACACACACACACACACACAAACACAAATACAGCGCGCTCAGGCTGCTCGGGCCCATTTGTTTGGAACACACCAGCCAATGTTCAATTAAAAATCCCTCCAATAAAACATTCAAATGGCTGCCGTTGTGAGTAATGAGCTCCAAGATAAAGTGTATAGGCGTTTACTGCACATTAAATTAAGACCGATGAGGGAGACCAACCCCCTTAAGTTGGATCTATTGTTTGGGCCACAATTACATTCATGTGGTGCAGCGGTCTAAAGGTACTACATCTCAGTGCTAGAGACGTCACTACAGACCCTGGTTTGATCCCGGGCTGTATCACAACCGGCCGTGATCGCGAGTCCCATACGGCGGCGCACAATTGGCCCAGCGTTGTGCAGGTTAGGGGAGGGTTTGGCCGGGGTAGGCCGTCATTGTAAAGAAGAATTTGTTCTTAACTGACTTGCCTAGTTAAATAAAAATAAAATAAATAAAAATACATACACAACAGAGTATAAACAGTAAAGTGAAATATTTCCTCTGTGTCGACCCACATGTACTAACTACAGTGTGTGTGTAGGAGTCATGTACTAACTACAGTGTGTGTAAGAGTCATGTACTAACTACAGTGTGTGTGTAGGAGTCATGTACTAACTACAGTGTGTGTAAGAGTCATGTACTAACTACAGTGTGTGTAGGAGTCATGTACTAACTACAGTGTGTGTGTAAGAGTCATGTACTAACTACAGTGTATGTAGGAGTCATGTACTAACTACAGTGTGTGTGTAAGAGTCATGTACTAACTACAGTGTATGTAGGAGTCATGTACTAACTACAGTGTATGTAGGAGTCATGTACTAACTACAGTGTGTGTAGATGTCATGTGTTTTCCAGACTGTGTGTTACTGTGTGACTGTGTGTTAGTGTGTGACTGTGTGCTAGTGTGTGTTAGTGTGTGACTGTGTGTTAGTGTGTGACTGTGTGTTAGTGTGTGTTAGTGTGTGACTGTGCTAGTGTGTGACTGTGTGTTAGGCTGTGTGTGAGAGTGTGTGGCTGTGTGTGAGAGTGTGTGACTGTGTGTTAGTGTGTGACTGTGTGTTAAGTGTGTGACTGTGTTAGTGTGTGACTGTGTGTTAGTGTGTGACTGTGTGTTAGTGTGTGTAGGTTACTATGCGAGCCAGGGAAAAGATAGACATGGAAGGGTTTCCGGTGTGTGAGTCTCCTGTTGCAACCAGGCACCACGTGTCTTAATTGTGCAAGATATGGGAGCACTCCAGCACTGAGACAGGAGAGAGAGGTACTGGGCTCGCTATAGAATCACACTACAGTATAGGCAAGCAAAAATAACAACAGCACTAGTAAACTGGTTTTAGCAGGGGTCATAACGTTCCTACACAGTATAAAGAGCATTGTGGCCAGTAGGGTTGAATCAGAGCAGATCATAACAGAGCATGATGACAACAGTGACCTGTCATAATGATCTGTAGTTCAGCACCATGGAGAGCACCCATGTTGACAGATCAGAGATACAATGAGTGTACAAGACATTAAGAACACCGTCCTAATATTGAGTTGCCTCGATTCGTCGGGGCATGGATTCTACAAGGTGTTGAAAGCGTTCCACAGGGATGCTGGCGCATGTTGACTCCATTGCTTCCCACAGTTGTGTCAAGTTGGCTGGATGTCCTTTGGGAGGTGGACCATTCTTAACACACACAAGAAACTGTTGAGCGTGAAAAACAAAGAGCAGCTGAGCGTGTCAATACAAAGAGCAGGTGAGATTTGCCATCTATCCTGTGGCGGTTTCCTCAGGCTCTCCTCTGGTTGGGCTGCTGTGGCCTCACAGCATCTTTCAGAGGATATCCCTCCCTCCCAGCCTCCCAGGATGGGACCTCTCACCCCTGTCCCATTGTCCTCTGTCCTCCTCTACTAGTCCTCTTAGCATAATCAACGGCACTGTCCAGACACTGACTTAGTGACATTCTCAGCCCTTTTATCTCACCATGTAAATGAGAAAAGGCATTGTTTATTTTCTGTGGTGAAAGTGCAGGGGTATGTTTCCTTTCTATCTCACCCTCACAATCACAATGGCTCCTAATCCTGGGACAGAGAGAGAGAGCGTTATCTGTTCCATTCTGTTTTCTCCACCTTGTCTCTAGGAGTTAGGGATGAAAAGTGCTTGGATCTGTCTGATCCATTAAACATTATTCCTGTGCTCAATGTGATATGGGCATACACACAGGGATTCAGTATCTTGAATTAAACAGGTTAACATTCTATCCAATTATGCCATTGAATTTTAATCCCATAAGCAAATATGCTGTCAAAATACTGCAACCACTCAGCGGTAGTCATTCAACTGTACTGAGGAAGGTAGTCACACACAGCGCCAGAACATTTGACCTTTACTAAAGAAGTAACATACAGAATCACACAGTACTTCATCTACGACAGGAGAGCACAGCTTTACAGCCAATTTGTTGCCTCTCAAAATGCCAACGCTGCAGTCGAAGATATACTGTACACGCGCGCAACGGAAGTGCCTTGGAGACACTCTCCTGGTTGTTCTTTGTATCCCTGCCTTCGCTCTGCAGCTGGTAGAGGAGGGTTAGGGGAGCTCTATCTGCTAACTCCACAGTGAGGATAGAAGACAGAGTTGGCTCTGAAAGGAGAGAGTAGCATGCTTAGCGTCAGCTTGTGACTGCACTGCACCTGGCTCTAAACCACTTCAAAGAGGATCCCCCTCTGTCACTTAACACCACAGCCCAGGCAGCTCCACTCGGGATCCACACAGCAGCACTGACTACATACACCCCCAGCCCAAACACACAGTAATCCAGCACAGCACAGCCCAGCGAGCAGTAATGATCAGAAATCATTTGAAATGGCAGAGTAAATTACATAACTGCACAGCTTAAGTGCAGTTATGCGCGGACTCAGATACCTGCACTCTTAATACTCTACTCGTCTGGCTTGTGTGTGTTGTGTATGTGTCCCTCCCTGCTTCCTGCTTGTTTATGCGACCCTCGGCTGCACAGAGCACACTGACAATACTTCTCTCACATGGGGAGACACACACACACACACACACACACACACACACACACACACACACACACACACACACACACTGTACTACTCACACAGCCTGGAGCAGTGAGAGAGAAAGAGAGAGAAAGAGAGAAAAAGAGAGAATTTTTAATATGGCAGTGAATGCACTCAAAGAAAAACCCAGCAGAGCATTGTTTGCAATAAAAATGAAATTATTCAAAATCAACATCCCAATTAGAATTTGGATCAAAATATTCGACAGCATAATCCTACCAAGAGCTCTTTATGGAAGTGAGGTTTTGGGGCCACTCAATAGAATTCTGTTGGAAAATGCAAAGAAATGCACCAACTAATGAATGTAGGGCAGAATTAGGCTGCTTTCCAGTGGTAATGAACACACACAAAATATCATAAACATTATAGCAACACATAAATTCATGTCCAAATTCAAGTCTCCAATTCAAAGCAATTCAAACCCAAGAGCTGAGCCCAGAAACGAGCCCCCTCAGTCAGCTGGTGTTGGACCTAACCAACCAAGCTGACACCAGCTCTGTTTCAAAAGAAAGAATTCAAATACACAAACTCTCAAAGCCGACTAAATTGATATATGGCCCTAAACAGGGAATATGAATTGGCTAATGGACGAAGAAGCAACGGCTCCTGAGGGACACTGATTAATAATTCCCTTTTATTGTCCCTGTTATTAATTATATTTCTACTATTGACTGTTAGTATTTTATTGTTGTAATTTATATTATTTATTTGTTAGTATTTAATATTATTTAATATTATTATTCTTCGTTATTTTATTATTACAATGTATATTGTATACACATTGTTGCTTTGGCAATATTGATGCAATGTTTTTCATGCCAATAAAGTAACTTGAATTTGAGAGAGAGATGGACAGAGAGCGAGAGATGGGCTGCGTTTCAAACTTATAAAAGACACACCCTCGTCCACTTACCCTCGCCTTATGCCCATGGGGGAATCCCCGTCACCATCTTGGACGTCGGTCCAAACGATTAGCCAAACAATGGAAGTTTGCAACGTAAGCCCCTCAGCCCTCGTTTGGGGCCTAAAATGCCCCATAATTCAATTTGCATTGATTGTACATCCGCTAAGAAAAGTCAGCCGAAACTTAAAACCTCATCGGCAATATGGAGAAGTCAACATACATAAGTGTATGTAAAAAACTATGTAAATAAGTTAGAAATTGTGCTACTAACGCACATGACGGCACAAACACGTCTCGTAAAAATAATGATGTTTTTGTTTGGTTAGCTTTTGGAAAAAAAAAATGTTCCTTCTTCAGAAGTTCCAGCTAGGCAGGCTAACATTAGTTAGCTAATTAATTTGCTAGCTATCATACAGTAGGTGTATATTAATAATTATATAGTTAATGTAAGTAGACATGCAATCATAATTGACTGTAGCGCATATAAATCACCTACCCGTGGCTGAAAACACAATCATCACGGGATTAATGAATTTCCGGGCAAGTGCATACTCGTGCATACTCGTCAGACATCATGATACGTCACCAGAAGTGTCCACCTAATTTGAGGGCCGATAGGATGTCTTTTTTTAGTGTTTGGAATGCAACCATGGACAGAGGAAAAAGAGAGAGGGCGAGAGAGTGTGAAAGAGGGACAGAAAGAGTGTTCGTGTGTGTGTGTGTGTGTGTGTGTGTGTGTGTGTGTGTGTGTGTGTGTGTGTGTGTGTGTATGTGAGTGTGAGAGAGAGAGGGCAAGAGAGTGTGAAAGAGGGACAGGAAGAGTCTCAGTGTGTGTGTGTTAGAGAGGGCGAGAGAGTGTGAAAGAGGGACAGGAAGAGTGTCAGTGTGTGTGTGAGAAAGGGCGACGGAGTGAGGGAGAGAGAGAAAGATAGCAAACAGGATAAAGCATGAAAGGGAGAGAAAGAGAGATGGGAGAAATAGACAAATGGAAGGAGGCAGGATTTACAGTATAAGCCCCTCAGCTCTGCAGCATTTTAGCCTGGGTATCAGTATAGCTTTAGCCCTTATCGAGGCTGTACAGTATTAAGCGTCATGCAGCAGTAGCAGAAGCAGTAGTAGTATCAGTAGCAGTAGCATTAGCAATCGTTTTACAGCAACAGGACTGCCCCAACAGCCCCAGCATACTGCAGTTAGAATCAAAATGAAGCCATTGGTGCCACTGTTACCAGGGCCTGACCACTCCTCTCCAAGCCAGTGAACACTACCTGCCTGCAGATGGGCTGTCAGACATGACAGCAAGGGAAGAGAGAGAGGGAGGAGAGATAAAAATAACATACTGTAGGTGAAGGGAGGAAGAAAAGTGAAAAAAGGATCTAGAGACAAATATAAACAGACACATTAGTGGCAAAGAGGAGAGAAGGGGAGATGAGGAGGGAATTGGAGGAGAACAGAAAGGAAAGAAGGAAATACAAATGGTAAGGAGGGAGGCAGGGAGTATAGGACCAATAGCCAAAGCTCAGTGGTGTAAAACATTTAAGTAAGAATACTTTAAAGTACTATTTAAGTAGTTTTGGGGGGGTATCTGTACTTCACTATTTAAAATTGACAAATTTTACTTCACTAATGTCCTACAGAAAATCATGTACTTTTTACTCCATACAATTTCCCTGACACCCAAGAGTACTCGTTACATTTTGAATGCTTAGCAGGACTGGGAAATGGTCCAATTCACACACTTCTCAAGAGAACATCCCCGGTCATCCTTACTGTCTCTGATCTGGCTCACTAAACACACATGCTTAGTTTGTAAATGATGTCTGAGTGTTGTAGTGTGCCCCTGACTATCCAGAAGAAGAAAAAAATAGTTTCCTTAATATAAGGAATTTGAATTGATTTATAATTTTACTTTTGATACTTAAGTATATTTAAAACCAAATGGTTTTAGACTTTTACTCTAGTAGCATTTTACTGGGTGACTTTCACATTTACTTGAGGCATTTTCTATTAAGGCATTGTCATGACTTACCTTGTTGGGTGAGGGTCATAACACCCCCCCCCCCCCCCCCAGGTTTATGACTGTCGTAAAAACCTAGACTCTTTGAAACCACTCTACCAAAATTGAAGTTTTGAAAGCCTTTGTTACCACAGAGAAAGACTTTGCAGTATGGTAACATCAAAAGGTTGGAGAATGGAACAATATTTATGTAATCCAACAAGTTGAAAGTGTCCATTGGTACTTAAAGAACTATGATCCCAGATTAGTTGTTATTTTGAGATATTATTACAGATGATATAGCTGGATAACTGTATCATCTCGGAGGGGGTACACATTCTAGTTATCAGATCTACATCTAAATATGATTAACTTATATGATTAAATATGAAAACTATTTGTGAGAAGATTAAATGTGATTTTAGCCTTCTAAATTTGATTATTGTTTTCATAGTAAACATAAGCACCATCAGTAGACACGACCAAGGGAACACAGGCATTGGGGAGAAGAATGAAACACACCCCTTCTCTTCCCCAGTATAAAAGCCCCCGTGACACAATTCATACCAGACCACGCAAACCACGGTGTAAGTTGAGGTTGCAAATGGTTGAACTACAACTCTACCTAACAAAGTTAACATGAAGGTGCCGATCCCCACGTTGAAATGGTGAATTTCTACTAGACCAGCCAGAATACAGTGCGAGCAGAGTATGGCAAAATGGTATGAACTCTGAACTATCAATCACTACATAAAATAAGTGATTAAATCCTAGTCGTCGCGGTTATCAGTCTGCAGCTGAGAACGTACGTGGCCTAGGACAAGGACGCTGAAACCAACTCTAAGAACTACAGGGTACTTCAACGTATCCGCTCTAAATCAACACTACGACCAGAAAGACTCTAGAAAAGGACAATGGCGATCTCTGCTGGGCAAACCAGAGTCTTACATCATCGACCCATCTATCGAAGCCCAGCTCAATCGTAAATATTTAAATTGCATTTCCTTTTCAGAGTGGGTGGTTATTAGAGTGCATATGATTTAGTATTTACGTGAGCATAGCTTCTCAAGGTCCGATACAGACCCATTCATTTGTCTCTTTCACCCGTTTTTTCATTCCCCCCACCCCCTTCCTGTGTGTAACCAGCTGTCATATCGGGTTAGTCCACAAGAGACTTTTCATGTCATGATTAGTAATCAATGTATAATCTATCCTGTGTATGCATGTAATTCTGTATGATTATTTAGTTAGTTAGTAAATAAATAATTAAGCCAATTTGTGTATCACTGATTCATCATGTAGACTAGGGTTTGTGCAGATAACCAAGTATTTTACGACAATCAGAATGAGACTGATAGAAGGTAACCATTAATAATTGACTGCTCAAATGACTAGGATATGCTGCTACAAGACAAAACAGCTCTTTAAGAGAGCAAGATGTGATTAGGTTAAGGTTGGTTGCATGGTCAACTGAGTGTTTTTTTATATGTGAACAAGTTTTGTTGAGTAAGGCACATACAGAAAGCATCTGATGACTAGCTTCATTATTTGCGCTCGTTTCCCTTTTAGTGGATATTTTAGGCAGAGATGTGAACACCCCCCTCTCCTGTTAGGGGGGGGGGTGCAGATTTATGACTTAACGACAGGTCATAAATTCCTGGCAGAGTCTCGCTCTCTCTCACTGGACATGCAGAAAGAGAGAGTCAGAGGATGTCTCATAGTAGAACAATGGATCTTTTCCCGCCAATTGGAGAATTAAACAATATTCCTATTCTAGAAAATGTGGGAAAGGGTCGGTGGAGAATCCAGCAACAATCCTGTCAATTGTGTTTCATTTTGTGACATCAGGAAAGACGGTATAACCAAATTACTGTAACTCTGCTTAAACATGTCCCTCAATTACACTTTAATGTTGTAAAACTTATATGATTAAATATGAAACTATTTGTGAGAAGATTTAATGTGATTTTATTCTTCTTAATGAGAGAATTGTTTCCATAAGTAACTTATGCACAGTCAGTAGCCACGCCCAAGGGAACACAGACATTGGGTGAGAAGGATGAAACACGTCCCTTTTCTACTCCAGTAACCAGCTGTCATATCGGGTTAGTCCACTAGAGACTTTTCATGTCATGATTAGTAATCAATGTATAATCTATCCTGTGTATGCATGTAATTCTGTGTGATTATTTAGTTAGTTAGTAAATAAATAATTAAGCCAATTTGTGTATCGCCGATTCATCATGTAGACTAGGGTTTGTGCAGATAACCAAGTATTTTACGACAATCAGAATGAGACTGATAGAAGGTAACCATGAATAATTGACTGCTATTGATGTAAAGATCTTCAGATCTTTAAGAGTTTATTCGGGAGACAGCAGCTCTATAAACATGCTTCCGTGTTGCCCCAGGTTATTAATTAGTGAATTGTTGCATGATTTAATTCAATCATGTAATCAATTAAACATTAGGTAATTGATTTGATAAAATAGCATGTCATCACATTAATGAGTTAAGACACGACACCTTGTTCCTACTCCCTCCTAACACTACTACTTACTCAGACACTCAGAGGCTTACTCACTCTCATCCTCAGACCATGGCAATTCAAACCTCTGCAGACACACAGTCTGTTCACATGGTAACACACACCTTCAACAACAGCTCATCATTTCTCTGTGCAAAGTAAACATCTCTGGTAATCACATAACCAATACACATCACTGATCTATCTCCATTCTCCAGTGTTCACAGCTGCCCAGCTAAGGCTGAGGCTGACTCAGTTATTGTGCCAGTGGGGCAGTGCATTAGAGTGGGCAGTAGAGAGCCAGCCAGGTAGATGAGTTAGCTGCTGAGGGAGGTAGGTATTGACTCACTGTTCTCTCTCTGAGTAGGAAGGACACAGTGTTCATCACATCAGCCCAGCCCCAGGAGAGGGGAGGTTAGGGGATGGGGAGGGGAGAGGAGAGGAATAGTAAAAAATAAGAATCCAAACATAAAGTAAGTGGCAGTAGACTAGAATAATACAGGAAGGAACAATTTATAGTACAACATTTAGACATGTATTGGGGGAAGGGGGGAATGGGGGCAAATGGATAAAGAAGTTGATAGCAGCAGTTGTGATGTGTGCTAAGGTGAGGAGAATCAGAGCAGGTGGTCAGTCCAGTTCGTGTTCAGCAGTCTGATGGCCTGTAGAAAGAAACTGTCTCTGAGCCTGTTGGTATCAGACTCAACGCTCCGATACCCTCTGCCCGGCGGTAAGGGAGAGAACAGCTCGTGGCTGGGGTGTGTGGGGTCTTTGATGATGCTGCGGGCCTTTCTCAAGCACCGTCTTCACCACCCGCTGGAGGGCCTTGTGGTCGTGGACGGAGCAATTACTGTATCAGGCCCTGATGAAACCGGTCAGGACCCTCTCCATGGTGCAGTGGTAGTATTTGGAGAGGACCTGGGGCAACATGTCAAATTTCTTCAGGTACCTTGGGAAGTAGATACTCTTGACAAGAGTGGTGGTGTTGTTGGTCCATGACAAGTCCTCTGTGATGTTGACGCCAAGGAACTTAAAACTGCTGACTCTCTCTACTACAGTCCTATTGATGTGGATCAGGGCATATTCCCTCTGCTTCCTGAAGTTAATAATCAACTCCTTTGTTTCACTGACGTTGAGGGAGAGGTTGTTGTCATGACACCATAAGGCCAGTTCACTTACCTCTTCCCTATAGGCTGATTTGTCATTGTTAGTTATCAGGCCTACAACCATGGTGTCATCAGCAAACTTGATGATTGAGTTGGTGTCGTGCAAAGCCATGCTGGCCTTGCTGTGGGCCATGACCAGCCTCTCGAAACACTTCATGATGACCGATGTATATAACTCATGTGTGGATGATGTGTGAGTGAGGGGACAGAAGGAGCCTAAGGCTGCATCTCAATACAGAGGACCACAAGAGACCTAGACAGTGACATCACTGAAACATTACCAGGCTGCCACCACATACAGATAACATACCCACACATTCTAAATACAAGACAGAAGGACACACAATCACTCACAAAACAGTGTCTATGTTCTCCATTATTGGCAGCCTCCCTCATTCTGTTCTACAGACAGGCAGTGTGTGTGGTCTGTCCCTACATCTGAGACCCTCTCTCTCATCACAGGCCCTTGGAGAGACTAAGAGAGAGGAAACATTACCCTGCCATGGACACATGAATTCACATCCAGGCAGCCTGTTTGTCTGGCTAGACACTTGCGCCCTGCCCAGATAAGCTGATTATGACACAAAATATTACATGCTGTCCTATTTGTTCTGGTCCAGTGTTATCACAGTGTCTCTAGTAACGTAAAATCACTGACCCATAAAACCAGGAAGATGAGCTATTGAGCTAGCTAACACAAATACACAAATAATTAAAATTAGACTACTACACTTTTCCACCACCTCTATCTGATTTGTTTATTTATTTATTTAACCGTTATTTAACTAGGCAAGTCAGTTAAGAACAAATTCTTATTTACAATGACGGCCTACCAAAAGGCAAAAGACCTCCTGAGGGGACGGGGAATGGGATTAAAAATAAAAATAAATCAAATATAAATATAGGACCTAACACACATCACGACAAGAGAGACAAAACAACACTACCAAAAGAGATACCTAAGATAACAACATAGCAAGGCAGCAACACATGACAACAACATGGTAGCAACACAACATGGTGGCAGCACAAAACATGGTACAAACATTATTGGGCACAGACAATACATCACGCAAAGCATCCACAGCTGCAGGAAGAGTGTCCATGATTGAGTCTTTGAATGAAGAGATTGAGCTAAAACTGTCCAGTTTGAGTGTTTGTTGCAGCTCGTTCCAGTCGCTAGCTGCAGCGAACTGAAAAGACGAGCGACCCAGGGATGCGTGTGCTTTGGGGACCTTTAACATAATGTGACTGGCAGAATGGGTGTTGTATGTGGAGAATGAGGGCTGTAGTAGATATCTCAGTTTGGGGGGAGTGAGGCCTATGAGGGTTTTATAAATATGAATCAACCAATGGGTTGCGACGGGTATACAGAGATGATCAGTTTACAGAGGAGTGCAGTGATGTGTCCTATAAGGAGCACTGGTGGCAAATCTGATGGCCGAATGGTAAAGAACATCTAGCCACTCGAGAACACCCTTAACTGCCGATCTATAAATTATTACTTTGTAATCTAGCATGGGTAGGATGTCATCTGAATCAGGGTTAGTTCGGCAGCTGGGGTGAAAGAGGAGCGATTACGATAGAGGAAACCAAGTCTAGATTTAACTTTAGCCTGCAGCTTTGATATGTACTGAGAGAAAGACTGTGTACCATCTAGCCATATTCCCAAGTACTTGTATGAGGTGACTACCTCAAGCTCTAAACCCTCAGAGGTAGTAATCACACCTGTGGGCATTCTTCTTACCAAACCACATGACCTTTGTTTTGGAGGTGTTCAGAACAAGGTTAAGGATAGAGAAAGCTTGTTGGACACTAAGAAAGCTTTGTTGTAGAGCATTTAACACAATATCCGGGGAGGGTCCAGCTGAGTATAAGACTGTATCATCTGCATATAAATGGATGAGAGAGCTTCCTGCTGCCTGAGCTATGTTGTTGAAGTAAATTGAGAAGAGCGTGGAGCCTAGGTTTGAGCCTAGGGGTACTCCCTTGGTGACAGGCAGTGGCTGAGACAGCATATTTTCTGACTTTATACACAGCACTCTTTGAGAGAGGTAGTTAGCAAACCACGCCAATATTCCTTAGCCGGCCCACAAGAATGGAATGGTCTACCGTAACAAAAGCTTTGGCCAAGTCAATAAAAATAGCAGCACAACATTGCTTAGAATCAAGGGCAGTGGTGACATCATTGAGGACCTTTAAGGTTGCAGTGGCACATACATAACCTGAGCGGAAACCAGATTGCATACCAGAGAGAATACTATAGACATTAAGAAAACCAGTCAGTTGATTATTGACAAGTTTTTCCAACACTTTTGATAAACAAGGCAAAATAGAAATAGGCCTAACAGTTAGGATCAGCTTGATCCCTCCCTTTAAATAAAAGACTATCCGTGGCTGCTTCCAAGCAATGGGAACCTCCCCAGAATGGAGACAGGTTAAAAAGGTCGGAGATAGGCTTGGCGATGAAAGGGGCAGCAACCTTAAAGAAGAAAGGGTCTAAACCATCTGACCCAGATGGGGGTCAAGTTTCAGAAGCTCCTTTAGTTCCTCTGACTCAGTAACTGCCTCCAGGGAAAAACTTTGTAGCGGGGCAGGGGAAAAAGAGGGAGAAGCATCGGGATAGTTCCATTAGAAGGTGTGGCCGATGAGGAAATGTTTGACGGGCAAGGAGGCATGGCTGAGTCAAATAGGAATCCTGACTTAATTAAGTGTTGATTAAAGAGCTCAGCCATGTGCTTTGTGTCAGTAACAACCACATCAACTTTAAGGGACATGGGCAGCTGTGAGGAGGAGGGTTTATTCTCCATGTCTTTAACAGTTTTCCTGAATTTCTTGGGGTTAGACCCACAGAGAGACAACTTTTCCTTAAAGTAACTAACTTTGGCCTTCCGGATAGCCTGAGTGCACTTATTTCTTATTTGCCTGAACGAGAGCCAGTAAGCCTGAATAAGCGTGTGCCGGGCCTTTCACCAAATGCAATTCTTGAGGTGGAGTAACTCTGCAAGATCACGGTCGAACCAGGGGCAGAACCTGTTTTTAATTCTAATTTTCTTTATGGGGGTGTGTTTGTTAACAATACCACGGAAAATGTAAAAAAAGAAGGTCCAAGCGTCTTCGACAGAGGGGATCAAGCTGATTCTACTCCATTTTACAGAAGCCAGCTCACGAAGGAAGGCTTGCTCATTAGCAAGTTTTGTCTATGACAAATCAAGACAGGTTGTTTCACTGAGCAGCCAAAACTAACACAGGCTGTAAAACAGTGATCACTAAGGTCATTACAGAAAACACCAGACTGATACATTTCAGGATTATTTGTGAGGATAACATCAAGAAGAGTAGCCTTTTCTTGGTGTTTGGAGTCATACCTTGTGGGATTGCTAATAATCTGAGAAATATTTAGAGAGTCCCATTCCTATAGGACTTGGTCAGGTGGTTTAAGCATGTCCCGGTTTAGGTCACCTAGCAGGACAAATTCAGATTTAGTGTAAGGGGCCAAGAGAGAGCTTAGGGCAGGTAGGATACAGACCAGTGCTGATGGAAGACGATAGCACACAGCAACAGTCAACAAAGAGTTATTTGAAAGTTTAATACTTAAAACTAGCAAATCACATCAGTAATCAAAACACTCTTCCTTAACCACGTCTCAGTACTGACCAACACATCTGGATTGGAGCTGTGTTCCCACACTTTTAATTTATCCATTTTAGGTAATAAGCTTCTAGTGTTAACATGCAGAAATCCCAGGCTTTTGCGAGAGCAGAAATCAGTGAAGAAGATATCAGAGCATAAGTCAGAATTGGGCCTAGATGGGCCAGGGTGTACATGCACATTACCAGATATCATCAACAAATGCCTGTTTCACTGTAGCAGCAGATCCATCTCTGTGAGAGAATATTCTGTAGTATTGAAATTTACATCAGGAGAGTGGCAGCTATAGTCTTTGAAGTGGAGTCTGCTCTAACTAGCACGACTCTATGATGGTGTGTCCCCTTCCTCTGCGTCAAATGAAGGTCTGCTCCTCAGGATAAAACACTTAACTGCTAGCAAAAGGCTAATTCACTGCGGTTTCTCCCTGCATTCGTTCACTGCATTGTCTTCCAACCCCAGACAGACAGTGAGACAAAGACAGAGACACAGACAGAGACATAGACAGAGACACAGACAGAGACACAGACAGACAGTGAGAGGGTCTAGGGACTCTTCCAAGCGGAGCGGAGGTACTGTGACTGCATGGCAGAGGTGGAGGAGGCAGGCAGTGTCTCCCTTTGATCCTGAGTCAGTTAGATCTACAGACTGTCTGCTGTTCAACTCTACAGGGAGAAGATAGATGTGCGGAAGAATATCTTATTTGAATATACCCAATTCACTATTTGTTTATGGCTTATTAGAAAGACACTGTCTGGAGAAAGCTGAACAAACATCACATATGCCTACAGTACAGTACAGTACATTAAGCCTTCCGTCTTTAAAACCCATCACCTGTTCAGACGTACAGGTATTGTCATTCATTAATTAAAAAACTACAGTGCCGATGCTGCAAGTCAGATGGTATATTTTTTAGCAGCTTATCAAATTGCAGCTTTGGGCATACTGTCTCATAGTTTGTGACTTGAGTGAATAGCCAGAGGGAAGCCTCTGGCTGAGTCTCAGTGGCAGCAAGGCCAGGCCAGGCATTCACATCCCTGCCTCAACCCTCAACCCAATCCGCAGCCTAACCTGGCCCCTCATACTGTCCTCTATTAGTGGACCCATCAACAATGACACACCAGATAGAGAGAGAGGGAGAGAAAGAAAGAGATAGAGAGGCGGTGGAGGGAGAAAGGGAGAGAAAGAGAAAGAGAGTGATAGAGAGAGAGTGAGAGAGAGAGAGGAGGGCAGGTAGAGGGAGACAGGGAGGAAGGGAGAGAGAAAGAGAGATGGAGTCAAATTTAACACTATTTTGGAGTTTATATGGTCTCACTGCCATTTTGTGTTAAAACTACTCTGGTCATGGTGCTTATATTTTTGGAGTTAAAATGACACTCAATTTAGTAAATATCCAACTTTCAGAGAGTTGCTTAAATTTAACTCCAATTGCCATATTACTATTTCCAGTGTGTTAATCAACTATCTTGCCATTTTACACGTGTATGTGTTTTGAATGAACAATCCACTACAACAGAGTACATTTCTCTTTCAGTTTTCTTCCTTTGAGTTATAATTTTTTTTTATTTAACTAGGCAAGTCAGTTAAGAACAAATTCTTATTTACAATGACAGCCTACCTACAGGGTCAGCCCCTTAGGGTTAAGTGCCTTGCTCAAGGACACATCAACTGTTTTTTTCACCTTGTCGGCTCGGGTATTTGAACCAACGACCTTTTGGTTACTGGCCCAACGCTCTAACCACAAGGCTACCTGCCGCCCTAGGGTGCGAAGCCTTATTTGATTATTTCTTAATGTTTCATACTAAGGCGATTTTCAATTTGATATCCAATCTTTGTTGTAAGCCAACTTGCAGGAAGATATCGATCAGTTTTACATCACTCACAACTTACATTTACAGTAGAATGCCTGTCAGAGCAGGGAAGAAAAACAATGTGAAGACTACCTACATCATGTAAACTGGAACAACTTTAACGGTTGCTATAAATCCAACCACTTACAGATTGGATTAGTTTAGAAAAATGTATGTTTTTTATCTTTGTGTAGCATAAGATTATAAAAATTATCAATGTACATGCGAAAACACAGATATTGAAACCAAACATTTTGAAAATCAACCTACAACAGAGCATGCTGGGAAATATGACAATGGTCCCCTCCCACATCTATGGATAACTCCATATATTTAACTCCCCGTCTCTTGTTACTCTTAATGGAGTTAAAAGTAATGATCTCCAGTTATCAACCCTAACTCCAGGGAAAGTATCACTCTCTTGAGGGTTAACATAACTACTAGTAAAGTCAATTTAACTGATTTCAACTATCATTGATTGACTGTGCAGTAGCTAAAAGCAGGCTGTTAAATGGGTGCTGGGTGAGTGATCTGGGTCTGGGAGGAGGAGAGCAGTCCCTGTAGTAGTGACCTGTAATGGGAACCAGGTGGTGCCCAGGAGGAGCCATGCTTTCACCCCTCTGGAGCCTGGCACAGGCTGGCTCAGAAGCAGGAGAAACAGAGAAAGACGCCACCCCCCTCCCCCCTCTGCCCGCCTGCCCATCTGGGTCTGGCCAGACTGAGACGCTCCCTAACAATCCCTCTCTCCACTCCCTCACTGCCAATTTACAATAGGACACTCCTTTACTGGACAGACATTACACTGCTTTCTCTGAGCCAAACCACATAGACAGACAAACCCAAGAGTTTGACTTAATTACATTTTCAAATACTTATTCTGAGAGAGTCAGTCAGTCTGAGAGGGGCTTTTATGCAATAGAACAACTATCACAATCACAATATGCATAATACTGTATGTACATATGGTGTTATTCATAAACAAAAACATTAAGGTAATGGAGTGAAACATATACAGAACATCCCAAAAATTAAGGAGCAACACACACACACACACACACACACACACACACACACACACACACTGGTCAGGTCACACACAGTAGAGTGGAACAACTAAGGAGGCGTCCCTGCTGAGGCTCAAATGAAAACAAATGACTTAGTTTTCTACAGCACAGAGCCCTGTGAATCCAGGGTAGTTGCAAACTGGAATCCGTTTCTCTTAGCCTGTGTGTTTTCTCCGTAAAACCACAGGGAACCAACATTTGCAATCAAAAGACCTCGACTGGCACCTCAATTTAGCAGGTATTGGAACAAGCCTTTAAAAGACACTTTGATTGTCATGAAAAAAAAAAACCTGTCCGGCATAGACAGGATCCTGAGTTGAGATTTACATAAAGAGGCAATACTTTGTATGCTAGACCAATAGGAGGGCAAAAGCATCAGTCACCCAGGCGTGTCACAGTCCGGCATTAGCATATAAACTTCAGGCCTTAGTGGATGGCTGGATGGCTGGCTGCTGCTGCTGAGAACTCAATTGTCAATTTGCTCGCTGGTCCTTATCAAAAGGTCAGAGAGGGGCTGACGGAGGGTGCAGGTAACTGAGACAGTGTTAACCTTTACTAGATAAGGCTTTCTGCCCTGCCTCGTCGGCCCTCTTAACTTGATTGGATCCGAACAGGCAGAGAAACTAACGTCCTTGTTTTTTTATTTCCAGGAAAGAGGGGAGAGAAAAAAACAACAGATCTGAGATAGATTTCCCACTCTGCTTTTTGCACACTTTGTGCATTGGTGAATGATCTGTGTTTTAATGTAGACGGTAACAAGAGCAGACAGCACTTGCTTGGAGACCATGTGACCCAACAGACCTGGTTAATAGCAGGGGAGCATGCCTCATTGTATCATGCAGAGGATATTAGCGGATTACACATCAGCTAGTGTTTGTGTGTGTGTGTGTATTCAGTGGGTGGGGAGCCAAACCCACACTGACCAAAATTCAGCTCCCAATATCATCACAAGCAATGCTCCCTCACAAGAAAAAGCACCAAATCGGTTAGTAACCAATCCTTAGATTCTCAAGGCAGAGTCGCTGTGGGTGAACTCAGAGTACAGAGACACAGGATCTCATTTAGCCTCTGTGAGAGGAGTGTTGTCAAAGTTGGTCCACAATGTGATGTGACTGGCTGGTCGGAACACAAACCCCCATCCTCTGATCTGTCTGACTTTCCCCAGACCAGACACTGTACCAGAGAGGCTGAGTGTGCATGGGAGTGTGTTTGCTTGCCTCTCCACAGCCTCCGTTCTGAAGCCAAGTCCTTCACTTGGAATCGTCCTACCTCTGGAAGTAATGATAGTGGAAGAGCTATTAAATCCTTTCCCTCTAGAAAGGCTAAATGATCACGTGCTGAACTCTGAGGTTGTGTGAGACGTCAAAAGAGGAATCTTCTGCACAATAATGGACTGTCAGTGTGAGTAGAATGAACTGAGAGAACTCCCAAACCAAGCCTCCCTGTGCACTGTACCAGCTACTCGCTCACAGTCAGAGTCATCAAACCTCTCACTAAAGGCATGAACTGATTGCGATCGATGAACAGCCACCAAAATAGTGTTAGGCTAGTAAAATCTACTCAAATGGATGCATAAATTGAATTGATATGCAAACCATTTTCCTCTGACCTGATAATCTAATTTTATGTCATTATGATACCCAATAGACAGCACATTATAACTTTTATGATACATGTATTTAGTTTTAACCAAATAATTGCTGGCTATGCCATGACAGATTAGTTGAGGAGAGGAGAGTCCATTTTGGCCGAGCTGCAGAGATCCGACTGGAGGTCCATAATGCTGCTGGACACTGGGCCTGTCCAGTCCTCACTGGGAGGAGGAAGTACATCATTTATAGAACAGAGAAATGCATTCCTCCCCTTCAATCATGATAATAAATATATAGATTTTCCTCAATAAAGTTGTTAAATCAGCAAAGTCTGTGCTAATAAGAAAAGACAAGTGCAGGTATTTGGGGGGGGGGAAGGGGGGGTTGGGGGTTTGGTTGTAAACATTCCACCTGATCCCACAGCTAAAATAATCAACATCATGTGGTAAATTAAGGATGGTTCCTTCAGCCCTCTGGCTGAATCACAAGCACTCGTGCCATTTGTATGGTAGTCAAGTGTGTTTCCCCAATCAACACAATGTGGTATAGGAAAAAACAAACACTATCTGACTCATCACCAATACAATCCAAAAGACTAGCTGCATATTAACAGTTCCTAACACCATGCACCCTCAGATGTCGTGAGTCCTCATGTCCCGTACTACCTTGCTGCATTTTCAAAGCAACACATAAATCAGTGTACCATGCGCTCCCTCTATCTCCTGCTAAATCTACATAACTGAGCAGTGGTTGGGGGAGCGAAGAGGAAAAGGGGAGAGGAGAGGGAGAGGGAGAGAGAGAGAAGAAGAAGGAGAGAGGGAGAGAGAGGAGATGGGGATTGGAATGGGGAGGGGAAGAGAAAGCAAAAGAGAATGTGTAAAAGAGATGGAGATATATATATCTATGTATACATTATGTATGTATACATTATATACACAAAAGTATGTGGACACCTCTTCAAATTAGTGGATTTGGCTATTTCAGCCACACCCATTGCCGACAGGTGTATAAAATCGAGCACACAGCGATGCAATCTCCATAGACAAACACTGGCAGTGGAATGGCCTTACTGAAGATCTCAGTGACCGTCATAGGATGCCACCTTTCCAACAAGTCAGTTTGTCAAATTTCTGCCCTGCTAGAGCTGCCCCGGTCAACTGTAAATGCTCACAGAACGGGACCAAGTGCTAAAGTGCGTAGCGTGTAAAAATGGTCTGTCCTCAGTTGCAACACTCACTACCGAGTTCCAAACTGCCTGGAAGCAACATCAACACAATAACTGTTCGTCGGGAGCTTCATGAAATGGGTTTCCAAGGCACAATGCCAAGTGTCGGCTGGAGTAAAGCTTGTCGCCAATGGACTCAAGAGCAGTGGAAACGTGTTCTCTGCAGTGATTAATCCAGCTTCACCATTTGGCAGTCCGATGGACGAATCTGGGTTTGGTGAATGCCAGGAGAACGCTACCTGCCCGAATAAATAGTGCCAACTGTAAAGTTTGGTGGAGGAGGAATAATGATCTGGGGCTGTTTTTCATGGTTTAGGCTAGGCCCCTTAGTTCCAGTGAAGGGAAATCAGCGCTACGGTTAATGACATTCTAGACAATTCTGTGCTTCCAACTTTGTGGCAGTTTGGGGAAGGCCCTTTCCTGTTTCAGCATGACAATGCCCCCGTGCACAAGCGAGGTCCATACAGAAATGGTTTGTCGAGATCGGTGTGGAAGAACTTCTCTGTCCTGCACAGAGCTCTGACCTCAACCCCATCGAACACCTTTGGGATCAGTTGGAACGCCGACTGCGAGTCAGGCCTAGTTGCCAAACATCAGTGCCCGACCTCACTAATGCTCTTGTGGCTGAATGGAAGCAAGCCCCCGCAGCAATGTTCCAACATCTAGTGGAAAGCTTTCCCAGAAGAGTGGAGGCTGTTATAGCAGCAAAAAGGGGGACCAACTCCATATTAATGTCCATGATTTTGGAATGAGATGTTCGACGAGCAGGTGTCCACATACTTTTGATAATGTAGTGTAGATAGAGGATATGAAGATGGACTGAGGGAGAGAAAGAGAATGTGAGAGAGAGAGAGGTACTAGAGTGAGAGAGGTACTAGAGTGAGAGAGGTACTAGAGTGAGAGAGGTACTGTAGCGCCCATTCTGGCCCTGCAGCCCAGCGTCTGAATACACACACATAGGGTTGCGTAATGGGCCTGCATAGTCACATCACCGTGTGAGACCCAGCAGCCAGCCAGGGCTAGTGCACACGCAGCTAAATAAACCACTCTAGCCTTCTGGGTAAGATCGAGAAGGGGAATTATTTCAGTGAGCGCATGCAAAGGATTAGACGGCCTTGTTGTGACACAATGTGCAAAAAATAGCCCTCTCTTAATAGAAAGAAACAGTGCCAGCACTTTCACCTGACACGTCAGCTGTATTACAACCATGATAAATATTTGGGGGAAAGAAATTAAGTGAAGCCATAAGGAATCAGGATGAGTTAAGGCAGATACTGTATATTATATGTTATATAATGTAATGTGGAGCCTGTTGGGACTGACTATGCTGTGTGGTAGGGTGGGGAAAATGGCTGCCTGGAGAGACCTGGTGGTGTGTTTCTACTGCACATACATGACCATTAATTACACTCAGCCACTTTGTGCTTTTTCTCTTCCCAGAGAGAGAGGCAGTGCAGTGGCAGGAGGGCTCACAATCCACACAGCAGCACTACACTACACTCTTAGAAGTAAAGGTGCTATCTAGAACCTAAAAGGGTTCTCCGGCTGTCCCCATAGGAGAACCCTTTGAAGAACCCTTTTTGGTCCCAGGCAGAACCTTTTTGAGTTCCATGTAGAACCCTTTACACAGAGAGTTTTACATGGAACCCAAAATAGTTCTGCCTGGAACCAAAAAGGGTTCTCCTATGGGGACAGCCGAAAAACCCATTTTTTCTAAGAGTGTAGGGCAGTAGAGCACTGACAATCCACACAGCACCACTACACTAGGGCAATAGAGCACATGGGGACTATGTGGCCGGCCGCGGCAGCTAGCAGTCACTGTGTTAGGGTAGCTAGCTAGTCCAATAGAGGGAAGGGATCCTACGGTCTTGAAGTGGTGTTGGGATGGGATCAGTGTAATCGCAATCCAGAGGACACTCCACTGTAGGGCTGGCATCTTCATATCCCACTCTCTAAATGTATGTGAATCTGATTCATTTTTTAAATTGACACATTATTTCCTAAGGCAGATAATTAGCCTCATGTGTTAATTGCTGTTCTGTACTTAACTCTTCCTGCTTATAAGTACTAAATGTACCTGATAAATGTTAATGCACTTGTAAGGTGCTCCACTGAAGCCTACTCCCATTTGTGTGTGTGTGTTTGTGTGTGTGGTTTGCTATTCTGTTAGAGAGCAGGTAGACCAGAGCATGTTTCATGTAAGAGATCCTATGTGGCCTCCCGAGTGGCACAGCGGTCTAAGGCACTGCCTCGCAGTGCTAGAGGCTTCACTACAGACCCGGGTTTCGATCCCAGGCTGTGTCGCAGCCGGCCGCAACCGGGAGACCCATGAGGCGGCGTACAATTGTCCCAGCGTCGTCCGGGTTAGGGGAGGGTTTGGCCGGCTGGGATGTCCTTGTCTCATCGCTCTCTAGCGACTCCTTGTGGCGGGCCTGGGTGCATGCAAGCTGACACGGTCGCCAGTTGTGCAGTGTTTCCTCTGACACATTGGTGCGGCTGGCTTCTGGGTTAGGCGAGCAGTGTGTCAAGAAGCAGTGCGGCTTGGCAAGGTCGTGTTTCAGAGGATGCACGGCTCTCGACCTTTGTCTCTCCCGAGTCTGTACGGGAGTTGCAGCGATGGGACAAGACTGTAAATACCAAATGGATATGATGAAATTGGGATCCTATATAAAAAGGTTTCTCTCACGCTATCTTCTTACCCCCCTACTCTCTACCCCCGTCTCTCTCTATCTATCCCACCCTCTTTCTCTGGGGCACTGGAAGAGAGATTTCTGCAGGGGTGTGTAGGGTGTGAGTCATCAGCTGTGCAGAGAGAGAGAGCGAGAGAGAGAGAGAAAGAGAGATGTATTCTTCCAGGAGGGGGCTCTGAGCAGCAATGCAGCAAGGAAACACCCCAAATCTCAATCTAAAAAGGAGCAATGCCTTCCTTATCAAACGACTGTAGCCAGGTACGGTAATAATGGAGCCCTGCCAGATGACAATATGTGCAAGCTCAGAGTTATGGAACAGCTCAGGGCAGGCACCAGAGCTGCATGGATTGGGTGATCAGACCATCATTAGACACCAGGACTGGGCTGAATGAGACTGAGAGACGTGACTTTCCACTGACGCTTGTGCTCAAATGACTGTAATGAAGACAGCTAAGAGATTGTGATCTCAGGCAGTCACCACCACAGCACAGGTTCACTGGGTACACACTGTTTAGGGTACAAGTGCTGTAATACAAACCTGCCCTTTGTAAGCGTTATGAGTTCTCTGTGAGCACAATTCACTTATAAAACAATCGTAGTACAGTATAAAAACAATCGCATAATGCGTCACTTGCAATTTTGTGCAGACTGGATTGGCAATCGTTTTGAAAGATAAATATTCCTTGTGTAAAATTCAGAATGACTTCTCTGAAAGGGATTGTGAAGTTTAATTTAAAACTACATTTAAGTTTCTGACTGCTAGACACCTCCATTCTCCTTCTAACTCTCTTCCATTTACATTATATCCATATCCCTCCTAGATCAATGTATCCAGTACATTCACAAACTGAACCCTCTACCTATGTTTTCTTCCAAACCAACCCGTTCCCCTTCACCCAAACATAGACAGTGCAGGACTGGAAGACTAGTTCCCTCATGTCCTACTCATACAGACACAGCAGGTCAACTAACTACAGTACAACAGGGATCTGTCTCCTAAGGGCTGTCTGTCAGTGGCCAGAGCTTAGAGGAGATGGAGATATATAGCTCTTGCTGCACCCCACTGTTCACATCATCTTGAAACCACCACAGAGGTCTGTAACTTCATCCTGAAGTTCAGATGAAGTCTGCCATGCTGCCATCTATGCCCATTGATTAAACTACTACAAGATGCCTGCTGTCCAGACATCCCATAATATGCCAGCATCCCAACGGTGGACATGCATTACCAGATGAAGATATAGACTCCCAATATAACTAAGTCTGAGTGGTGAAGTGTACTCTTTCCAAGGGGATGTATTCAAATCTATAAAAGTTATTTTCAGAGCTGTACATATTAGGCCAAAAATAGCTTTCCTCCTCATCTAATATGAGCATGCCTTCAATGATGAGTACGCACATTTGTCCTATTTCACACATGTACAAGTGGGTATTTTATGCACGTGTGAATTGAAAATGTTTTTTGGTTGTTGGTGTAATCGAAGCAAATCACCCAAAAAAAGAATCATCTGGGACTAAAAGACACATCAGCACTCTGAGTCACCACTCGGTCCTCAAGCTCTTCCTCAGCCGTTTCCAAAGACCAAAAAGTCACAAAAGAAAACACCCAGAACCCACTGGTGTCTAAAGACTGCAGAGAGAGCAGCCTCACAGTCACAACTTCAAGAGCTTGGGAAGGAAAACAATTGGCCAGCTCCCTACAACCTCTGAAACAACAGGGCTATAAACAAGTCAACTAGAGCAGTGAGATTGGTAATAGTCAGGTGAACGGCTCATCTAAAAGGCTCTGAATGAATGGGTTGGTGAGTCAGAATGAATGGGTTGGCGAGTCACACACTGGAACAATAATCAACTCTGCAACCTTTCGCACGGTCTGTGAGCAGAGTCACAGTCGGCACAACAACACCTCGGATACCTGGAGTGACTGTTCTAATAGTCAGCTCCTCTCTCTCCCTTGGAGAAACGCTAGGAGCCATCTTCGTCCTTTCCCTCCACCCAGACAGAAATCTAATTAAGGAACGCTAGATTGAACCCATCCGACCTTCTGATGGCGTTAAATTAGATGTTACAGATTTGGAAATGCAATCTAGCTGTGACGTCGTGTTCTGTCTGCTGGTGATACAGAATTGTGTAGGGTGTCTGGAGTAGGGGAGAGGTGGGTGTGTGTGTGACTTGACAAAGGAGAACTAAGCAAAATATATCAAAGTCATCACTCGCCATCAATCCAGCTTGGGAACCACAATAAAACACACTGCAACTAGTCATAATGGGAATGACCTATTTTCCTGCTACTGCTATAGAAGCACATTTAGGTTACCAACAGGATTCTCATTTAGTACTGGTCGTTTCTTGAGGTGCCTACTGTGGTTCTACTATTTAGTGTCTTAAGAAACTGCACACACACACATACAAACACACACCCAGACACACACAAACAATCAGTTACACAGTGTCGGATCTTCTTTGGGAGAGCAAGTATCAATATTTATGCACTGGCTGAGTGCATTAATCTTAGTGACTGGTCCAAAAATCAATGCATGCCTGCTACATATTTTAATCTCATTATGAAGGTCACATTGCTCCTACAGAGGCTGGGACAGAGGCTGGGACAGAGGCTGGGAGGATGAGGCATGCACTAGGCTAAATCCCCCAGGAGCTTTTCATTCATCCTGCCCCCGCAGTGGCCCAGCCCCAGCTCCATTCAACCCACACTGATACTGATGCTCTACCACCATTCCAAACATGAGTAAAAACCAGCCACAAATAGACTGTTTACCTAACATGACAGGCCTCTTGCCATGCTTGAAAAAACTTTTCAGAGTTGATCCCTGTTCAACACATGTGTATTATAGATGAGGCAGAGGAGAGGGACTGTTCAGTGGAATGCTATCAGTTACCACTAGACTTCTCTCTGCCCTCTCTCTCGTTCTCCCGGCTTTTCTCTATGCCTCTCTCTCTCTGCCCTCTCTCTTTCTCCCTGCTTTTCTCTATGCCTCTCTCTCTCTGACCTCTCTCTCTCTGCCCTCTCTCTCTTTCTCCCTCCCTTTCTCTATGCCTCGCTCTCTCTCTGCCCTCTCTCTCTTTCTCCCTGCTTTTCTCTATGCCGTTCTCTCTCTTTCTCCCTCCCTTTCTCTATGCCTCTCTCTCTCTGCCCTCTATTCCTCTCTCTCCCCCCTCTCCCCTCTCCAATCTCCCCTCTCCCCTTCCAGCCTCCATAGGGGCTTCACACTGTTAATTGTTTCTGTTCTCTGTGGAAGTGTGGTACTGTAGGAGCCCCAGATGCCATGGCATGAATTCGTCACTGGGCTAACAGGCTTGTGAAAGTTAGATGAACATTTTACGATCTTGTTAAAACCAGCTACATTATTAAAAGGGCACATTCATTCTGAAAGGCATGAAAGGGAGCAGATCGGGATGTTAATAACCTCAATACAGTGATTGAGAAACTTGGCAGAGCTTCAACTCGACTACCCTGTTATATGTGCACATTGGTGACTTTGTCTGATCTCTCTGCAACAAATACACCCCACTACATAAAGAAAGCCCACAGATTTCTACATGAACCGTTGATAAATCCACTGGCTATAGCACATAGATGTTGGTACGTGTAATATCATAAGGCTAATGGTTAAGGTGTAAAGTTATGACAGGCTAAGTGTTGTAGTGTCACAAGACTGGAAGTAACTGACCCTGGGGGAGATGGGAGAGGACTCTCTCTCTCTGATCAACCTCACTGTAATGTGGTAAAGGCTCTCCCACTGGCTATGTACTGTGTGTGTGTGTGTGTGTGTGAGTGCGCGCACGCGCTTGTTTTCTTTATCGGTCTCAACATCAACCTCTTCATGTATCTCCCTGTATAGTACAAGTATGGTTGACATGCTAACTCCTGCACTGCACTTAACCTGTGAAAGAATTGCAAGAATGGGCCTTTTTCCCAACCAAAGTCATACTACAATAGCTATACTGCACAGTGTAAAGAGCATTAAGATCCAATGCTTTCTGAATACAAAGCAATCAGGATTCTGAACATTCAAGATTGAGAAGTCTCTGCAATGTAAAGATTCTAGAGTCAGAGGGTTGTGGAGTCAGAGCGGTGAGGAGTGAATGGTGTGTTCATCTTCAGACTTAGAACATCAAAGTCCTGGGCACCGAGTATTAATAAGAAGGCTAACTGAATTATGGCAGTGGTGGAGGCCTGTAGTGTGGGAGCAACACCGCTCTAATTGAATTACTACTCATGTAAACATGGGCATGGGGAGGCAGCCCCCCAGTACAGCAGCCTGCCCTGCTGCATCGCATCACACACACACACACACACACACACACGTTTGTGGGGATCAAACAATTGATTCCCATTCAAAATCCTATTTTCCCTAACCCCTAATCGTAAAGCTAACCCTAACCTAACCCTAACGTTAACCCCAAACCTTAACACTAACTCCTAACCCTAATTCTAACCCTAATTGAAACCCCAACCCTAAACCTAACCCCTAAGCATAAAATAGCCTTTTTCCTCGTGGGGACCGGCGAAATGTCCCCACTTGTCCAAATTGTCCTTTTATTATCCTTGTGAGGGCTTCTGGTCCCCACAAGGATAGTAAAACAAAAGAAAAACTCACACACACACACACACACACACACACAGGTAGCTGTCTGCTCTTGTGAGGATTGTGTAGCATCACCATCGCCTCACCCCCATCGGAACATGCCTGTTTTCTGCAGGTTTCCTCCTGTGCGTGTTTGTTTGAGTTCTGATCCAGCAATAAAAAAAAAAAGATGAGGGAATAAATGCAGAGCCCCATGGCACAGGAAGAGCAGAAACACTCACACACCTTCAGGCTGTCACTGCCTGAGCAGAGCAGTGGTGCCAGCACTTCCACCATCCTCCATTCTGCTATTCTAAATACCGATTTGCAACTCTACTGTAAACAACAGGATTCCTTTTAGACAGGAGTCATACATCTTTTGCGTTCCTAACTGCTGTTTTATCATGGGGAGTTATTCAGAGGTTGATGATGAACACGACTGTGAGCAGTAGTGGTGCTATCAGTGTGAGATGCTCTCAGCGAGATACAGTCTTGGGCTATGGGTCAGAAAGCTGTGAAACAGATGACCGGCCAATCAGAGAGGAGGAAGTAACCACAGGGACATAGATACAGAGCCTAGCAGTTGTATCATACAGCCACAGCAGACTAGGGCAACAGTGGGAAGGGGATTCACAATGACAGTCCCAGTGATAGCATGCAGAGTTTAGAAACACCAGCGGTCCAAGAGAAAACGTACTCCTTCCTTATCGGGCGTTCATTAAGCATGACAGGAATGTTTTGTGGTAATCACATTTTAATGGCAGCATACAGCCATGTACATGAAGAGTGATAGTGGTAGCTTTGCTTACATGATGTTTGCGGCTTTGCTGACGGTAGGCTAACAGAGTTGGCGGCTAATGGGGCTTGCTACGGAGGTACCTCACGCTCTGTCAGTTTTTCATTACCAATTCACACAGTCTTCCACGGGAGCATCATGTATCAGTAATTACCGATGCCAAGACAATCATTTCAGAATACATAATCCTCTGTTTTTACACTTCAGGGGACTAACATCCCTCCATGTCTCTTTCCCGTTCCTCCCATCCCATTTCTCTGTTGACTGAGCAATGCAAAACAACAACTTAATGACATGATAGGACATAAGTTGACTTTAGAAGCACTCATTACCTAGCAACGTCCAGGTAGAGGGGGCAGGGGTTTGTGTGACCAGAGCTCACAAAACAACCTGGCGGCTAATAGCCTGCTGGTCATTCTTCCTCAAACTAGCAGTAGCCTATTTATTGTGGGTAAAGGTCATGTTTTGCATCAAATATTTTATAATGTTAGCCAAAAATCTACATTGTTAGACCCAGCTAGCGTTCTGAGAACCATATGTTTTAGAGTGTGGCTGTCCTATTGTTATTTTGCATACAACCTTCCCACAATATCCTGAGAATGGTATAATAATATATAATTATCCGAGATAATTCCCAGAACCAAAGGGAAACCAAAAACTTAAGTTTCCACAACTTCTAAGGAACCAAATATGTTAGCTGGGGAGGCTCTAGGATGAAAATAAGGTTTCAAGTGAACATTACATGATTATTGGGCCAAGAATGAGTTCAAACTAATTCAGGTTAGACCTATGTGATTCAGCAGTGAGACTAGATAGCTGACAGAAGAATGGTGGAAAGGCCTGGCAGACTCTTCCTTCGAAAGGCTAACTATCACATGTAGCCCAGTGACAAACGAGCTGAGAGCCACAATTCAATAATAATAATAATAATAATAATAATTCACGCTTTCCTGTCTTTGTCAACAAACACTTACAGAAACCTCAAGCCCTTAGTTTGTACAGTAGCTTTCCAACTGCAAGCCACAAGGATATTATTCAATGTGTGATACGAACACTATTACATTCACCTTCCATGTTGTAAATAATCTTAAAAGCTGTTCCGACCTTTTCTCTATTTCCATTCAGGACACCGAAGTGGTGGAATCTTACAACCAGAGAAATCTGACTGATAGTACTAAGGTTGCAAAGTTACTGGTAATTTACTAAAGTTACCGGAATATTATGTAATTTTATGTAACTGAAATACTATTGCAATCTATGGTAACTTTGGTAATTTATACTTTAAATTATATTTATATAGTATTCATTTTGGATATCTGTGTCCATATTGTCCATCATTTTCTAGTGGATAGACCATATGGTTCAAGGGAAAATAGCCTAAATAATGAAAAAATAATTTTATTTTGAATGGAACTCTTCCAACTATTTACTTTTTTCACTGTCACCAGTTTGGCAACAAAACATTTAAAACAAAGACATGTTGACATGTAAAACAAACAAAAAAATCCATGCTGAAACCCTCATATTAAACACCAATGGTATTCACTAAGTTGATGGTTTATATTTAGGATAATGTTTTACAGCTTTGTCATTCTCTCTTTTGTTTAAAATCTGATTTGATTATTTTACACGTCACACAGAGGGCCAGAGATAATTACAGACACCTGTAATAATCTGAATTATCCAAAAGGGCCACTAGATTTATTGTGATACATTACATAACTTCCTTGAAAGTGACCAAACTTCTTGTAGTTTACTGGTAAACTTAGAAAGTTTCCAGTAATATACCATCCCTTTGCAACCCTAGCTAGTACAAACAGTCACTATCGGGAAAACTGTTGTACATCAATATTTCAAAGAAACAGTACAGCAACAGTTATTAACATCAACCAAATGACTCCCAAAGCAGGCCATGCAGCTTGTTGGATTCAGCGTGAGGTTACTCTCCACCCTGTCTTCCTCCAGCCTGCTCAGAGTCTAGGAGAGACTCAGCCCCCTACACAGACAGCACAGCTCATCCCCATTCCCCCCCCCCCACACACACAGACACGCACGCAGCGCCTGGAGAGCTAATCGATGCAGCTCATTCATATTGGACCACGGGAGGACGTAATGGGAAGCCTGGGGAATTACAAGGAGTCTCTGCTGTGAAGACACAGCCTAGGATCAGCCTGAGGCCTGGAGGGGACACGCCTGCCCCCTTCCCCTCCCTCCCCCAACAACCGGTTTACTCCCCATGGTTCTGCAGCATACCAGGCCAGTAGCATTGCTAATGTAGTTGGCTACTGCAGCTTTCACTTGGCAGGGCTGGAAACTGTTGGCTAAATAAGGAGATGGATGTACTGATGGGTGTACACTACATCTATACCCTTGACTTTCTTGAAAATAGTTTTTGCAGAGAGGATTTTATTTTAGACATAGGCACAACATCTTAGAGCTTTGTCCATCAGCAGCAGTGACTTCAGCAATGACCATTCAAGCTGTTTCTCTGACTGACCCCAATTAATCCCTCAGCCTACTACTCCAAACAGACAAAGGAGCAGACAGTCAATTTATTTATATCTTCAGCAGAATTAGCAGTCTAGCTATAGGAAAAATAATTCATGGTTCACAGGTTCACAGTCCAGAGCAGAGAAACGAAGGGGGAAAAGCGGTGTCTGACTGCTGTGGGCGACTTCCTTGCCTTGCCTTGACTTTCCTTGCCAAGACAGCAGCCTCTTGCCACTCTCAAAATAATGCTCCACCACTGCAGTCTCAGACAGATAGAGATAGAGTCAGTAGTTTGTGCAGTACCAGTAGTTTGTGCTGTTGCCTATGTTGGCTGAAGGTCCCAGGCTTGAGTTTCAGGGTTCGGTTGTTGTCCTCTAGAAGATGTAGTCTGTCCACACACTGACACTGGGGTGGTACATCTGGGAAGTGGAGGGGTAAAACTTCCTTTCTCAGCTGTGGAGGAAAACAAGAAAGAAGTTGAAAACGTTGTCATGGTCATCTGAACTATTCCGGCTAGTCATAATGTACCTCTTTTCAATGGCCAGAAATGGTTATGACCTGCCTATAAATTGGCAAATACTGTATAACTTTAACAAATCCTTACTAATGTTAAAGTTGAGCGTCGCTGACATAAAGCTAGACTAGTCTCCATGTTAGTTTCCCCATGTCAGCCTAGTGGGTTATAGAATAACCCAGAGCAGGACTATATAGCAGGTGGTCTGGGTTGAAAATCAACCTGTCCTGCTGCTGATGCTAGGCTAACTATGAGCCTGATGCTCCAGTAAGGCTCCAGTTACAACATACAAAGGATGGGGTATAGACTGGACCACCTGCACATCTGCTGTGGCTACCTTGAGTAAACATACAGCCCTAAAGAGATCTGATTATATATATACGCACACATGGGGAGAGAGCATAACGTACAAACACACACACATGAGCACACACAAGCAAAAGTAAAAGGTTCACTAAAGGAGAAGTAGTAAAAACGAAGTGAAACAAGTTGTCCATGAAGGCAGACTTTATGTAGGCCTACTGTAGGCCAAGTACAAATCCTGAATAGTAACATGCTTGTTACTTAATGCAGATATTGTCTATAAAACAATACAGCTCAGGGGCAGGGATATGAACGGAGCAAAGCAAAACACAAATACACACAGATGGTCCAAGTAATGTTTACATACAGTTCCCTCCATTCCAACACCAGGCAAAGGAAACGTCCACATACAGTATCTAGGTAACACCGCAACACTCACTCAACCTAATACTTACAAACCCACACAAGTATAAGTTGCCAACGTGGTAAAATAACATCCTCTCTCCATGTTGGACCACTTAGCAGGCGATGCTGACAGCTGTAGCTAAACTGCTTGTTATTGCCAAACCAGTGGCGCTAGCTCGAAATAATAATTCCTGCTTTAATTATTCATGACTTCAGTCAGGTGGAACCAGATGCTGCTACTGTGTCATAGACTAGAGGAAGAGCTGTAACTCGACTCAGCCAGGGCCAATGATGTATACATAAATCCTGGATTGATAATTCTACGTATTGGCCAATTAGAGGCTTTGAAGCCACTGGTCAGCCATATTGGTACTCCCCAGAATGAGCAGGGAGCAGCATAGGAATGAATGGAATTCTAAAGTATTTGAATGAACATTTTAAGGACAAAATTATGTATTTGTTGAAGTGGGGACAGTAACATTAGTGCTCTCTAAAAAAAAGTACTTTAAGGAATCACATAATATTGTTCACATAACATAATTTACAAGTATGCATTAAGGTGTCTGTAATACAACGGAGGACTACCAAAATGGCTGCGCGGTGGCTTCAATACAGCACCCCATGTTAGTCATCCAGGGTTTATATACATCATTGGCCAGAGCAGGCCAGCCTACATTATGGGAACACAGCCTGGCTTCAGCTAGCTGGGGACAGAAACACAACACAACCGTGACATGACACCAGCAGCTTTGCTGTTTACATGTGACATTCCCTCCCAGTGTTCAGAGCAGAGGACACCATAGTTCAGTAGGATTCAAGTGTAAAGTAAATTGCCCAGTAGAATATAATAAACATTTTAGCATACAGTATAATACAGGAAGGCACAATATATTTACACGTGTTCTGGGGAAGGGGGGATTGGGGGTCAAGTGTTAATATTGTGCAGTATTTAGCAATAATAATAAGAGTCTGGTAGCAGCAGTTGTGATGTGTGTGTAGCATGAATTTGTGTGTGTGTGTGTGTGTGTGTGTTTGTGTGTGTGTGTGTGTGTGTGTGTGTGTGTGTGTGTGTGTGTGTGTGTGTGTGTGTGTGTGTGTGTGTGTGTGTGTGTGTGTGTGTGTGTGTGTGTGTGTGTGTGTGTGTGTGTCTGTGAATAGAACATTTCGAATCGGAAATGGGTTTACTTTCTGAATTGACTGGAATTAAAATGGAATTGAGCCCAACCCTGCAGTCTATATGTAATCTCTGTAACACAGGAGTAAAATCTTGCGTAATTTGGTCAGCTACACGCAGAATCTGCCCACGGGAGATTAGTCCATATGGAGCAGCTCACCCTAAGGTGCTGCTGGCAGTTCACCGGCCCCAGTGTTGGAGTTGCTCCATCCCCTGCCCTGACGTTTGTTGAAATGGCCGGTGCCATCCTCTGGCAGTTCATACTAATTCCATAGTGCTGTGTGCCTGTATGTCTGCCTGCTTGTCTGTCTGTCTCTCTGTCTGCCTTCTGCTCATGGGAACAGGCAGGGATATTTTTAGCTGCTTGTCCACAGCTGCACATCTCCTGAGGACAACGAGCAATTAGTGTTTATTTCTCCTGACATGAGGCAGCTCGCAAACCTCCGTAACACAAACAGACATCTTCACCAAGGCTTTTCTTACCCTGCCCCATGCCCCATGCCCCTGTCCGATAAGCCACACAGGTCTTACTCAACCACCATAGGGACTGGTGCTCAACATCACCCCTCACTTTCATGTATAGTGTGTATCAGTCCTGTACAGTTTTAGCCCATGGCTGCTCATTTACTAAATAAATATTTCTGCTCTATAAATATTCCATCAATTTGAGAAATACTGACTTCATGACTGAAAGTCAAAGTTTGTTTTTCATCAGATACTTATGCTTGTCAGTGGCCACATTTGCAGTAAACATGAAATGTGGTTTAGATTCATAAGTGCAATTTTGTTGAAAGGTAGAATAGCACTCACCCACTGTAAGTAGCAGTGCAGGACCGCTCAGGCATATAGGCAAGGCATGTGAGAGTATAGTATTTCTGGGCGATAAGGACAAATTATTCTGTAAACTGTGATTGCCAGGACTGAAGGGTAGGTCTCCCTATATACAGTTGATTTTCGGAAGCTTACATACACATGTCATGGGAAAATCCAAAGAAATCAGCCAAGACCTCAGAAAAAAATTGCAGACCTCCACAAGTCTGGTTCATCCTTGTGAGCAATTTCCAAACGCCTGAAGGTACCACGTTCATCTGTACAAACAATAGTACGCAAGTATAAACACAATGGGGACCACACAGCCGACATAGATAGATAGATAGATAGATAGATAGATAGATAGATAGATAGATAGATAGATAGATAGATAGATAGATAGATAGATAGATAGATAGATAGATAGATAGATAGATAGATAGATAGATAGACAGACAGACAGACAGACAGACAGACAGACAGACAGACAGACAGACAGACAGACAGACAGACAGACAGACAGACAGACAGACAGACAGACAGACAGACAGACAGACAGACAGACAGACAGACAGACAGACAGACAGACAGACAGACAGACAGACAGACAGACAGACAGACAGACAGACAGACAGACAGACAGACAGACAGACAGACAGATAGATAGATAGATAGATAGATAGATAGATCTATTTCATTGTCAAGCAGCTACAACAAAACACAGGGCAGGTGCAAAATGCCACAACGAAAGTACACAAAAGACAGATACACGGTACATGATACATAGAGCGGCAGTATGAAAAAGTATAGAAATACAAGATATCTGGAGTGCAAAAAAAAGATATAAAAAGACATTGCATAGTATGAGTGGTTGGCTGAATATGTACACTACACATTGGTGGATGTTGGATGGTTAACTATACTATACAGGTCGATGGCAGAGAAATACTTCAGTAGCTAAAAATGCGTTTGATATGAGCGAGGGAATAATAGTTTACTTAATAGACAGACTGGGTAAATGCACAGGTAAGTGAAAATTTTGCATGGTTAAATTAGCTGTACAGTTAGGTATACAGTTATATTTACAGATAAGTGAATACTTGCATGTTTACACAAACTGTACATGTAAATGACAGGAAGAGATACTTTAATAGCTAAATGTGTGTATGATATCATTTGGGGTAATAATAGTAATTCCCTTAAAATACAGTCCTTAGTGCGCAGGGTTTAATTACAGACAACTGCACGTATTGCACATTCGATATACTAAAAGCAATGAGAAAAGGTGCAACTGGCAGGATACTAATATGCATTCCTGAGTGAATGCCTACGTAGGTTAAGTCCAATAATTACTTACAATATTGCATGTGATATAATATAACAACTGTACATGAGTATGTATATACAGACCTGTATGAATAAATAGGTCCTGAGTGGATGAGTGCTGACGGACCAGAGTTACTCACGGATGGATGCATAATTGTTAAACTAGGTCCTAGCACCCCAACAGTTCCAGATCTATGTTGCCGACGGCACGGCACCCCGGTGAGGCATTATTATACATACCGCTCAGGAAGGAGACACATTCTGTCTCCTAGAGAACGCACAAATCAAATCAATCCCAGAACAACAGCAAAAGATCTTGTGAAGATTCTGGAGGAAACAGGTACAAAAGTATCTATATCCACAGTAAAACGAGTCCTATATTGACATATCCTGAAAAGCCGCTCAGCAAGGAAGAAGCCACTGCTCCAAAACCGCCATAAAAAACCCAGACTACAGTTTGCAACTGCACATGGGGACAATGTCCTCTGGTCTGATGAAACAAAATAGAACTATTTGGCCATAATGACCATCGTTATGTTTGGAGGAAAAAGGGGGAAACAACAAGCCAAAGAACACAATCCCAACCGTGAAGCACGGGGGTGGCAGCATCATGTTGTGGGGGTGCTTTGCTGCAGGAGGAACTGGTGCACTTCACAGAATAGATGGCATCATGAGGAAGGAAAATATGTGGATATATTGAAGCAACATCTCAAGACATCAGTCAGGAAGTTAAACCTTGGTCGTAAATGGGTCTTCCAAATGGACAATGACCCCAAGCATACTTCCAAAGTTGTGGAAAAATGGCTTAAGGACAACAAAGTCAAGGTATTGGAGTGGCCATCACAAAGCCCTGACCTCAATCCAATAGAAAATGTGTGGGCAGAACTGAAAAAGTGTGTGCGAGCAAGGAGGCCTACAAACCTGACTCAGTTACATAAGTTCTGTCAGGAGGAATGGGCCAAAATTCACCCAACTTATTGTGGGAAGCTTGTGGAAGTCTACCCGAAACATTTGAGCCAAGTTAAACAGTTTAAAGGCAATGCTACCAAATACTAATTGAGTGTATGTTAACTTCTGACCCACTGGGAATGTGATGAAAGAAATTAAAGCTGAAATAAATCATTCTCTCTACTATTATGCTGACATTTCACATTCTTAAAATAAAGTGGTGATCCTAATTTTCACAATTTTAGGAATTGTGAAAAACTGAGTTTAAATGTATTTGGCTAAGGTTTATGTAATCTTCCTTCTTCAACTGTACCTTCATTAGAATTAATAAAGTGATAGACGCTATATAAAGATCAACATTTATATGAATGTCTGGCTCAGGCAGGCTCAATCAAATTCTCTATTTGATTTCCAGTGGAGGACCATTTGTACAGAGCTCAACCTGGACTGGGGCCCATGGTTAGTAAATATTTACTTGTTGAAATAAGAACATGTCAAATTTAGCTCGAGTTCAGCAGGTCTACTGACTCAATTTAGGAGTCTATGTCATGTCTGTCTCTTTAATTCATTTTAGCCAGGGCAAGGCTAATTCAATCTAGTTTATTAAAGCTTCTTTATGCAATTACACTGTGCCCCTGATCATTGTGACTTGTGCATGGACAGTGTAGAATGGAGAGGAAGCTTATACCCAACCCGTAGACTTCACCTTACAGACACTGCAGCCTTGAAGACAGCCTACCAACCAGGGTTAGGATGAACCGCTGAGAAATGAGAATGATCATTCAGTAGCACAGTGGGGGGAAAAAGCTTTTCTTCCTAATTATGTGTGAAAATCCACTTGACCAGGGTCTGCAAATCAATGAATCCCTCCACACAAACACAAAGCATTTAACACCACATCACATTAGCAGTCCATTATCATAGTCAGAATTAAAAGTGATGTGGAACCAAGCAGCCAGCCAGTGTGTCAAGAACAGCAGACTGGCAGTGTCTGCTCCTCTCCCTGCCAATACCACGCTGTAATCAAAGGCCAATTAGTCCCAATTAACCTCACACAGTCTTTTGTATCATGTCCTTCTGGGTTGACATTGGAAGCAAGGAGTAGTGTATCAATTGATTACACTAGCCAATATTAATACTATATCTGTCTCATACCTCACAACAAGAATCTCAGAGATTCTTTCTGTCTTCAGATCCAATAAATACCTGTGTGGTTGATATGTATGGAAATTCCACCTGGTGAAAATGTAAGCATATGAGAAAAACATCTAACATGGACATTGTTAAAGGCTACATTACACATATCAAAAAGGCCTACGTAAACATGCCAAGCTAACTTGACATTGAGGGAGATGCGTATGTGCTTCATTAATAGTTGCTGTAACACAGTACACCCTTGCAGAGAGTGGTCAGATCAGGCAGAAAATAAACCAAACTGAGCCGGCCGGGGACTGGGAGATAGAGATTGAACCTGCAGAGATAATCTTTTTCATTACAATGCAAATCCTGTCTCTAATCGCTGTTGCCTCAGCTAGAATTTGGCTAGACCTTAGAGACTAACATAATCATGCACCTCCCTTGGTCTTGCCTTGCGTGATGTGCCACCTCTAGGGGACACTAACAGACTGTCCAAACTAAAGCTATCCCTCTCATCTCTCTGTTGTGACTGGAGCCTCAGGATAGACATGCAATAACTGTGGACCAAATCAAAAATCTGATCAAATAAAATGTTATTGGTCGCATACACATTTTTTGCAGATGTTATCACAGGTGCAGCGAAATGCATTGCTTATGTTTCTAGCTCCAACAGTGCAGTAATAACTAATAATACATAATAATACACACAAAATACTTAAAAGAATTATCAGAACGAGCAATATCAGAGTCTGGAACATATATATATACACATATATATATATATGTGTGTATATATATATGAATATACAGTGGGGAGAACAAGTATTTGATACACTGCCGATTTTGCAGGTTTTCCTACTTACAAAGCATGTAGAGGTCTGTAATTTTTATCATAGGTACACTTCAACGGTGAGAGACGGAATCTAAAACAAAAATACAGAAAATCACATTGTATGATTTTTAAATAATTAATTTGCATTTTATTGCATGACATAAGTATTTGATCACCTACCAACCAGTAAGAATTCCGTCTCTCACAGACCTGTTAGTTTTTCTTTAAGAAGCCCTCCTGTTCTCCACTCATTACCTGTATTAACTGCACCTGTTTGAACTCGTTACCTGTATAAAATACACCTGTCCACACACTCAATCAAACGGACCCCACACACTCAATCAAACAGCTGTGTAAGAACATCAGGGATAAAATTCTAGACCTGCACAAGGCTGGGATGGGCTACAGGACAATAGGCAAGCAGCTTGGTGAGAAGGCAACAACTGTTGGCGCAATTCTTAGAAAATGGAAGAAGTTCAAGATGACGGTCAATCTCCCTCGGTCTGGGGCACCATGCAAGATCTCACCTCGTGGGGCATCAATGATCATGAGGAAGGTGAGGGATTAGCCCAGAACTACACGGCAGGACCTGGTCAATAACCTGAAGAGAGCTGGGACCACAGTCTCAAAGAAAACCATTAGTAACACACTGCGCTGTCATGGATTAAAATCCTGCAGCGCACGCAAGGTCCCCCTGCTCAAGCCAGCGCATGTCCAGGCCCGTCTGAAGTTTGCCAATGACCATCTGGATGATCCAGAGGAGGAATGGGAGAAGGTCATGTGGTCTGATGAGACAAAAATAGAGCTTTTTGGTCTAAACTCCACTCGCCGTGTTTGGAGGAAGAAGAAGGATGAGTACAACCCCAAGAACACCATCCCAACCGTGAAGCATGGAGGTGGAAACATCATTCTTTGGGGATGCTTTTCTGCAAAAGGGACAGGACGACTGCACCGTATTGAGGGGAGGATGGATGGGGCCATGTATCGCGAGATCTTGGCCAACAACCTCCTTCCCTCAGTAAGAGCATTGAAGATGGGTCGTGGCTGGGTCTTCCAGCATGACAACGTCCCGAAACACACAGCCAGGGCAACTAAGGAGTGGCTCCGTAAGAAGCATCTCAAGGTCCTGGAGTGGCCTAGCCAGTCTCCAGACCTGAACCCAATAGAAAATTTTTGGAGGGAGCTGAAAGTCCGTATTGCCCAGCGACAGCCCCGAAACCTGAAGGATCTGGATGGAGGAGTGGGCCAAAATCCCTGCTGCAGTGTGTGCAAACCTGGTCAAGAACTACAGGAAACGTATGATCTCTGTAATTGCAAACAAAGGTTTCTCTACCAAATATTAAGTTCTGCTTTTCTGATGTATCAAATACTTATGTCATGCAATAAAATGCAAATTAATTACTTAAAAATCATACAATGTGATTTTCTGGATTTTTGTTTTAGATTCCGTCACTGACAGTTGAAGAGTACCTATGATAAAAATTACAGACTTCTACATGCTTTGTAAGTGGGAAAACCTGCAAAATCGGCAGTGTATCGGCAGTGTATCAAATACTTGTTCTCCCCACTGTATATATTCATATATATATATATAGTACCAGTCAAAAGTTTGGACACACCTACTCAAACAAGGGTTTTTCTTTATTTAAAAAAATTGCTACATTGTAGAATAGTGAAGACATCAAAACTATGAAATAACATACAGCGGGTGAAATAAGTATTGAACATGTCACCATTTTTATCAGTAAATATATTTCCAAAGGTGCTATTGACATGAAATTTTCACCAGATGTTGGTAACAAACCAAGTAATCCAAAACAAATAAGTTCAGAAATTAAGTTATGTGTAATAATGTGAAATGACACAGGGAAAAAGTATTACTTGGGTTGCTACCAACATCTGGTGAAAATTTCATGTCAATAGCACCTTTGGAAATATATTTACTGAGAAAAATGGTGACGTGTTCAATACTTATTTCACCCGCTGTATATGGAATCATGTAGTAACCAAAAAAGTGTTAAACAAATCAAAATATATTTTATATTTGAGATTCTTCCAAGTAGCCACCCTTTGACTTGACGACAGCTTTGCAGAGAAGAATGGGAGAAACTCCCCAAAAGCAGGTGTGCCAAGCTTGTAGCATCATACCCAAGAAGACTCGAGGCTGTAATCGCTGCCAAAGGTGCTTCAACAAAGTACTGAGGAAAGGGTCTGAATACTTATGTAAATGTGATATTTCTGGGGTTTTTTAAAATACATTTTGCTAACATTTAAATTTTGTTATATGGGGTATTGTGTGTAGGGGAAAAAACGATTTAATCAATTTTAGAATAAGTCTGTAACGTAACAAAATATGGTATATATACAGTATATATATTCGCACCCCAAATCAAATCAAATCAAATCGTATTGGTCACATACACATATTTAGCAGATGTTATTACGGGTTTAGCGAAATGCTTGTGTTTCTAGCTCCATAGACAAAAATACAGTAGAATAGAATACAGTATATACTACATGAGATGAGTACAGCAAAAATATGTAAACATTATCAAAGTGGCTAGTGTTCCATTATTGAAGTGGCCAGTGATTCCAAGTCTATGTATATAGGGCAGCAGGTTTTAGGTGCCAAGCCAAATTTCTTCAACCCCCTTCTTCACCACACTGTCTGTGTGGGTGGACCATTTCAGATAGTCAGTGATGTGTATGCCGAGGAACTTGAAGCTTTCCACCTTCTCCACTGCTGTCCAGTCAATGTGGGTAGGGGCATGCTCCCTCTGCTGTTTCCTGAAGTCCATGATCAGCTCCTTTATTTTGTTGACATTGAGTGAGAGGGATTTGTATTCTGCCATACTCCCAGTCACCTTGCTATGGTTAAATGCAGTGGTTGCTCTGTCAGTTTTGCGCAAATGCTGCCATCTATCCAACGGTTTCTGGTTTGGGTAGGTCGCAATGGGTTCAAAATCTCCTATACACTTCCTAATGAACTCAGTCATCGTATCCATGTATTCGTCAATGTTATTCTCAGAGGCTACACAGAACATATCTGTCAGGCTCTGGCCATAGAGAAGCTTTGCTTCTCTATAGTTCTATGGTCAGAGTCTGGCAGATCTAGTATTTCTACTTCTGTGGTGTTGTGTGTGGGATCCCTAATTAGAGGCAGCTGCATTGCATTACCTCTAATTAGGGATCCTACTTATATGTCTGTGTTCCATTCATTGTTGTATATTGTCTCGTGTCGTGCTACGTGTGCTCTTTATTATTATCATTTGTTATTTTGTATAGTTCGCTAGTTCATTGAATAAATATGTCGAACTATCGTTACGCTGCGCCTTGGTCTATCTACACACCCGAACGTGACAGAATGAACCACCACCCGACCAAGCAGCGTAAATCGGGAGCAACGGAGAAGAAAGGAGGACAAAGACGAAATCGAGGAAAAGGAGGAAACGGAGCCCATAGTCAACCCCAGGAAAATTTCGAGGGGGGGCTATGGGGGTGGTCTGGTAAGGAAGAGGACGCACCAGTACCACTCTCCATGTGGGATACACTGTGCCCAAATTATAAATGGGGGGCACAAAGTGTAGAAGAGGAGGAGTATTTGGAGAGAAATTTTGGAGACGTTTTGGAGGAGATGTGGGAGATAGCGGAGGAAGTAGAACGGGAAATGTCGGAGTGGAATGATCCGTGCCCAGTCGCCTACTCCACTCCCGTGAAAGAGCAGTCCGCTTTACCGGTACCCAGTCGGAGTCCGGCCGTCTGCTCTACTCCAGTGCCAGAGCAGTCCGCTCCACCGGTGCCCAGTCTGGGTCCGGCCGTCTGCTACACTCCAGTGAGCCTCTCCAGTCCGGTACGTCATGTGCCTGCTCCTCGCACTCGCCCTGAGGTGCGTGTCACCAGTCCGGCGCCATCAGTGCCGACTCCACGCACCAGGCCTCCAGTGCGCCTCTCCAGTTCGGTACGTCATGTGCCTGCTCCCCGCACTAGCCCTGAGGTGCGTGTTATTAGTCCTGTGCCACATGTGCCGACTTCACGCACCAGGCTTCCAGTGCGCCTTCCCAGTCAGGTACGTCCTGTGCCTGCTCCCCGCACTCGCCCTGAAGTGCGTGTTATTAGTCATGTGCCACCAGTGCCGACTTCACGCACCAGGCTTCCAGTGCGCCTCCCCAGTCCGGTACGTCCCGTGCCGACTCCCCGCACTCGACCTCCAGTGCGTGTGCATAGCCAGGTTCCTCCAGTTCCGGCTTCACGCACCAGGCCTCCAGTGCGCCTCCCCAGTCCGGTACGACCCGTGCCGACTCCCCGCACTCGACCTCCAGTGCGTGTGCCCAGCCAGGTACCTCCAGTGCCAGCTCCACGCACCAGGCCTCCAGTGCGCCTCTCCAGTCTGGTACGTCCCGTGCCGACTCCCCGCACTCGACCTCCAGTGTGTGTGCCCAGCCAGGTTCCTCCAGTGCCGGCTCCACGCACCAGGCCTCCAGTGCGCTTCTCCAGTCCGGTACGTCCCGTGCCGACTCCCCGCACTCGACCTCCAGTGCGTGTGCCCAGCCAGGTTCCTCCAGTACCGGCTCCACGCACCAAGCCTCCAGTGCGCCTCTCCAGTCTGGTACGTCCCGTGCCGACTCCCCGCACTCGACCTCCAGTGCGTGTGCCCAGCCAGGTTCCTCCAGTACCGGCTCCACGCACCAAGCCTCCAGTGCGCCTCTCCAGTCTGGTACGTCCCGTGCCGACTCCCCGCACTCGACCTCCAGTGCGTGTGCCCAGCCAGGTACCTCCAGTGCCGGCTACACGCACCAGACCGTCGGTGCGCCTCATCAGCCCGGAGACTCCCGTGATAGTCGACAGCCCGGAGACTCCCGTGATGGTCGACAGCCCGGAGCCTCCCGTGATGGTCGACAGCCCGGAGCCTCCCGTGATGGTCGACAGCCCGGAGCCTCCCGTGATGGTCGAAAGCCCGGAGCCTCCCGTGATGGTCGACAGCCCGGAGCCTCCCGTGACGCTCGACAGCCCGGAGCCTCCCGTGACGCTCGACAGCCCGGAGCCTCCCGTGACGCTCGACAGCCCGGAGCCTCCCGTGACGCTCGACAGCCCGGAGCCTCCCGTGACGCTCGACAGCCCGGAACCTTCCGTGACGCTCGACAGCCCGGAACCTTCCGTGACGCTCGACAGCCCCGAACCTTCCGTGACGCTCGACAGCCCGGAACCTTCCGTGACGATCGACAGCCCGGAACCTTCCGTGACGATCGACAGCCCGGAACCTTCCGTGACGATCGACAGCCCGGAACCTTCCGTGACGATCGACAGCCCGGAACCTTCCGTGACGATCGACAGCCCGGAACCTTCCGTGACGATCGACAGCCCGGAACCTTCCGTGACGATCGACAGTCCGGAACCTTCCGTGACGATCGACAGTCCGGAACCTTCCGTGACGATCGACAGCCCGGAACCTTCCGTGACGATTGACAGCCCGGAGCCTCCCGTGACGATTATATGGCCGGAGTCGCCTGCCACACCGGTGCTCAGTCCTGGCCCGGTTATTTGCCCCCGCTCCATGGCCTGAACTTATTTCCCCACCATTGTTATTTCCAGGACCGGTGGGTTGCCCCTTTATATGGCCGGAGTCGCCTGCCACACCGGTGCCCAGTCCTGGCCCGGTTATTTGCCCCGCTCCATGGCCTGAGCCTTTTCCCCCACCATGGTCATTTCTAGGACCGGTGGGTTGCCCCTGTATATGGCCGGAGTCGCCTGTTACACCGGTGCCCAGTCCTGGCCCGGTTATTTGCCCCGCTCCATGGCCTGAGCCTTTTGCCCCACCATGGTCATTTCCTGGACTAGTGGGTTGCCCCTTTAAATGGCCTGAGTCGCCTACCACACCAGTGCCCAGTCCGGGCCAAGTAGAAATGAGGAGGAAGACATCCACTTCGCCTGGGCCGGAACCGCCACCGGCGATGGATTATGTTTGATGTTTTTCCCTCCCTGACCCTTCCCTCATGTTTATGTGTTTTTCTTGCGGTCGGGAGTCCGCGCCTTTGGGGGGGGGTACTGTCAGGCTCTGGCCATAGAGAAGCTTTGCTTCTCTATAGTTCTATGGTCAGAGTCTGGCAGATCTAGTATTTCTACTTCTGTGGTGTTGTGTGTGGGATCCCTAATTAGAGGCAGCTGCATTGCATTACCTCTAATTAGGGATCCTACTTATATGTCTGTGTTCCATTCATTGTTGTATATTGTCTCGTGTCGTGCTACGTGTGCTCTTTATTATTATCATTTGTTATTTTGTATAGTTCGCTAGTTCATTGAATAAATATGTCGAACTATCGTTACGCTGCGCCTTGGTCTATCTACACACCCGAACGTGACAATATCACAGTCTGCATGCGTGATCAAACCCCCCCCCGAGTCAAAACATGTTAGAATCACCTTTGGCAGCGATTACAGCTGTGAATTTTTATGGGTAAGTCCTGGATTGTACAATATTTGAACATTATTCATTTTTTTAATTCTTCAAGCTCTGTCAAGTTGGTTGTTGATCAATACCAGAAAACAATGTTCAAGTCTTACCACATATTTTCAAGCCAATTTAAGTCAAAACTGTAACTAGGCCACTCGGAAATGTTGTCTTGTTAAGCAACTCCAGTGTATATTTGTCCTTGTGTTTTAGGTTATTGTCCTGTTGAAAGGTGAATGTGTCACCCAGTGTCTGTTGGAAAGCAGACTGAACCAGTTTTTCCTCTAGGATTTTGCCTGTGCTTAGCTCTATTTGGTTTATTTTTATCCTTAAAAAACGTCCTAGTCCAGGCTGATGACAAGCATACTCATAATATGATATCAGCCACCATCATGCTTGAAAATATGAAGAGTGGTACTCAGTGATGTGTTATGTTGGATTTGCCCCAAACATAACACTTTGTATTCAGGACAAAAATGTGAATTTCTTTGCCACATTTCTTGCAGACAGGATGCATGTTTTGGAATATTTGTATTATGTACAGGCTTCCTTCTTTTCACGCTGTCATTTAGGTTAGTATTGTGGATGAACTACAATGTTGTTGATCCATCCTCAGTTTTCTCCTATCAAGGTCATTAAACTCTGTAACTGTTTTAATGTCACCATTGGCCTCATGGTGGAATCCCTGATTGGTTTCCTTCCTCTCCAGCAACTGAGTTAGGAAGGACGCCTGTATCTTTGTACTGACTGGCTGTATTGATACACCATTCAAAGTTGAATTAATAACTTCACCATCCTCAAAGGGATATTCAATGTCTGCTTTTTTTTTAGCCCATCTTCCAATAGGTGCCCTTCTTTGCAAGGCATTGGAAAACCTCTCTGGTCTTTGTGGTTGAATCTTTGTTTGAAATTCACTGCTTGAATGAGGCACCTTACAGGTAATTGTATGTCTGCGGTAGAGAGTGGAGGTAGTGTTTAAAAAATTATGTTAAAGACTATTATTGCATACAGATTGAGTCCATGCAACTTATTATATGACTTGTTAAGCACATTTTTACTCCTGTACTTATTTAGGCTTGCAAAAACAAACGGGTTGAATATTAATTGACTGACGACATTTTGGTTTTTCATTTTTTATTAATTTGTAAACATTTCTAAAAACATAATTCCACTTTGACAATAGGGTATTGTGTGTAGGCCAGTGACACACAGTCTAAATATAATCAATTTTAAATTCAGGCTGTATCATAACAGTCAAGGGGTGAATACTTTCTGAAGGCACTATACAAATGAAGTGGATAAAACAGTATGTAAAAATACTTAAAGCGACCAGTGTTCAATGACAATTACAGCAGATAGACAGAAGCCCTGACTTCTCCAACACAGTGACCATCTGCTGACTGAGAGAAGCTCTATGGAACTGAACCCCAACCTTTTTACAAAAAGACCACCTGCACTTTGACAAACACCACAGAAGCTGTTGCTATTACCAAATCACTAGTTTGAGTCAGATGTAGTCATGTGCCACCCTATCTTAGGTTTACATTTGATTTTCAAAGGGACTTCTTTTCTCTTTTTGATCCTTTGATATATCTCTTACTGTTGCAGTTATGAATTTGGGTGCTGCCTGTACTTTCCCTCTCCAAGTGAACCCTTGTTCACCCAACTGGTCCCTTGCAGCTATGACACATACAGCCTTCCCTCAGGAGTCCCCTCTCCTCTCTTCTCTCCTCTCCTCCGCAGGAAGAGTCTCCTCTTCTCTCCTCTCCTCCCCAGGGAGAGTCACCTTTCCTTTCCTCTCCACTCCAGGCAGTCTCTTCTCCTCTTCTCCTCTTCTCCTCTTCTCCTCTTCTCCTCGTCTCCTCGTCTCCTCCTCTCCTCTCCTCCTCATCCAGAGGCTTCTCTCCTCTCCTCCTCAGCCAGTCTTCTCTCCTCTCCTCTCCTTTTCTCCCCAGACAGCACTACATTCTTATTGGGCTCCCAAGTGGTGCAGCGGTTTAAGGCACTGCATCTCAGTGCTAGAGGCGTCACTACAGACACCCTGGTTTGATTCCAGGCTTTATCACAATCGGCCATGATTGGGAGTCCCATAGGGCGGCGCACAATTAGACCTGCGTCATCCGAGTTTGGCCGGTGTAGGCCGTCATTGTAAATAAGAATTTGTTCTTAACTGACTTGCCTAGTTAAATAAATAAAATTGAAAAAATAATAATAATTAAGATAATTAATGGCCTGACTACGACACAGTGACACTGATAGAGCAGTAGCATCAGAAGAAGCCTCTGCGTGCAGCCACACCACACCACACCACACCACCACACCACACCACACCACACCACACCACCACACCACAGACCAAAAACAATTCAACCCAATACCAACTTTGTAGCACACATTTGACTGTCTTTTTCCATCACACTGTTCTTTTAACACATTCTAGCAACACAATAATTATAATATTTTACTTATTCAGGACACCAGGTTTGATTGAATCTGACCCCTGATTTCTGGGTAACATAAAGTCTGGAGAGCATCCCATCAGATTTTCTGTCCCAACAGCACAATCATCGTAGACCTCTGACTGAGTGGATACCCCCAGATCAACTCCAAATGAATCAATTATGAATGGGTTCAGGCCAGATCCCTGAGGTGATTTACTTGCGGCTCTCCTCTCCTCTGGTCTGGCCTGCAGCGCACACACACCGGCCAGCTAGCGGCTACCACGACCTAAACTGCTAACATAACATAATGACAGCTGGCACAACATATGGGCATTTCCATGTAAAAAGCCCCATGAGCACTAACATGTGAAGTTCATAGGCGCACATAAAATCTGGTGTCAAATTAAAGCTAAGCGTCTAGATTTTTAAGGCATACATCAAAACTATGACATAACACATATGGAATCATGTAGTAACCAAAAAAGTGTTAAACAAATCAAAATACACTCTTGGCATTCTCTCAACCATCTTCACCTGGAATGCTTTTCCATCAGTCTTGAAGGAATTCCCACATATGCTGAGCACTTGTTGGCTGCTTTTCCTTCACTGCGGTCCGACTCATCCCAAACCATCTAAATTTGGTTGAGGTTGCAACCAAAAATCTCAAATTTGGACTCCAGACCAAAGGACACATTTCCACCGGTCTAATGTCCATTGCTCGTGTTTCTTGGCCCAAGCAAGTCTCTTCTTATTATTGTTGTCCTTTAGTAGTGGTTTCTTTGCAGCAATTTGACCACGAAGGCCTGATTCACACAGTCTCCTCTGAACAGTTGATGTTGAGATGTGTCTGTTACTTGAACTCTGTGAAGCATTTATTTGGGCTGCAATCTTAGGCTGGTAACTCTAATGAACTTATCCTCTGCAACAGAGGTATTTCTGGGTCTTCCATTCCTGTGGCGGTCTTCATGAAGCTGGTTGAGAGAATACCATGAGTGTGCAAAGCTGTCATCAAGGCAAAGGTGGCTATTTGAAGAATCTCAAATATAAAATATATTTTGATTTATTTAACACTTTTTTGGTTACTACATGATTCCATATGTGTTATGTCATAGTTTTGATGTTTTCACTTTTATTCTACAATGTAAAACATTTTGCAAAATATGAAAACCCCTTGAATGGTTTTATGTGAGAAGCCCCTAGTGTATATTCATTTTTCAACCATTCTCCATCAAAAAAATTGGGAATCCGCAAAGGCTTTGATTTCTGGTCAAACAGATCTACAAAAAGATCAGGTCTTAGAAAACATCTAGCATAAAAAGTCTTAAAAGGTCTTAAAAGGCATACATAAAAACAGAATAATGTTAAAGTAACGACCCCTGACAACTAATATCAACATTTATATTATAATTTATTTGGTTTATGTTTTATTTGGTTTATGTGACAGTCTGGACAACCTCTCCCTCTCTCTCGCTGTCTCTCTTCTCTCTCCCTCTCTCTCCAGTTAATGTAACTTCTCCCGGCTCTTACTGACATTCCATTTACTGTAACCAGCCCTCTCACCCACTGAGCACTATCCAACACCGGACATCCATGGTCTTTGAAAAGTAGTTTATATTTGGTCATTCCAAATCTGAACCAATCATAGACGTCTGTTTCACAAGTTTGGACAGCACAGTATAGTACAATAAAGAAAAGTAGAGTATAGGTCAGTACAATACAGTACAGTACTGTACAGAAGAGTTCAGTACAGTACAGTACAGTACAGTACTGTACAGTAGAGATTAGTACAGTACAGTACTGTACAGTAGAGTTTAGTACAGTACAGTACAGTACAGTACAGTACTGTACAGTAGAGTTTAGTACAGTACTGTACATAATTTAATGTATTGTATTGTACTGTACTTAACTCTATTCTACTCTGCTCTACTGTACTTTACTGTACAGTATTGAACTTTAATGTAGTACTGTACTGTACTGTACTGTACTTTACTGCACTGCACTGCACTGAACTGAACTGAACTGCACTCTACTCTACTGTGCTGTACTTTGATGTCCAAAGATGTGAAACATAGACGTCTATGATTGTGAAGCATAGACGTCTAACAGACCAACCAAATTTGGTGGAGGACCTCATTAGAATAATAGCCAGTGTGTAGAATAATACCCAAACACGCAAAGGACATTGTATACCTTTGTGTACTTATTTAAGATACATCACCATTAACAGAATGACATTCATAGTTATGCATTTCTGTATAGTACAGATCAGGGACTGTGATATAATTATGTTACCGGGTATGAATCCCCTTCACTTACAAACATTATATTTTTTTCAAGCTCAAGGTGTCATAGCTGACACCCCATTCTTTCTATAGACATCTTTGAATCTTAATTCTGAGTAGATATTTAAGAGACTTTTTGGAAAATGTGGTCACTGAGGGAGATATTACAGTCATTCTGTTACCATCTGCACTGTTCTTCGAGTAAATGTGTTTTTGTAACATTTTCAGTGGAAATTGTTAAAAGTAGTAATTGTGTTAAGAGTTGTATGGTTTGTTTACTTTGCAATCAATGGTTTCTGTTTGGCATACTTTTAAAGTGAAGAATCAGAGTCTCTGCATCATTCTGATTCCGTGGAATTGCCCATATCCACTTACATCTCATTTACATCTCATTTACATGTTATGTGCTCGGGGGAGCCAGAGCATAACGCAAACATGTGCACATACACACACTTGTGTATCTGATGGTTTAGGATCGAGTGTGTAGAGATAGAAATTACAAATCATGGATGTTTGCAAATCTACAGTACAATTAAATCTGCTCGCATACGTAAGAAAACCCCTGCCACTTTTCAGCAGCAGGAAAAAAAGAGGCCAAACATCTCATGCTTGCCTTATCATGCACCGGACAGGTTCACTGCAACTATGACGGGGTGATGATGATGCACTTTCACTGACTGGGCTGTCTACTACTGTCATCTTTACAAAGCTGCTTTCCCAGGCAGAGAAGATGCTGTTGCGTAATCCTGGACATGGACCCTTCTGTTCATATCACTAAAACCTCACCGTGGCAGCTAGGGCCGGTCACCACACAGCAGCAGCAGCAGCAGTAATACAGGGTTCCAGCTGTTACTACAGCCTAGGTTCAGTCGTCAGAGAAGCAGTGAGAGCACAGGGCCACTCTCCTTTCCTCTCACATAACCCATCCTCCTTACTCCACTGAGGGGCCAGCCTTGACCCATGTCTCTGCATAAGTCTCAGACTCATTCAGCACTGCTCCAGCTGTTACTACTGTACTGTACGCCACACCACCACAGCATCCTCGCCAGCACAGGAGGAGCACTGACCCTTGCACGCTTACATAATGCTTCTATCGTTAAGAAGCAAGCAGGACAAAACCTCTACACGTAGTGCTGTACTGTGCTGTACTGCTACTGGCTTCACTGGCTGCATTAGGCTGCACGATATAGGTCTGACACAGCCAACCATTTTATTTCACTCATCTTGGAAGCCCCACAGTGCCTCTCGCGATACAATCGTTTCATCACTGAAAGAGGGGCACATGGAACATTTCAATAGGGTTGTAGCTAGACAAACCCTTCCCCTAAAATGATAATTGAATCATGTAATTTTGTTGGCATTTTGTTGGGAAACTTCTATTTGAGTCATTTGATTTTCAAGCTTGGTGATTACAAGTCCTTTCTGTTAAACGGCTACCAGTGTACTACAGTACATAGTGAAGATGGAAGCAGCTTGATGTCTGTTCAGAGATAGTAAGTGGAATGATAAATTACCATGTTTCCTTGTCAAGGTGGGCAGGTGGAGCTGAGAATGGGGATAGGGGGGTGGAGCTGTGAATGGGGATAGGGGGGTGGAGCTGTGAATGGGGATAGGGGGGTGGAGCTGTGAATGGGGATAGGGGGGTGGAGCTGTGAATGGGGATAGGGGGGTGGAGCTGGCTGTGAATGGGGATAGGGGGGTGGAGCTGGCTGTGAATGGGGATAGGGGGGTGGAGCTGTGAATGGGGATAGGGGTGGAGCGGTGAATGGGGATAGGGGTGGAGCTGTGAATGGGGATAGGGCGGTGGAGCTGTGAATGGGGATAGGGCGGTGGAGCTGTGAATGGGATAGGGGGATGGAGCAGTGAATGGGGACAGGGGGGTGGAGCTGTGAATGGGGATGGAGGGGTGGAGTGCTACTCTCTCACGCCCCAGGTGATTGGTGGAGAGTGACAGCCCTAATTATGGGACTTCTGAGAAGCGACCTTGAGAGAGAACTCACACACACACACACACACACACACACACACGCACGCACACACATTCTCTCACACAAACACACACATCCACAAGAGCACACATTCTCTCTCTCTCTCACACACACACACACACACACACACACACACACACACACACACACACACACACACACACACACACACACACACACACACACACCTAAATACAGTTCTTCTTTCCGTTTTGTCATCTCTACTTAAAAAAGTGTTGCTCAATGCTGAATGAATCCATGAGAAGACCAATGCCACCCCCATTGCCATCCCAATTAAACTATGTCCTCTAACGATCAACTTACTAACCACACTCTGTTGTGCCCTAATTCAGAAAGTCAGTGCAAATTAAACACTGACATCCTATCCCTAAATTATTCAACCCCCTTAACACAAACTGTAATGCCAAGAATCCTCTAATTTCTCACAAGTCATGTACACTGACACCTTGACCCGAATCATCCATTAAAACTGACCGATAGGCTTTCCCCTAATTATCATATGCCATATTAATTCCACCTACACACTTACACCGTTTTCCCTATTCATATCATCCACACACTAACGCTATGTCCCCTAATGATACCTTTCCCCTTCTAATACATACAGTCCCCTAATTATCAACTTCCCCACCACACCAACACAATGTGTCTAGCATACAGTATTAGCATGAAACATTACAAGCACAAATACCATAGTTTGGCTTCTTACTGATCATTCCCCAAACACACTACAGTCCCTAAAGTCTTCACTGCCACACTACATACAAATGTCCTCCAATCATTTCAACTCCAGAGCACAGGATTCCTACACTACATACTTCCAGACCCTCTCCTACATGCTTAAGCTATTCTGCTGTATGTCCTCTGGCTGCTGGCATTATCTGTCTGGTCCTGCTGGAATATTCTGCATCTTTCTCCTTCTCGGCTCCACGTACAGCAGAGAGAGATCCATGTAGAGAACTGCAGAGCAGCTGAGCCGTGACACAGGAGGTATGTTGTGATTATCATTGCCCCAGAAGCACAGTGCTTCTGCAGCAGCAGCAGTAGAAAAAAAGCCAGTACAGAGCAGCCTGTAGAGAAAAACAGAGGGGGTTTGGCAGTACCTCACGAGTAGCAGTCCTGTCTCTGTATTCCCCTGTTGTAGGAGCGGTGCAGAGGCAGCAGTGTCCTACTGTGTCAGACCATCAGCTGGCGGTAGAACCAGAACGATGCCCGTGGCAGGGAAGCGGTTGGTTGGTCGGGGCTGTGTGTGTCCACTGCGGCTTAAAATGGTTCATCAGCGCACGGCGGCAGAGAGCGGCACGGCCAGGCAGCGCGGAGAGAGACAGCCACAGAGCATCGTTCAGCTCACACTACTGTGGCTGTGCAGCAAGCACACACACACATCTACACGCCTCCCTCCCCCCTCCCCCCTCTCTCTCTCTCTCTCTCTCTCTCACACACGCTTACTCACACAGACACAGGCACGCAGGTGTGCAGAGGCCGTGAGTGCAGTACACGGCAGCACTGAAGCAGCGCTCTCTCCAGGATGGCTCTTTCAGTCTCTGCCTTAAATCACTGTTGTTCTTTTTCTCTCTTCGTCTTCACTCTCTCCAATTACAGAGAATGGATGTCCATATGCCCTTCTAGTACCTTCTGCCACCACACCGCCAGCCCACCTCCCAACAGCTGATGAGAAGCCATGATTAAAGCTGACAAGGTCAAATGAGGTTCTGTTTGGCTGTGGCCTCCCCTTCTCCTTTCGTCCTGCTCTGTAGCAGTGTTTCTTGGATTCTTTTTGCAAGCTGATTCTCTGGGACTCTGCTCAGCCTCCTCATGGGTCATTATGCTAAAGAGGATCCCCCTAGGCACAACCCAACAAGCCCTCTCTCATTGCACAGTGGGCCCGACCAATCAGCTACACCAAACACTGGCAAGAACATTGCTCATCCAATCCTAGATCGGGAAATCAAACGCAGATGGGTATTAAAGGGGATTATTTGTGTCATCCTGGGTTTTTAGAGGAAAGAGGGAGGGGAAACACCCGACGAGGCTGCTCCCTCTGGATGGCTGTGGTAGTGCACTCTGGAGAGGGAGGGAGAAAATAAACAGAGCCCAAAACAGATATGCTCTCCTCTGCTTGGCTGCCTAGCAACCACATCAGCTCTTTTTTTCTCTCTCTGTTTTGTGTCCTCCCTCCCTCCCCCTCCAGCGGGACCCTCTCTGCAATCCCAATTGAGAGCCTCCATTGCACAACTGCCGCTTAACGCTCTGGCACTAGACCACACACGATTGATGTCAAACGCTCCCCGGCCACGTCCTCTACTCTCCGTGCAAACACGCAAGGAGGAGCTCAGCACTGGCTATGAGCTGCAGGCATACACACACCTGATCATTACGATACACATTACAGGCCAGCGCCAATCCAAAATGTTTATATTTCCCCTTTCATCGTCTCTATCTTGGCAAAATAATTGAATTCTTGGCAAAAAAATTTAAAATCCTTCCTGTTTGATAAATTACAGACACATACACAAATAATGACTGTGTAATATCTCTGCATAAAAAAAAACAGCTAATTCTCATTCAACTTTGGATCCCAACGCCACCAGAGTAGAAGTCTCATGTGTGGCTTGGATTGGTGAGGTAGTGAGGATGTCTGCCTTGATGCTGCAGATCAAAGCCATGTGGGTCAAACTGCTGCTTGCTTTTAAAGTTCATGTCAGCCCTGGGAGCAACCTGTGGGCTAAAAGCCCACTTTAGACAACAATGTCAGAATAAAGGGTCAAAGAGGAGAAACAGAGCTAATTTCTCTGTGAATGTCTCTGAGTGCTCCAAAGTGGGACCTTTCTATTGATCCGCTAAGCCACATTTGCTGCTAAGGAAGACCACTAAAGATGTTTCTCCCTTTGGGTTCTGTAAGGGAAGCTATAATGTTTTTTTAAGGAAATGCATAAACAAATAGATACATATATAATTACAGTACTACACTTTCAAAGTATATAATATCAAGTTAGTTCTTTTTTTTTTACTATAATTTAAATATACTGTATTATACAGAATAGAACTGAGTATTGCTGCTGTAAATTAATACAATTAAACCCATCTTGGTTGATTCATAAACTGTACAAAATAAAATTCCACATGGTGATATGGATAGTAATGACCCTGCACTGTTGAGCTTTGGGAGTGAATGGTGTAGGGTGAGGTCAAATCTTTATGGTAGCATCATCGACTACTAATCCTTTAAAGACACACTACAACTTCCCACTTGATAAAACCAATGCTTTTTGCAGCATGCTCCATTTTGTAAGCTACCAAACTGTGACAATAACCATAGCTTCTGTGTTATATACCCACATAAAGATATGGGCATAATCCAACATTAAAACCTGGGAAAATACACCAGCTCAGTCAGTGGTTGGTTGCTAGAGAAGGATCCACTCACCTTGTCCCTCATGTGGGTGGAGTTGTTCTTAGTTGTGCCTGACCACTCTCTCTGGCTCCACAGCACTTCCCTCTGGGACTGGGACGGTCTCAGTAGTTTCTCCACTTCATAACAAGCCTTCTGCTCTTTCTGACCACCCATTGTCTCCTGTGTAACACACACACACACACACACACACACACACACACACACACACACACACACACACACACACACACACACACACACACACCAATCAAATACAACCACAGGGACACTCTTACAGACCCAATTGTGTGTCCTCTCAGACTGCAGTAAGTCCATATAATCAATGTAACATTGCATATTAATTATGAATCCCCCACTGATCTTCGCAATGACCTACCATGGCAGTGCCGTCTGCATGTTTTCCCAAAAGCTCTATGCTCTGGCCATGGTCAGAAGCCACTGATGATGTCACTATAGCATGCTGAGATTATTAATATCTGTTTTCCAGGGAGTTACATAATGGTGGATGTTGGATTATTTGTTAGTACATAGAAAACACTGCAGACACAACACTCCTACCTCACAGATATAAGCCTTTAAAAATGAAACAGAAATAAACATGTGAGAGGCCATTTCAACAGCTTCAAATATGGATTTCTGGATGTTTTAGGCTATTAATTGACAAACCAAACATACTGTTGGCTTGTTTTAGCTTTAAAAAAAATCATAAATGTTTGAGTCAGTGAGAAATATACTTAAAACTGACACCTGTGCATAAAATACAACCCAAGCTAAACATAAGAGTCAACAGCTACTGTATCTAACACTAATATGGAACCATCATTATAATGCTATGACACTAATCAATTATAGGACTCTCTTTGTATGCCAATGAATTTTGAATAATTTAAAATAATAATTAAATATTTGAATTTGCATGGGGGAAATATGAAAAAAACAATACATTTTGCATCTGGTATAATAAGGTAATGTGTCAACTGGTCCAGTGCTCGATTATGGACACTAGATGTCAGCAGGTATGAAGACTTATGTATTTGGATTGACTCATCAATTTTTGACGCTGAAGCGTTGATTTAATTTTTATTTACCATTGTTATTATTATTAGGATACTACCAGACCAATGAGGATAGGATTTTTATATTCAATTAAATTCCAGCCAAAGCATTTCTAAAGACTGAATTGAAACTACTGACACAGTATATAGGCCCGCCACTGAACAGACTTTAAAAATGGAAATTCTGAAGCCTTATGATGCTAGGACTAGGCTACAGTTCAACAGAACAGTCATGGTCATGTCATGGCACGAAGACAAACATAGCTTGCAGTTAGAGCACTGAACACCCTAACAAACCAGGCCGTTCTAGCCTAGGTCATTTTGGGCCAGAGCTAGAACAGAGATGCACTTCAGGTAGACTACCGCATGTAGGCCTATTGCTTGCCTTTTTCTCAGTTCGGGACCACCGGCACCATATCAATAGGATTGATAGTTCTTCCCTATTTATAGCCATGCCCTGTGTAGAGAAAGCGGCCACCAGCCTGGAGGGTCTTTTTACAGGAGGTGACAGGAGGCAGGAGCCGCTCAGGTAGGCTAGGTAGCCTGTATAGGCATAACTTAAGTGAAATCAGGACGCGGGAACGAGTATCCTAGAGCTAACAATGGATGCTTAAAATAAGCTTAAAACCAAGGTCACTAACAGCGAATAATAATCAACAGTCAGGCGCAGCAACACAGGTAGGCAGATATACAGTTGAAGTCAGTTTACATACACCTTAGCCAAATACATGTAATCCTATTAAAAATTCCCTGTCTTAGGTCAGTTAGGATCACCACTTTATTTTAAGAATGTGAAATGTCAGAATAATAGTAGAGAATTATTTTTTTCAGCTTTTATTTCTTTCAGCACATTCCCAGTGGGTCAGAAGTTTACATACACTCAATTAGTATTTGGTAGCATTGCCTTTAAATTGTTTTACTTGGCTCAAACGTTTCGGGTAGCCTTCCACAAGCTTCCCACAATAAGTTGGATGAATTTTGGCACATTCCTCCTGACAGAACTGGTGTAACTGAGTCAGGTTTGTAGGCCTCCTTGCTCGCACACACTTTTTCAGTTCTGTCCACAAATGTTCTATTGGATTGAGGTCAGGGCTTTGTGATGGCCACTCCAATACCTTGACTTTGTTGTCCTTAAGCCATTTTGCCACAAATTTGGAAGTATACTTGGGGTCATTGACATTTGGAAGACCCATTTGCAACCAAGCTTTAACTTCTTGACAGATGTCTTCAGATGTTGCTTTAATATATCCACTTAATTTTTCTTCCTCATGATGCCATCTATTCTGTGAAGTGCACCAGTCCCTCCTGCAGCAAAGCACCCCCACAACATGATGCTGCCACCCCCATGCTTGACGTTTGGGATGGTGTTCTTCGGCTTGCAAACATAATGATGGTCATTGTGGCCAAGCAGTTCTATATTTGTTTCATCAGACCAGAGGACATTTCTCCAGAAAGTACGATTTTTGTCCCCATGTGCAGTTTAAAACGGTAGTCTGGATTTTTGATGGATGTTTTGGAGCAGTGGCTTCTTCCTTGCTGAGCGGCCTTTCAGGTTATGTCAATATAGGACTTGTTTAACTGTGGAAATAGATACTTTTGTACCTGTTTCCTCCAGTATCTTCACAAGGTCCTTTGCTGTTGTTCTGGGATTGAGTTGCACTTTTCGCACCAACGTTCGTTCATCTCTAGGAGACAGAACGTCTCCTTTCTGAGCGGTATGACGCACCTACTTTTGTTTGGACACACCTACTCATTCCAGGGTTTTTCTTAATATTTACTATTTTCTACATTGTAGAATAATAGTGAAGACATCAACATTTTGAAATAACACATATGGAATCATGTAGTAAGCAAAATAAATATATTTTACATTTGAGATTCTTCAAATAGCCACCCTTTGCCTTGATGACAGCTTTGCACACTCTTGGCATTCTCTCAACCAGCTTCACCTGGAATGCTTTTCCAACAGTCTTGAAAGAGTTCCCACATTAAATAGCTAAACAGCCAAAAATGACCTAAAACTAATGGGTAGCTTTGTGGGTAGTTAGCTACTTACTAGCTCATAATTCTGACTTACTATTTCATAATGACTTACTATGTCATAATAATGACTTACTATCTCATAATGAATTGCAGTGACTTACAGTGAAATGCCGAATGCCTCTGTATCATTTTTTATTTCTATATGTCAGGTGCATTTTCTTTCTTCCAGTTGCTGACCTGCTCCTTCTGTCACAATGGTCTCCTGTAACTTTCCCATTTGGCTCTTTTCATGTTCCTTCATAAATCCTTGGCAAGAAAGATATCAGAAAGATTTAAAGGTCCAATGTAGCAATCTCCCTCTCTATCTCACACACACACACACACATTATTGTATTGACTCAGGTGGGTGAATACTTACATAATGAAGGAATATTGTTTTATTTTTCATTCGTCATTAAAAAAGGTTAGAATTTTTCTTCCACTTTGACATTACATAGTGTTCTGTGTAGATTGTTAACAAAAAAAAAATACAATTAAAATGTAAATCCCACTTTATAACACAATAAAATGTGAAGATATCCAAGGGGGTGTAGACTTTCTATAGGCAATGTATATGTATCCGAGTGCACTGCCTAACCGTGTACTCAAACAGAGCACCAAAAACTGAAATGAAACACTAAGAATCTGGATGATAAGCCATATACATATTTATTGTTTATCTACCCAATAATCCAGTGTTATCAACTGCAGAAAGATCTGACTTCATGTTGTGCAGAGATAATCTTACAACGAAATTACCTATTAACCAAAACAAATCAGGAACAGATTACCATGTGGTGTTAACCAAATCAAGGACAAGCTTTTGCTGATCCACAAGGAACAATTGATGATGATTGGTTTAAACCTAAACCACACCCCTGAACCACGTGTCCGCCTGAACCTAACAAAAAGCCAAAGGTCAGTTGGTGCACAACTCAGATCCGGCACCCTCCCTCTGTGTGATCTTGGGGAAATCGAAAACAAAATCGATTTTGTTTTATTGCCCTCTATATGACGATCTGAGACATGTTATTTTTGTAACATTTTGGTGATAACCCTGAAGAATTCTGGTTATGGGATGAACCAGAGGCTTTCTGTTTCAGACATGGTGCTCGAGATTTCTCAGTTTGTTCACAATGCCAGGAGGATAAGGAGAAATTTAATTTTTGTGTAGAGTGGCTAAACGGTAGCTGTACTGGCCATGATTATTGCATGTGTATAATATGTATAATTTGTTCTGTAGTGTCTTGTAAGCCAATGTGGGCTGGGCACCGGTAGGTGTCTTAGGTCTGCAATCTTAAGTGCAGACTAAAGTCATAGGTGTAGTCAAAACAAGACACAATCATTGCATCCCAACAGTGAAATGGTTTCCAATCAAAGTTTTTATTGGGATTGTATTAATTTGTACATTTAAGTACTACAGTGTTCGGTTCTCTTAAGGCACATCCAGTCATGATCATCACAAGGCAAACAAACGTTACACCTAAGTTGTATGAAATCATCTTGTTCTGATCGTTACACTAAAATGAACAAAATTACATAGAAACAGAAGTTTATATTTTAACAAAGAGCTAGGAATTAATCACTTTAAAGCGTATAAATTATGGTGTGGATAAAAATAATTCTGCTCAGTAAAGTGCGTCTATGTAGTTTGCAATGGTAGTTATTGTTGACAGGTAGCCTATGCCAGTCCTGTAGAGACTTAATTCTAGTTACTTTCACAGACAGTAAAAAAGGCTACCCTTGATTATTGCAGCAAGAGGGAGTGTTTTCCTAGGATAACCGTGGCTCTGGGAGCACCCTAGGGCTTCTGTGAAATTGTGTGAGCAAAGGCCATTGACTCAGTCATTACATGGAGTCAAGAGGTATAATAGAGTCATAACATGGGGGATACAGATGGATCTTTTGTCCTCTGAGAAGTGAAATGCCTGTCTTGGTTTTGGAGGAGCAGTTGAACATTGAGAAGTGTATGATGACTGGAACTTGGCCCCAAAGGTGTGAGAAACTGCTGTAGACTCATCGGCTGTTCTGAACAGTGGGGCCTCTAAATGGTCAGTCAAACATTGTTGCTATTATGATTATTAAGATGAGGAGACCTAGTGCCACACAAATGGCAAGCCAGAACCATTTCTGTGAGAGAGGAAGAGCAAAGAGAAATTTGGTTCACTGTTCATTTAGTATATATCAAACCAAAATGACAAATTTTAACTGACATACTTGTGTGTGTTCATCTATTTGAATGTAGTTACTATGAACATGACTTGGCAATTTACCCATTACTGTGATTCTCAAATTCAGAGATTCTCAAAATCAAAACTGAACCGCTTTATCAACCACTATGAAGTACAGTAACTCATTGTGTTAACCCTATGAGTCCCAAGAGCCCAGAAAAAAATAAGGCTTTTCATTTATCTGACTTTTATTGCATGTCCAGGCCGTATGTTAGCCTCACAATTAAGTGTTTTACCATTTTATTTTCAGGACAACCAGGGCTACAAGTAGAAAACAAAACAATTTGACATAAATAGTTGCATTCATGGGTTTTATTGACAAATGTCAATAAAAAGAAAAGGTCTGACGAAGCAAAAACCCTGATAAAAATGAATTTATATGAATGCTGTAAGTACAGAAATGGTTTGTTCAGTGGGAAATTAATATCCAACTTTTCAGTGACAACTGTTTGGAGTTCGGAGCTTGTGACAGCAACTATGTGAGCTTATTATAGTATTATAGACACTACGTCCTTGGATTTACTATGATCTTCTATGTAGAAGAACCCCTTACCTTCTAATAACCCTTGTGTAGCTTGGGAGAGTTGTAGAGCAGCTTATCAAACCATTCAGACTCTACAAATGTTTTTGTAAAAATACCCAGCCCCGGGCCCCTTTGGGATCCGCCTCTTTCTCACAAACACCGCTCTAGCTCAGCCCCCCTGTTAATCACACAGACTAACGGTACCAACAGATGCAGAAGAAATGGACTAATGCAATGGTACAACCTAGAAGTCTGTAGCTCAAACACACAATGTTTAAAAAGGGTTCGAAGTCCAAAAACCCACCAGCGTCGTGGTGGGACTCATTGGGTTAAAAGATGTGAATGGAAGGAATTGGGTGTTGAATGTTATGTTGATCATGATGAAATCTACAGTAGTAGTTACCCCAGACAGATAGTAGGCCAGGGCTCATACAGGGGATTTGGTTAGTCCAACAGACAGGCCAACAATTAGCGCAATGACAGCAAGCAGGATCAATAGAGCAAAGCCAAGGAGGATGAGTTTCTGCCAAGAACAGAAACAAAGTGGTTAGGTTAATAATGTGTGACCCAAAACACACTACAGTCAAAACATTAGTCAGGTAACAGACAATGTAAATGACTGCCCATTATTGATAGTGAGGCATTTTAACGTTCAATGTAGACATTAGATATGGCAATTAAACATTCTGTCAGGCATTTAGAATGGTATCCGTATATGATACTGAAATAATAATATTCTTATGACCAAAACATTCAGAGCTGTTGCACTGGTTAAAATAATCTAACTTGAGCAGAATTATCCGGTATTATTAACAGATGCACCATGTGACCTTTCGTTTGGGGAAGAGGAGACTTACCCTCCAGGACTTCTTCTGGTATCGCACAGCTTTTTTGGTCTCCTCTTTGGCACAGCCTGTATATTCAGCTGCGTTGGAGACGTTCTTCTCTATGTTGTTCACTATATCCCCCTTTTAAACAGCACCACATGAGTTCCATATAGTTTGACTAAAAACAGAACTAATAATATTCAAGACAGCATTACAGTACTGCGCTACAGTACCTGATTCTCCACCAGCATGGCCATGTCCATAAACATGGCATGGAGTTCCCTGATGCTGGACTCCAGGCGGATGATATCCTGGTGCCGTGACACAATCTCATTCAAGGCCTGGCGCGTGATCTGAGAGTCAGAGATGATCTGAGGGAGGAGGCGGACGACAGGAAGAGAGCCAGTAAGACAGTCTATTTAAGTCAAATACATACATATGGGAGGATTGGTGTTTATAATGCATTCACACAGAATATTATCTTGGTATACTAGATAGTGTTGGTATTTCACTTAATTGTAGCAGCAGAGAAAGGCTGGAGATTGAGGAGGAACTTACATCAGATGTGAAAATAGATGGGTTGCCACTCTCCAGCATGTCCTCCAGTTCCTCATTGCTAGTCACTCTCCCAGCTATAACCAGGAAAGAAAATACTTTTACAAAACAGGTGCTAAAACACCAGCCGAAAAAAAATAGTGTTCTCACTCCTCTACTCTGTAGGGAGAAAAGTCTCTGTAGTCACAGCCACAGTGTTGTGATCTAGGTTATTCTTCAGAGAGACTCAACCCTCACTGCCTAACATGATCAATCCCACTGTGGCTTAGAAACCTGGCATCATGTACATAAGCCCTTCCACCCCAGTGAATGTATATAACCTATGATAATCCATGATTACTATACAGCACAGCCATGAGCCCACCACTGGTGACCAGCTCCTCTAAAGACAGGTGTAAAAGAGTGTTGCAGGCTTCTGAGCCCTCCGTTTCCTTGGGAACACTAACACAGGTAGGCACAGATAGGTGTATGTGTCCTGTGTCAGACTCTTCTCTTCCTTCTGGAGTGTGCTGTAGTAGAGAGCCTCATTAAGACTATCCTAAGGGACTGGAGGGGCTACAGCTATTTCTGTATCTCAAGCCAAACACTTGACTGTCATCCTATATTTTCTGTGGCCGTAGTCTAATAGCCGCATTATCCATGCCATGACAATAGATAATAACACACAGTGCCAGGTCAAGAAGCCAGAAAACAACCTGACTTACGCACAATGAAACTAGGCAATAACGAGGATAATAATTATTATCATTTAAACTTTATTTAACTAGGCAAGTCAGTTAAGAATAAATTCTTATTTGCAACGACGGCCAACACCGGCCAAACTCGGACGATGCTGGGCCAATTGTGCGCCGCCCTATGGGACTCCCAATCCCAATCACAGCCGGTTGTGAGACAGTCTGGATTCAAACCAGGTTGTCTGTAGTGACGCACTGAGATGCAGTGTCTTAGACCACTGCGCCACTTGGGAGCCCCTAAATAATGTTGGATGTTTTTTTGTAATTGTGAACCTTGTAGCCTACGTGTTATCATGGTGGTAGAGAAAAGGTCCTAGGTGTGTTCCTTTCTGTGTTCCTGTCTGCCCTGTTGCTGGCCCAGTTTGTCACTCACTTATCTCCAGCTGTCTCTGGATCCTTCCTTTGCTTTTCTCCCTAAATGACACTTGAGTCTTGTTGTACTGACTCATGACCTCCACAAACTTCCTGGAGAGCACCGTGTGCTGTGGGGTTAAAGAAAGCATAAGGTGAGGAGAGGTGTTGAGAGAGTGAGAGTTCCAACCACTGGCAAAAGTAAAGTGGATAAAGGCTAACTTTTGAAAGGTTAAAACATGGCAGCAAACATCACAACAAACCGTGGTCAACTTACAAGCCTGTATACTAAGTTGACCACGTTTTGTTGTGATGTTTGCTGCCATGTTTTAACCTTTCAAAAGTTAGCCTCCAAGTATCTCTTGTCTAGCTCTGTTCTTAACCACCACCTGTAAGAACATGTCAGCAGTCGCAAACATGTGAGGAATGAGTCCCAGGAAGGCTGTTTCCTCACCTGGGTTTTCTGAATGCGGAAATCAACCGAGGCCCTGTTAGAAACATCATCCTTGGGCAGACTCTGCTCCATAGCTACAGAGAACAGAAAGAACAGTGATTACACCTCAGACAAATTCCCCACATCTACCACTCCACATCTAGCAGCATTTGGGATGAGGAATTTGATTCAGTCATATCCATGGCAAAATGACAATAAAAAAAAAAAAAGTTTTTAAATGTACTGGAAGTCATGGTGTTAAACTCACATTTTAGCTTAACTCGCACAGAGTTAGCATTGCTTTTGATCTCATTGGTCAACCGGTCAAGTTCATGTTTCATCTCTTCAGGAAATAACAGAGACAGAAAATAAATGTATTATAGCAAATTTCCCCAACATTGGCCTGGACAAATATTAGCATTAATCACATCACTTGGCAACTCTTCTTTAACAATAGCCTTTTCTGCATATTTATGCAGGTAAGAAACCCTACACCTACATTTGTCCATAATAACCATTAGACACCTTATTACTGGATTTGTGGGCCAACAAATATTTGCACCAAAATCTTGGGCCATTCCCAGTTAGTATTATTATGCAGAAGATGGTCGATACTGTGTTACTCAGCTGGTAATACTGGATGCTGCTCTGTGGCATTATAGAGTCAACTGAGGGCCTTTGTCCATGCAGATCTTGATCATATTCAGTCTCCACAGTGGATCAACTCTAAACAAGCACAGCGATTGACAAGCACAGCTGCAGCAACACAGCTTCAGTGTGAGAAGCATACCCACACAAACACACACACACTCTCTCTTTTCAAGCCTCCAAATTCAGTTCTGTATAAAACAGGTTGTTCGGCATAGGCGCTGAAGTTAAGGCAGTCACTGTATGCCACATACACACAGGCTACCTACCAATGCATAACCTCCCTGCGGTAGACAACCTATCCAAGCCCCCCAGTAAAATGACCATGTTAGAAGGTTCAGCCAGAGCCTACCCACAGGGCCATGACATGGTTTCCTACACAGGCTTCCGGTCACCCAGCCATCAATTTGTATTGAGTCACGTGTGTTGTTTTGTGAAGCTGGACAATGATGTTAGAGGAAGAGCGTTTGTTAGATTGTTGTTACTATTACTTCAGAAGTCACAACGCAAATACCAAGGCCTATATTTAGTAATGCTAAAGTTTTGAATTCAATATTTGAAATGGCATATTATTGTAGTGGAGGTATAGTAAGCAGTATGGCTAACATTATTACACTATATACACTATCTATATGACAGAGGGTTCTGATTGATGGGCATCAACTTACTCTCATCTGTATTGGGTGCAGACAGGATCATGCTGTGGGTCTTCCTCACCTCCTCCACTTCAGAAGATATCTTATCAATGAGCCCCCTAACCTCTTCCACCTGAGTCAAGCACATACAATAGTTTCAATATTATTTCAATACACAGACACTTACAGTATTTTACAGTAACTAGCTTATCTAAAACAAACAGTACTGACTGAACTACTGTTCTTACCCTTCTGAAAAACCCTTCCATAAACCCATCACTGTCAACTGTGACTGTGACATCCTCCTCTGCTTGTGTCCTGCTCTGTGAAGACAAACAGACTGTAATTTATTAGAGATATGAGGTTCAAGTACTGCGTGAATAAAAGGCCTACATTTACCATATTATTCTCATGACAACAACATGCTATAGACCAGTTGCATTCCTTAGGTCCTAGGAAATAGCTAAAAGAACAGAATCGTCTATACAGCCTGCAGCCATGGATTTATGACTGATAAGATCAGTAACATCATATTAGTAGGCTACTTACTGCGGTTAATTCACCCAACCGGTCCTTCATCACGTTTGATGCGTTTTTGACTGGCTAATAATAAATAAAACAACCACTCCTCAACTCCATCGCAAATAGCTCGAGTAGCTAAATTAGCTCTACAAGCGGTTAGCTAACTTTTCTAGATAGCTCCAGTAGCTAACGGTATACTATAACTGAGTTTGTTGGCAATCAACATACATTGCTATAGTCATGCAATAAGTGCGAGACGTTTTCTCTTTCAATCATTAACATTAGCTAGAAGAGAGCGTTGTCCAATTTCTTAAAAGGAGGATTCAACCAAAATGCACCGTTAGTCTGCTAGCTATCTGGTTGTGGCAGACAACTTCACATCACCTTCTAATGTTACGTCTATCTAGTATACGAGCTTGTTGGGAAATGGGATACGCCTCTCGGTTCTCCTCCGCGGGAGGAGGCTCGTAGCCTCGCATCTAGCGCTACTCCTGTGACCGCAGTTGTTGTTCAGGATATGTCCACACAACGGCGCTGTTGACCGTACAGCTTTGCGTGCGTTTATGAGCGGCTTCATCTCCTCTCTCGTGTCCTTCACCTCCCCCCCATGATTCACCAGGAAGCAGGTCATTCCAAAATCTCCAGGCTTCCAATTTCCACAAAACAGTTATTTTCAGGCTAGGTTTCTAGGTTCTAGTAATTTAATTTATATGGCCAGCACATTAGCCAACAGTAGGCGGCCTACAGATGAAGAACATGAAACAGGAGTGGAAGTCACGTTGAGAATGAGATGTAGGCAGCAGCCTGCAGCCATGTGTTTTTATTTCAGGTGTGTAGGCCTATGAGTAGGTAGGCACCTTTTCATGAGTAGACTTTCAATTAACTAAATCCAATTTAGGCATATCTAAGGAATTCAATCGGGCTTCATATCTGCTTACATCAGTTCACCTTAACATGTGCCTTTTATATCCCCTTCATAAAGTTGACTGTCCAAATAAACAGGCTAAAATACAAATCTTGGCAAAACAGTCAGCAATCAGCATCCACCCCCCCCCCCCCCCCCCCCCATCAGCATAAATGCTCCGTTTTGTACTGACACGTCAAAACTAAAGGACACACCAACTCTGTCATTTTGAAGTCATTTTGTATTGCAATATACACTGAATGTACAAAATATTATGAACACCTGCTCTTTCCATGACATAGACTGACCAGGTGAATGCAGGTGAAAGCTATGATCCTTTATTGATGTCACTTGTTAAATCCACTTCAATCAGTGTAGATGAAGGGTAGGAGATAATTGCGACATGGATTGTGTATGTGTGCCATGTAGAGGGTTAATGGGCAAGACAAAATATTGAAGTGCCTTTGAACGGGGTATGGTAGTAGGTGCCAGGGCGTCATAATCACCAATCACTTAATATATGCTATTTTCTCAGGCCCCACCTTGAGTTCCGATGCTCCAAAAATGACATCACGTTTTGTTTTACCGCGTCCAATCGAATCGAACAGCCCGGAGAATTCCTCCAGTCAGTGCAATCCTAGTATAGAAAGAGTAGAGCACATCAAGTACAAGGAGCAAAATCCGTCGCTGGAATCGTCCAATATTTCTTATGCTCTATTGAAAGACGAGGATTATCAATTTTGTGGAAAGTTCTGAATGGATACACACTTTGGCAGTAGATTATGATGTCAGGGAACTAAGTTTTGGGAGACAATCGTTTTTATTGGAGACATGGACTAATACGCAGAGAAGAATAATACTTTTTTTCAGCTTCTTGGAATAATGATTTACGCTTTCTGGATTGAACGTGCATTGGGGATTTAAAACAAATTAACCAACATTTTAGTAATAATCTATTTGTAGTTTTAATCAAGTACCAAGCCATGGAACTATTATTCGAAATTCTGTTTGTAACTACTTTTGTCACTTTGGTTCAGGTAATTTCAACAGTTATTCACCATTATGTATAGGCTACTGCAATGTTGCAATGTTGAGTTTATTTGATTTCTTTACAGGTTAATGGCGAAGTAGTAAAGCCAAAGCCATCCAAGCATCCAGGTAAATCTAATTATACTTCATTTTGAATATGGATTCCCTTTCCTTTAATTCTTGTTGTCTGAAATTAGCTTGAAATTAGCCTACAGTTTATGATGAATATTATTATATTATGGGATGATGAATTATAGTTTATGATTTACCATAAGTATAATACTCAGTAATAGTGGTTTATTAAGCAATGCAAACTGTTTTTATTAAATACAATTGTTAATCATTTTAATCCTAAAAGACACACTGAGGAATGCCAGGAAAATAACTCATTGAAATAGCATGATTGAGCGTGATTAGAGAAAGGTCCCATCTGGAGCTTTGTTTACACATGAACTCTCTGTCCAGGCCTGCAGGTGTTAGCCACAGCCTCACACTATTGGCCGCTGGATAAGGTGGACGGGATCCATGGACTGTGGGACCAGATTGGAAACACACCAGGTCATGTTAATGGAAGTAATATAAGTATGTGCATATACCTATATACTTAGGAATAGAATAGCCAGTCTTTTCCATTCTCTGTCCGCATGGTCTACAGCTCAATTCACCTTTTGTCTGTCTTGCAGTCACCAAGACCCTGCTTTTTAAGGTGCAGCTGTGTGCGTTGTTCAAATTTGATTACACTCAAATGTGCTAAAATAAGTAGAGATTCAAAATGAAATGTCTAAAGGCAACTTGCTAATGTACATCAAAGCACTGTGTTTTAATAAACAAAATGGGATAAAAAGTTATCCTTCCCCAGGTACGTTTGATGCAAACTTTCCAGATTAATGCTAAGACTATTGAATGAACTGTCTGCTGTTTGCGAAACTCATTTCCAAATACCATACTGTATTATTTCAACTATGGAAGCAGCAAGAACTTTCCCAAATGCTTCCACAGCTGTATATCTTGATCATTTGAATAAACTTAAGCTAGTTTGAAACATCAAAGTGATTTGGAATGGGATACCTTGGGACTCACAATTGATTACATCAATCGTGAGGGATGAGATCTAGACATGAGAACGGTATATTTCCATACAAAATGTACTTTGATCCTAAGGGGAAATGATTTATCTGTTCCTCCTTGAGCACTGTGTACTGAGCCCAGCATCACACTTAATCTCATTCCTTCTCACGCACCACATCCCTCACAATGCCTAGTGTCTGTGTTTGTCTCTCACTCTTCTTCTGTGTCCTCTGGCTGTTGTGTGTTATTCGTGTGTATATATGTAAATCACCTATTTCTCCTTTGTCTGTTTGTTTTCTATGTTTCACCTAGCTCTACAAATCCACAAGCACACTGTGCTCCCTTCCTCCCATTACTCTTCCTCTGTGTATACCAATGACTCTGCCTACACTAACGTTTCTGCAACAGTAGGTGAGGAACGTCACTGTTCACCGAAATTAATTTGTGTATAGTCAGTCAGCATGCTCTGTCGGTGTTACTGTTGTGCTATCTGCTACTCAGTCGCCATCGTTTTGTAAATGGTGTACCAGCTCAGCCAGTAGTTGACATGTGTGCCACACACACTGTTACCTGTCGGTTCTTACAGTTACCTGAAGATGATGAATTTGTCTGTGTGAGACAGTGTGTGTGTGTAATCGGGGAGAGACAATTGTTTTCTTCACTGGAAAAAGAGCCGAGACTGCACTGTGTAAATCGTGATTACACAAGCTTCGAGACTGGAGGTACAGAGATCTGTATCTAGTGCTGTAAAGTGGAGCTTTACTTTTTAACCTCAACGCGCCGGGCCTATTTAGTTTTGTCTGCTTACGTGATTTAAAGCGAGAGAACAAAGGGAAACATGCTAGATCATTATGCAGTGGGGAACATTCCATATTTGGTGCAGTACAGAGAATTTGTTCATAAATCTATGACAACTGCTTCCCTATTAGTTTGCCTGTGAAAAGCCTAGTTCAGAGGAAAAGCTGCCTCCTGTTCTCATCAGGCAAAATAATGTCGTTGGCCTTTCATCCTCCTGTAGACATAGTTGAAGGGATGGTCAACAAGGGGATCTATCTGAATGGAGATAATGGAGGCACGTTTCTCCACTTTGGGAACTACCAGAACTCCTGTATTAGTGACCCCACTCTGTGTGGCCCTGAGGGTGAGTTCCTGCTGTCTCAATCTCCTCTCACCAACGTCCTACAGCTATACAGTACTGACAATGTATAATCATTTAAGTGAATAATAAGTGATTATCTAATGGGATAACACTACAACAGCTTGTTTATGGCATTGAATGTAGATCTACATGTATTACAATTAGCATGATTTGTGGTCTGAAACAGTTTTCCCTTTTTTTGAATCTGTAGTAAATATGTGTTCATGTTTTTCAGGGATTACATTTTCCTTCTTTTGGAAGAACCAGGAGTCTCATTTTGCAGTAGCCTCTGGAGGGAAGGTAATCTCCAATGGCTTCTCTGTCTATGCCAATGCTTACGCTGGATACGTAGAGTTCTACACACGAGGAAACTCCAAGAAGTGGAGAGCTAACATCAATATACCAGGTATTTTAAAAAAGAAAAAACATTTAGTCAATGAAGTTGATAAAATTCACTATGATTCCAAATAATAATTTTACATGTATTGTGGTTTTAAATTAAACTTTTAAACTTTTATTTTACTAGGCAAGTCAGTTAAGAACAAAATCTTATTTACAATGACAGCGGGTTAACTGCCTTGTTCAGGGGCAGAACAACAGATCTTTACCTTTTTTTTCAGCTCGGGGATTTGATCCTACAACCTTTCAGTTACAGGCCTAACACTCTAACCACTAGGCTACCTGCCGCCCATTGCAGCCTTGAATATGGTTGATTGTAAGCAGATGGAGCTATAATCATCAGCAGACTATACTGTTGGTCCCAGAATTATTTTATGAATTCAGTGATGGTTTCAATTTATTCTTTATCTCAAACTATAAATGTGTCACATTTTACTGGCAAGCCTGTTTCCATATCGTTGCGTGACTATAGTAAATACTAAGCCCCATGCTAAATAGTGCATACATACAGTATGTAACCTTTCATAGTATGTATGAAAGTCATATGCTTAAAAAGGTCAAGTATTTCAAACTTGAAGGCCCAAGTGGACTCTAAATTAATTAATTGAAATAACAGAAACATTTTACTGTAGCGAAACTATTTCTGCATGCCCTACAATCTCAGACAAGATCTGCTATTTCTGGAGAAAAACACATAATGTCGCTCTCTACACTGCAGGTTCTTTGAATAAAAAGGAAACATTTACCAGTTATTGTTTATGAGAGGGAAAAAAAATACAAAATTATCAAATGTCTTCCGTCATCTATGATACAGGACTTCATGTGTACTTTTGATTTATTTGATTATTACAGTAGTTACAGAAGATGAAACATAATCTGGTTCTTATAATGTGACATGATGATATGTCACCATGCAGTTGTTTAGCCTTTGATTCATAACAGAGGTAAAGCCTTAGATCTATGACTCAACCAGCTCTTATGAGACCTCTACCAGTACTAGGAGGCATTACTGGTTCAGTAGACCTTGTCACAATGTGTTCGAGCCTAACCTGTGCTCAACAGAAACATCTCTATCTAAAGAGAGGGAAAGACCAAAAGGAAAGAAAGACTAGTGAATGGGGAAGTTCTTGGTGGGACATATGGTTTGTGTTTAAGCCAATCCCAATGGGAGAGCTGTGTTTTGGCACTCTGAGCCAGCCTCCACTGGTGGAACTGTTCACAGTGAATATATTTTGGGTTTCTCTTTATTGTCCATTTACCTTTTAGAAGAATTGGAGATGTTATTTCCTCCTTGGAGGAGTCTATAGAAAACATTTGGAGGGATAGAATGACTGAATGGCTGCACCTTTGGAACAAAGGGTTCCAAAAGGGTTCTTCGGCTGTCCCCATAGGATAATTTTTTTTGGCTCCAGGTAAAACTCTTTTGGGTTCCATGTAGAACCCTCTGTGTAAAGGGTTCTACATGGAACTCAAAAGGGTTGAACCTGGAACCAAAAAGGGGCCTTCAAAGGGTTCTCTTATGGGGACAGTCAAATAAACTTTTAGGTTCTAGATAGCACCTTTTTTTCTAAGAGTGTGGAGTGGAACATGGGGACATATTGGGCAGATATTAGTGGAAAAGCACAGTTGAAGTATCTGTGACATACTGTAGGCTATAATACCCACATACAATAGTAGAACAAATATTAGGTGAATATTTTCATGCAAAACGTCAATTTTCTAAGCCCAATAAAGAAGCCCTTTACTTTCCTGAGCTAGAGGGTGAAGGCCTGATTATAGTTTCGCTACATCTCTCTTCCCTTTCAGGGCCCTTCTGGACCCACATTCTGTTCACCTGGACCCTGAAGGATGGTCTCAACATCTACATCAACGGGACATTCAACACCAGCGACCCCACTGGCAGCGTGTCCATGAACTACGGAGACCCTTACCCTGACCTGGTCATTGGGACAGGAAATGACCAGTCCTATGGACGCTATGTGACAGGAGCCTTTGATGAGTTTGTCATCTGGGAGAGGGCTCTGTCACCAGAGGAAATCCTTATGTACTACAAGGCTGCCATAGGTAAGATCACGTCACCGTCAGTCTGATTTTGTTCCACTCTTTTTTTCCGTGATGTGAAATGTTCACTATGTTCACAATTTCCCCTTGACGGATGTGAGGAGAAAGGGGTTCAAACGCAATTTCCATCTTGGGCATTGCCATAGACATTCCATCCACAGTACTGACGCATGGAAGACACAACAAGATATTAAACTCTACAAACCCTCCCCATCTTAAAATCATCTCACATATGTCTACCATAAAAGTATTTCACAATCTTCCACCTTATAAGGGTCTCACATATTTCTACCATAAATAAGCATTTAATCTGATAAGGGCCCTGTACTATTACTAAGTGTCCAGTAAGGATATAGGCCTGGCAGTTTGGTTTTAGATTAGGGGACAATACTGATGTTAGAGTGACTGATGTAAAAAAAAAGAAAATACATGCTTTTCATTTGTGTTATTCTAAAAAATCTAAAGAAATGGACAATGACCTCTGTATAGTTCTAGAAGTGTTATTCAGATCATGGTGAAATGTGTCTGCTGGTAAAAATTGATGAATCACTAGTCATGTTTATGGAAAATACTAATAATGTGGGTGCAGGCACCAATTCTCTGGGGCTTTGTCTAATAACTAGACCCATTGTGAAGGATTCAGGTGGTCACAGTACTGTTTTTTCCCCCCAGACATAACAGACATAAACAACAAAGTTGTTATGGTAATGGAAAGCATTTTATCATGTTATACCTGTAGAGAATTAATGGGACTAAAGAAGCGCTGACTGTTGGAAGGGATGGTCCTACTGTAAAACCATATATGGTCATTTATTGTTGCTGAGTGCACCTAGTGATATGTTATTTACAGACAGCATGATTTCATAACGTCCTTCCAACATCTCTTTGGCTTGTACAGTACCTATATGATGTATTAGGTGGTTGATTATCTAAAGAGTAGGTACAATCCAACCATCATCAGACACGTACCAAGGAATCATACATCTTTGGGGCCTGAACAAATCCAGCTCTTCTCTAAGCAAGCTATTTGGCATGTAGATAGTGTTGCTGCAGATAACAGGTGGAAGAGCACTTCTAATGGGTCTCATATATTTCTCCAACTAGGTGATGCTTGGACTTATCCTACCACAGCAAGTGTTCATAAAGAAGTCTCCTCTACGACACAAACACCAGTGAGTTCTCAACTTTGGAGATTTATACAGATAATACATTTGGTGCCCATCTTGACCTCTCACCATAGGAACGAGCATGTCTTGGATATTTGAGATGGTTTTCAGGGTTTACAACTAGAACAGACACACGGCAGCAACACAGGAAATGAGGCAGAAGCCTGGTGGTTGAACTGCCACGAACACAAACAAACAATTCATTCCTTATGGAACTATTGTTTTCCTTTAAGACTGAAGAATTGTATGGAAAAGGGGATATTGAAAGGGATATTGAGAGCACATGTGAATGGACCTCTTCTGTTTATTAAACAGCAGTTGTGGACGTAGAGTGGAGAAAGCAGAGACAGCTGTTCAGCACAGCAAAAAATGGGTCCCTGTAGGGCATGAAGCTGGAAAATAAGCAGTACTATTTTACAGCAGACGTCTATCCAGAAAGAGTTCTAACTGGATAGGGTAACGGTCAAATAACATGCCCTGTGTATATTGGTCCCATTCTAGTCTTGGGAGAGTATCTGTGGAGAATAAAATCTGTTTTAATGCCTGGTGCTTTGTTCCCCAGGGAGTCACAGATGTGTCCTATTCTATCACCACCAAGCTGAGTGAGGAGACCCACAGCTCCCAGGACCCTGTGCCCATGCCCATGCAAGGCTTCCTGGAGTTTCTGCCATTCAGCCTGCCCAACAAGACCATCCCCCAAGACACTGCCAACAACCTCACACAAGTACTTTAACAAGGATAGAAGTATATACAGGCGCACACACACACACACACACACACACACACACACACACACACACACACACACACACACACACACACACACACACACACACACACACACACACACACACACACACACACACACACACACCAACGTATATTGTAATAGTTTGTATCAGGTCACAGACCCATGATATTGTGTCCCACCCAGGCCTTTCTGAAGAGTGTGGGGGAAGTGCTGTCTTCTGAAGTGGCTCGAGAGGATGAGGTAATTGAGTTCATGATATCTCTGTGAAATCACTGTGTGAATGTCAATATTGGACAGGATAAAGGAAAATTCGGGTTTACAGTAAACTAGCTATATGATACTAAATTGTGCATATGATCACATTCACTCTGGCTCTAGGTCAACACTAACATGTGCGAACACAGGAATTCCTAAAGAGAGTAACATTTTGAGCAAGTTTGTGGTTTCAATGTTCTGAAGACAAGTGCGCTTGTTTTCATATGAGCAAGCTGAACCAGATGTTCTTAGTGCATGAAACATAGACTTGGATGTGGTAGAGCATCATCAAAAGGAAGTCAGGCGCCAGTTAATAGTGTATATCGGAGGTGTGCTAACTGCAACCTGGACCCAGGGGTAGACGTGACATAGTAAATGTATTTGTACAATATGCTACGAATTCGCAAATTGTGGCTAACTTTAGCTAGGTGGCCAGGTGGCTAATGCTAACATTAGCTAGGTGCTAACATTAACTAGGCTAGGGGTTAGGGTTAAGGGCTAAGGTTAGGGTTAAGGTCAATGTTAGGAGTTAGGTTAAAGGGTTAAGGTTAATGTTAGGGTTAGGTGAAGGATTAGCTAACATGATAAATAGTTGCAAAGTAGCTAAAAGTAGTAAGTAGTAGCAAAATTGCTAATTGGCTAAAATGCTAACGTCCGTTATGAGATTTGAACACGCAACCTTTTGGTTGCTAGACATTTGCGTTATATGCTACCCATCCACCCCAACCAGCCACCCACCTTTTGTATTTTGCCTTAAGTAACCTTCTGTTTTACGTAACCATACCAAACATAACATATCATACTAATTTGAGTGCTGGTTTACATTTACTATGTTACGTCTAGTGTATGAGACCAGGCTGGAGGTGTGGACTCTAGTCACATGACTTGGACTCAAGTCTGACTCCGAGTCACAAATTTGATGACGTGAGACTCGACTTGATATAAAATAAAAATGACTTGAGACTTGACTTCGACTTGTAGCCTCAAGACTCGAGGCTCTGACTCTGAGTCACAAATTTGATGACTTGAGACTGATAACTTGAAATTATCTGGACAGGTTTTGTAACGTTTGTAACTAGTCTCCGTGGCTTAGGCTACTCTCCACGCAGGCAGAGACAGTATCGCACTTGCAAGAAAACAGATTGGCTAGTGAATCGCACACTTGGCCCTCTGATTCGATCAGCAAACGGTCAATCAAAACAGGTCGGGTGAGCTAGCCCAGTGAGAAGGTTTTGGGGGTTTGCGAGTGTGAAACTGAATTGTAAAAATACATATTTTTATAGGCTACATATAGCCTACGATTTGTATTTTATCAGGGGGTGCTGCAGCACCCTCATCATCCCTACTTCCCACGGCTATGGAGGCTATACACATATACCAATGTGTGCTTATGATCTGAGAAGGGGGAGGGGGGGGGGGGGATTTAATAATGTAATATTTAGTTAAAATTCAAAAAGGCATTCTGATTGGGCATCTATATAGAGCCGGCACAGGGCGTACCGGATAACTTATGGCATGCAATGCCATAAGTTATCGCCTTCATTATCTTGTTTAGAAAGCTCATTGGATTATTTTTCTCACTGAGAGAATTATAGCTGGTTGGCTAATCTTTGATCAGCATGGATATTATTATATTTTATTATTTAACCTTTATTTAACTAGGCAAGTCAGTTAAGAAAAAAATTCTTACTTACAATGACGACCTACCCCAGCCAAACCTGGATGACGCTGGGCCAATTGTGCGCCGCCCTATGGGACTCCTAATCACGGCCGGATGTGACACAGCCTGGATTTGAACCAGGGACTGAAGTGACACTTCTTGCACTGAGAAGCAGTGCCTTAGACCTCTGCGCCACTCTGGAGCCCGAAATGGTTGGGCACTGCCTAGAGCAACAAAAACTGAGGACCACCATGTCAAGACCGATGCCGAGCTCACCGAGCAGCCTGCTAGCCCGACCACCGAGGTTGAAGAGCCTAGCAGCAAATGCAGTACCCGCCCATCCCCAACACCGCCTGCTAACTAACTATATGGAGAATAGCCATGGCCTAGCACCAGCAACACAAGGGTAACATCACAACAAACACCTGCACCTCAGCCACTAGCACCTGACAACCTCAGTGATGAGGAGCCAGCACAGGTTTGTCTTGACACTTACTCAAGCCACATTTTCAGTGGGAGAAAGCAGGCCTTTTGTAGCGCCTGGTTCAAGCTCTGCATTTGGTTGTGGTGCCCTCGATGTCATTTGAGGAGGTGTGTCACGAACGTGGTGAGTGTCAGACCAAGACGTAGCGCTGAAGGAATGCGACATGATTATTTATTAAATCAATGTGCACAAAAATAACAAGGAGGGAAAATGGCATCGGTGGCGGTTCTGTCCCCGCGCAGTGGACAGCTCTTTCAGTGGAGCTGGTCTGACGACCGGTCTCGGACTGGGCACCGGTGGAGCGGACTGCTCCGGCACTGGAGCGGGGCTGACGACCGGTCCTGGACTGGGGCACCGTCTGCCCCGCTCCATGGCCGGACCCGGACTGGGTACCGGCACAGCGTAAGGCTCCGGCCTGAGGACCGTCACTGGAGGCTCCGGCCTGTGGACTGGCACTGGAGGCACTGGGCTGGGCGCACACACTGGAGGTCGGGTGCGAGGAGCCTGGAACAGGGCATACTGGGCTGGAGCTGCGCACTGAAGGGCTGGTGTGGGAAGCAGACACAGGACGTACCGGATTGAAGAGGGGGGCTGGATATCTGGAGCGGGAGGTTGGCACACTACGACCCGGACTGAGGATGCACACTCCGGGCACCATTAATTCCAGCGCCGCCTCGTCGTATATGTCCTCCTCCGCATGCTGCCGGCATTGCTCCAGCACTTCCAATAACCTCTCCTCCACCGACTTCGACCCCCAATCATTCTCCTCTTCTTCCCACATGGAGAGTGGTCAAGGCGCCTCGTCATCTCGGCCCGACCACCCTTATAGCCCCCCCCCAAAAAACAACTTTGGGTTGCTTCAGGGATGCTGTCCGGCATGGACACCGTCGCTGTTGCCCCTGCTTCTGCGGTATATCCAACACCCAAGATAAGCGCTGCTTGGTCCTAGTTTGGTGGATCATTCTGTCACGAACGTGGTGAGTGTCAGACCAAGACGCAGCGCTAAAGTAATGCGACATGATTATTTATTAAATCAATGTGCACAAAAAAAAACGAACGTAACATACGGTAGGCTACACATCACTAAACCAAAACCAACAATGATCCACACAGACAGGTGATACACTTGAACCCCAATTAGAGCTGTAGAGTTTCTTTAGGAAACGTACGGTGGCTGCATAGTACACTGGGGAAAAACTGAAAATACTTGGACTGGCCATCTCGCCACAGCGTCAGTAATTTTGAAATCGTGCTCAGTGAAATTTAATCTACTTTCGCATATGGCACAGATGTGATACTTAAGGCCACAGGCTTATTGAAAGCAGTGACAGAGCCAAGCTTTACATTTATTGCTAACATGACTCACAAAATCCTGGGGCTCCTCGACCCTCCTAACAAGTTACTGCAGTTTGAAGCTACTGATCTGCACACCGGGGCCAAACTTGTCCACTCTGTACGTATGGGTGCATTAAAAAACTGCGAAGTGATGCTGAATTCAAAAAGCTTTGGGAGGCATGCCAGGAGGGCACAAGCACACCAGCTCCAAGCAAACGACTGAGGCTCATGAGTAAAACTCTGCAAGAGTTGTAAAGTACAGTGGGTCAGCATGATAAGGGAGTGTAAACTACCGTTTTTCAGCTCTTTGGATGCCGTGCTGGGGGAAATGTCATCACAATTTAGTGAAAAAAATAGTCAACAGGTGGAAGCTCTGTGTGCCATTTGATCCCGAGAGCTGAAACTTTTTGGATGATCAAGCCATTGTTGGATCTAACCGAAACTGAACCAGTGGCAGCAGAGTCGGAAATTCTTGCAAAGTGAATATCGCAACCACAGCCAACAACAACAAATGGACCCCACTTAGTGTTCTTCAAATATATGGCGGGCCTTTGTCAGCAATGCCGACTGTGCTGTTGGCACTGAAACATAGATTAACATTTGGGGCATCTACATTTGGGGCCTTCTCCACCCTGAAGAACGTATTCAGTGAACACAGACGCAGCATGTTAAATCAACGAAAAGCCCAGCTTGTCCAGCTGACATTTGAGAGGGATCTGACAAGTACATTTCGCCAGGAAGGAGAAGGGAATCAGAAACTTCTCATAAGGTGCAACACATAATTGATGAGGCTGCAGCTCTTCTGAATGGTAAGCTACAACCTTTATGGCCCTGGCTGCCATGCTAGAATATTTAATTAATTGGTTTTTCCTCATGCCTGGTTGTTTGGCTGATTTTGAATGTAATGTATAGTTATTTTATGGGTATAAATATGGGTAATTTAAAATATTGCATGACATTACATGTCATAACACATTTCACAACACATTGTGTTCCCTCAGGCCACTACTCTACTACCACATATCTACAATGCAAAATACATGTGTGCGTGCGTAGTGAGTGTCTTATCATGTGTACGTGTGTCTGTTTCTTCACAGTCCCCGCTGTTTCATAAGGTGTACTTTTATCTGTTTTTTTTATCTGATTCTACTGCTTGCATCAGTTACCTGATGTGGAATAGAGTTCCATGTAACCGTGTCTCTACGTAGTACTGTGCGCCTCACGTAGTCTGTTCTTGACTTGGGGATTGTGAAGAGACATTTGGTGGCATGTCTTGTGGGGTATGCATGGGTGTCCAAGCTGTGGGCTAGTAGTTGAAACAGACATCTTGGCGCGTTCAGCGTGTCAAAACAAGTAGTGATGAAGTCAATCTCTCCTCCACTTTGAACCATTACATTTTAGTCATTTAGCAGACACTCTTATCCAGAGTGACTTACAGTTAGAGCATACATGTTCTTACTTTTTTCATACTTGTCCCCTGTGGGAAGTGAGCCCACAACACTGACATTGCAAGTGACATGCTCTACCATCTGAGCTACAAGGGACTACAGCATGATGAAGGAGTGTACATGCATATTATTAATGATAGCGCTGTGTACATTTAAGGGCCAGCCATGCTGCCCTGTTCTGAGCCAATTGTAATTTTCAGAGGTCCCTCTTTGTGGCACCTGACCACACAACTGAACAAAACTAGGGTCTGTAGGACCTGCCTTGTTGATAGTGTTGTTTAAAAGGCAGAGCTGCACATTATTATGAACAGACTTCTCCCCATCTTAGCTACTGTTGTATCAACATGTTTTGACCTTGACAGTTTACAATCCAGGGTTACTCCAAGCAGTTTAGTCACCTCAACTTGCTCATTTTCAACATGATTTATTACAAGATTTAGTTGAGGTTTAGGGCTTGGTGAATGATTCGTCCCAAATACAATGCTTTTAGTTTTTGAAATATTTAGGACTAACTTATTCCTTGCCACCCATTCTGAAACTAACTGCAACTCTTTTTTAAGTGTTGCCGTGATTTCACTCGCTGTAGTAGCTGACGTGTATAGTGTTGAGTCATCCGCATACATAGACATACTGGTTTTACTCAAAGCCAGTGGCATGTCATTAGTAAAGATTGAAAAAGGAAAGGGGCCTAGACAGCTGCCCTGGGGAATTCCTGATTCTACCGGTTAGCGAAGCTTCCATTAAAAAACACCCTCTGTGTTCTGTTTGACAGGCAACTCTTTATCCACAATATAGCAGGGGGTATAAAGCCATAACATATACGTTTTTCCATCAACACTATGATCGATAATGTCAAAAGCCGCACTGAAGTCTAACAAAACAGCTCCTCTTTTTATCATACATTTTGCTCAGCCAATCATCAGTCATTTGTGTAAGTGCTTGTTGAAGTCCTTCCCTATAAGCGTGCTGAAAGTCTGTTGTCAATTTGTTACAGTAAAATAGCATTGTTTCTGGTCAAACACAATTATTTTCCAAAGTTTACTATGGGTTGGTAACAGGCTGATTGGTCGGTTTGATTCAGTAAAGGGGGGCTTTACTATTCTTGGGTAGCAGAATTACTTTTTCTTCCCTCCAGGCCTGAGGGCACACACTTTCTAGTAGGCTTAGATTGAAGATATGTCAAATAGGAGTGGCCATATTTGTTGCTATGATTTTTGTGATGAATAAGCCAACTGGTTCGATGAACCATGAGCCTTTATGAGCCGTTAGCTTTTTTTGCCCAAAATTTCATTTAAGGTGCTCCAAAGCTTTTTACTATTGTCTTGGTTGTCCACTTCGGTGCGGGGGGTTAGGGGTCGAAAGCATTGAACCACTCCTTTTTGGGGTCAGGGGTCAAAACGTTTGAGAACCACTGAACGAGTGAACAAATAGCTGATTTGCTGTACAGCTAGCTATACACTGTGATTGTGTAATGAAACAATGAAAAGTAGTGCACCTATACTGAGATCTGGTGTTTGAAGGGTTTTTGATACAAGTGTTATGATACAAAGAAAGTGTTTTAAAAACATAATAGAAGTATTCTGAAACACCCAAAGTTGTTCTTCAATCTGAATATTAGTGTTTTTAAGAGAGTGCTGTGAAAAAAACGTTTTCGGTTTCAGTGCATGTAAAAGCCAGCATCAAAACACACGAAACGGTGTCTCATACAATCAAATGGAGAACTGCAAATGGTATATAACCTAAATATTGATTGATTTTTAGAAACAGAAGGAGACAGAGAAGGAGTGAAAGTGGGACAGGCGGAAGTGGGAATTGAACCCCGGACGTGGGGCAGTACGATGGTAGGCCGACGTTTCATTGGAATTTCCTTGAATTTTAAACTCAACAACACAGACGCATTGTAAAAAAAAAAATCTGGGGCTAATAGAAATGTTTAAAATGTCATAAAAATAACATACAAGTATACCTAATAAATTAATGCAAGTCGTTTCAATGATTTGTTAATTTAATTTGACTCATTTTTGGGGGTAATAAATCCAACGTAATATGTTGCTCAAAATGTAAATATATTTTATGAGGATAAGCAAATATAGAGAAAATGTAGTTATTGAACTCATTGGAAGTCTGGTTTTAGTCTCCTTGCACTTCCTAGCTCTGTTTTGACAGGATTGTGGGTAATTAAAAAATATCTGACTTATTTTACACAATGTTTGAAGAAAGAAAGGTATACTTCTATATTTAAAAAATTGTCACCAACACCTGGAGTGAAATGTGCTGTTTTACAGGGTCAGCACCCCTGGAGCATTTAAATAAGGATTAAGTGCCTTCAAGGGCACATCAACAGATTTTTCACCTTGTTGACTCAGGTATTTGAACCAGCATCCTTTCGGTTATTGACCCAACACTCTAACCACTAGGCTACCTGTCACCCAGTCTTAGTCTTGGTATTAAGCACCTTGTTGTGCCATGAGGTGTAATGGATCATGATGAACAGCTACAGTGAGAGGAAACAACACTAAAAGTGAAGGTATCTAATTCTGCACTAAACAGAACTCAAAACATCCAAATTGTGTTTTCAACCTCCCAGTCCCTGGCAAGGTGTTGCAGAACACTTGATTAATTGGTGTTACAACACAACATGTAATGTTTCAAAACATCTCAGGACGATGTGTTTCAATACTCCAGCAAAGTTCCTTCACATTGGTAACAGCTCAGTTGCCTCTAGTTTTGGTGTTACAAAGCACTTCATGTGTAGGATCGGGTGCATCATGAACATCAAATTGTAGGCAGAGAGGATTGCTATAAATATTACATATGCAGATCCAAAAAATGTGCGGTGATCAAGAGTATTAACTGTTTACTTTGCAAGCTCACAAGCAATGAGGCATCAAGAAACAATTACTAGCATAGGCCGACTGGTCTTTTGGTATGTAAAAATTGCTTGAAATGTATAATTTACTTATGAAGCTTGCATGTAATAATAAAATGTATTATTACATAATCAAAATGTGTTGTATTATAAATAATGAAAAGGGCTGTCTGGCTGCCTCAATAAAGATTTTATGACCTTGGGACTATAAGGTTCTATCTGTGCAAAGCATAGTTCTGACATATTGAGCATCAACGTTTTCACATACCAGATCTCAGAACTGTTTTGTAGTGAAAAGTTATTTAATAAACTATTAAGGTCCTCACCTTAAAGGTGTTTAAAGTACAAGAGTATGAAAATCTTGAGACATTTGTAAATCAGTTTGTACCTTATGGCTCTGAAATGTCAATCTGGGTTCAGCCATAAGGTTCTATCTGACATTTCTGAATTAGACATTTTATAGAATACATCAATTATAGAATATCACTATTTTACCATGATAGTCAGAACACATCAGTAAATACATTAAGATCAGAAAAATTACTGTCATTAGTGAATAACAATCATTTACTTTAAGATTTCTGACAGTGTTGTTTTTTTGCTTGAGTGCCATTATTGCTGGCTAGACTAGCCTAGACCATACTAAGAGTGAGATGGCAAAGGCGTGTTCTGATTGGTCCATCTGTATTGTTCAGGCTTGTGATTGTATTGCACATAGAACCTTATTGCGCTAAATTCAAATGGATTTATGCAGATATAACTTTCTAGTTTTTCACTTCAAATTAACTTTTTCTAAAATCACAGACATATGAATAACCATCTAAAGATCTATTATATGTGACTAACTCATTTTTGACAAAAATGTCAGATAGGACCTTATAGTCCCATGGTCTTGATTTGTTGAACAACTCATTGCATGTATAGATTTTCTTTACTTGACTTGAAAAACCTTGTGACTCGACTTGACTTACTCTTAGAATGCACGACTTGTACTTGACTCGAGACTTAACCCATTCTACTTAGGACTCGACTTGACTCGGACCTTGTGACTTGAGTCTTGCTTGTGACTCGAATAATAGTGACTTGGTCCCACCTCTGTATATATATATATATATATATATATATATATATATATATATATATATAGTCCCACTCCCAGCTGATAACACTCTTAAAGCATGTACAGTAACTACTTGGTTTTATGGTCTATATCAATGATCATTTACCAACTCTGAAAAACTCTCAAAATACTGTAAGTTGTCAGTGTATCTGTGAGTGTGAATATTGTTACGGGACCATTCGGAGCAGGAGTCCACCCCTGTGGTCAGTGGGCTGATTGAGACAGTGGACAAAGTGATGGTCCAGATGGTGTCCAACCTGGAGTCCAGCCCCCACTCTCTCATCTCACTGGAAGGAAAGTCCTTTGTAGCAGGTCAGTACCATGGCGACTCAACTCTCTCCAGTCCTGACTGTACTGTATGACTCACACACTGTAGTGTCTTACTGTAAAAAGAGTGTTAGGGACCCTACAGATGCAGGATCGTAATTTGAGCCAATATGTTAATAATCCAGTAGCAACAAGAAATGTGAATTGTTTTGCGGAGTATAATTAATGTAACATTTTTGAATGGGTTGTTACATTTTTCATTAGGGCAAATGAAGTCTGACATTTTAAAGTGGAAATTACAAACTTTAGAAGCCTTTTTAAACCCTTGAATACACTACAAGTTTGCATTTCCTGCTTGTGCACCAAACATATATACCAAACATTAGTAGCACCCCCCCCCATGTGTCTTAATTGTCTCAAGGCTTAAAAATCCTTCTTTAACCTGTCTCCTCTCCTTCATCTACACTCATTTTAAGTGGATTTAACAAGTGACATCAATAAGGGATCAAATCTTTCACCTGGATTCACCTGGTTAGTCTTATGTCATGGAAAGAGCAGGTGTTGTTAATATTTAGTTTCCCTCCTCAAAGATAGAAAACAGACAAGCTTAGATAACCATGGTCCTTTCCACAGACCCCATCTGTGCACAATATTTTGTATGCCTGTAGACAAGCTTGCATCGTCTCTCTCCCAGGGGCTAAGTCAAATATTTGATCTGCCCATGGATCATCACCACCACCAGATAACACTGTGCCTTTGGCTCCCAGTCAGAAACCCCCGGTCCTGGTGTTGGAGTTAGTAAACCACTCGCAGTGGTCCCTCTCTGTTTCTAACCTCTGACCCGAACAGATTACTCTCTAATGAAGATCCCACAGAACTACAATCTTCCACTGTACCGCTTCCCCACGCAAGGAAAGAACTACATCTCAGTTCCCGGCGAGGCGTTCACCATGCAGTGTGAGTTCCCTACATCCCAATTTCACTCTTTTTCAAACAAACATACATACATTTACATAATTTATCTTCGAAAAGCAATTCATATTTTGTCTTTCGTATTACACTGCTAGAATAAAGTAGAGGCTCAGCTTTATTTTGTGTCCGGCTCTTGCTCCTCCTTAGCACACAGCTTCCTTGGATTGAATTTGAATAAATACTTCTCATTAGATCTGCACGCTGTTTCTGCCAAGAGAAACTGGGAAGCCCTTGTTATTGGGCAGTAGTTTTTTATGATGATATTATTAGAGACCTTTGACACAGCAGAAGATAAAGTGTGAGAGAGCCATCGTGGGACTACATCTACAGTGCTGTATGACTTTTATGCATAGATGTATCATTGACTACTTTGGACACACCAGAGAGAGTCAGAGAGAAGGAGACTTGACATCCACTTTACTGTTCATTAAAATGAAACCCCTCCACTCACAGTGAACTCATTTATTTGCTTAGCTCACTCTTATCGGCGCTGTGAGTGCTGTGAGTGCTGGTTAGGCAGTAATTACGGCAGTATTAAAACTGTGTTTGTTTGACTTGTGTTCGGGTCAGATCCACTTGGCACCACCTTGCCCCCAAACACATTGCGTTGCTACGCTAACATTTAAATCAATAATTATAATAATCTATTAAAGCACCATTATCAGAAATGGAATATAAATGTTACTGCTGGCAACCTAAGCTCCTAGGTTGAGTTAATGTAACATTGTGCATCCTGACACATGGCATACTGTATTAAAGGCACCAAGTGGAGCTTTTATAAGCCAATTAAATGCAGAGAAAGTGTTTTTGTTTTCTTCTCTTGGACAGAGATACTTCCAAGTATTAATAACAAGTTGCAGATGTATTATGCCTATAGGCAAACTGGCCACCAACTGATCCCTAAAAGGGTCTGGTAGTGGGCGTTACACTCATTACATTCAAAAAGCATTACATTCAAAACCATGACTTAATGGTTACCTTCATATACAATGACCTTGTCCGAAATCTATGTTGCCTACTACTTACTAAAACGATAAAGTGTACTAATCAAACTACAGTGCCTTTGGAAAGTATTCAGAGCCCTTTACCTTTTCTACATTTTGTTAGGCTACAGCCTTATTCTAAAATGGATTACATTTGTTCCTCATCAATCTACACACAATACCCCATAATGACAAATCAAAAACAGGCTTTTAGAAATTTTAGCAAATGTATTCAAATGAAAAAACGGAAATATCACATTTATATAAGTATTCAGACCCTTTTCTCAGTACTTTGTTGAAGCACCTTTGGCAGTGATTACAGCCTCGAGTCTTCTTGGGTATAACACTACAAGCTTGGCACACCTGTATTTGGGGAGTTTCTCCAATTCTTCTCTGCAGATCCTCTCAAGCTCTGTCAGGTTGGATTGGGAACGTCGCAGCACAGCTATTTTCAAGTCTCTCCAGAGATGTTAGATCGGGTTCAAGTCCGGGCACTGGCTGGGCCACTCAAGGACGTTCAGAGACTTGTCCCGAAGCCACTCCTGCGTTGTCTTGGCTGTGTGCTTAGGGTCGTGTTCCTGTTGGAAGGTGAACCTTCGCCCCAGTCTGAGGTCCTGAGTGCTCTGGAGCAGGTTTTCATCAAGGATCGCTCTGTACTTTGCTCTGTTCATCTTTCCCTCAATCCTGACTAGTCTCACAGTCCATGCCGCTTAAAAACATCATCACAGCATGATGCTGCCACCACAATGCTTCACCGTAGGGATGATGCCAGGTTTCCTCCAGACGTGACGCTTGACATTGAGGCCAAAGAGTTCAATCTTGGTTTCATCAGACCAGAGAATCTTGTTTCTCATGGTCTGAGAGTCTTTAAGTGCCTTTTGGCAAACTTCAAGCAGGCTGTCATGTGTCTTATACTGAGGAGTGGCTTCCGTCTGGTCACTCTACCATAAAGGCCTGATTGGTGGAGTGCTGCAGAGATGGTTGTCCCTCTGTAAGGTTCTCCCATCTACACCTCTCTGACCAAGACCCTTCTCCCCCGACTGCTCAGTTTGGCAGGGCGGCCAGCTCTAGGAAGAGTCTTTGTGGTTCCAAACTTCTTCCATTTAAGAATGATGGAGGCCACTGTGTTTTTGGGGAATTTCAATGCTGCAGAAATGTTTTGGTATCCTTCCCCAGATCTTTGCCTCGACACAATCCTGTCTCGGAGCTCTACGGACAATTCCTTCGACCACATGGCTTGGTTTTTGCTCTGACATGCTCTTTCAACTGTGGGACCTTATATAGACAGGTGTGTGCCTTTCCAAATCATGTAAAATCTATTGAATTTACCACAGGTGGACTCCAATCAAGTTGTAGAAACATCTCAAGGATGATCAATGGAAACAGGATGCACCTTAGCTCAATTTCGAGTCTCATAGCAAAGGGTCTGAATACTTATGTAAATAAGGTATTTCTGTTTTTTATACATTTGCTAACCTTTCTAAAAGCTTTCTAACCAGTTTTGTCTACGTCATTGTCTCGGTATTGTGTGTAGATTGCTGAGGATTTGTTTTTATTTAAAGCATTTTAGAATAAGGCTTAACATAACAAAATTAGGAAAAAGTCAAGGGGTCTGAATAGTTTCCTCAGGCACTGTACATACTATTTAGAAAGTACTGTTTAGTAAAAAATATCAACATACTAGGCTCTCCCATCCTGAGAATGTGTCATCTAATGCGCAATTGCATTGATTCCCGCCATTCTTTCATTTGGTTACAGCATGTCCCCTTATCTCAAACACATGTCTGGAAAGATGATTATTTTCTTCAAAAGTGTGCAATGAATTCTACTACATAAAAAGCCAAAATGAGTATAACATCCTGGCATTTAAATTTGAAGTTATATTATACGTTATATTTTCACATACCTAAAATGCTTACTTTTCAGAATGCAAGTATGGGTATTCGGACATGGCTTATGTATTTTCAAGACCTGTTTTTATTTTCTTACTCAGTGAGACGGATTTGATTTAATGAAAAGGTGGGTATTTTCACCACCAAGCGTTTCAGATCACTCTCTAGTTGTCATTGTTTACCATGTTGTACAGTAGGAGGGACTGGTCTATGTGGTGAGGTGGTAGGGGTAGTGCATAGAAACATGGTGGTAACCCCCCGTCTCACCCGTGTGTGAGCATACAGCTCTCCCATTAGTCAGGGAGTGCCAACCTGAGGCAGCAAAGCCGTGTTAATTAAGTTCCCCTCCCTGTGAGCATTTTAGCAGCACCTCATCACATTCTCAGCCCTGCTGTGAGTCTATGTGTTTCACCTTTGACCACTCTCCTCTCTCTCTCCCTCCCTCCCTCCCTCCCCCTCCTACCCTCCTTAACCTTTCTCTCTCCCCTCCATCTCTCTCCCTCCCTTCCCTTTATTCCCCTCTCCCCCCCTCTCTGCCTCTCCCTCAGCCCAAACCACCATTGTGGGTGTGTTCTACCACAACATGCACAACTACTACACAGGGATCAGTCCCCTCAGGACCAGGTAAGGGGAATGGGAGGACACATGACTAGCCCTGATCATACCAAACAGTAATGCTCTTTGTGTATGAATTATCAACCATTTATTAGTATAAGGTTAGTTTAGGGCCTGCAAAAAGTAATGTAGCTCAGATGGTAGAGCATGGCTCTTGCAACGCCAGGGTTGTTGGTTTGTTTCCCACGGGGGACCAGTATGAATAACATATGAACATGTATGCACTAACTAACTGTAAGTCGCTCTGGATAAGAGTGTCTACTAAAATGTAAAATGTCATATTCTCATTTTATAAGCATTTAGTTGAAAAGGCTTGAGGTTGTCGAATCATCTGTTTGGAATGAGACTAGTCCAAAAAATACGCTATCAACTAAATTGTTTACTTTGCACTCGGCGCAGTTATGAATTACCGCCATTGAGAAGAAGTGATCTCAGATAATCAAAGGGATGTTACGGCACTATTCGCTCTGAGCGTCAGCCAGGATCACTTCCTGTGTGTCTCCCCTAGTGGAGTGGCGCCCCTGTTTCCTGTCATCAAGAAAGGATCATGCCTGGGGCCAGTCCTTATCAGTCTCCCACCAGGCTCTCATCTCACCACTTAAACTCCACTGATTGACACACCCTGCCATTAACTTCATACAGGAACTTAACCCCATACTTCTTTCCCTATCAATAGGGGAAGCGTATTTTAATAATGCTGTGACATTTATTCTTTGCATGACTTGGAATTTGATTAAAGTAATGAAGTAGTAGTATAGGCCTAAACAATGTTGTTTACTTTAAAACATGTAGTTACTGGCAGACTTCATCAATGGCATCATTGTGTCTAGAAATACAGCTTTTATGCTCAATGAGTTGGACTGACTGTATTGTGGCCCTCAATACGGCACATAGCTTTGACTGCCTCTTCAGAAATCCAGCTCTAAATGTAATACGTGTAAATTATAAGGCACTTCGGATCAATCTACTTCTGCAACAATATATAACAATATACTTTCTTCTAAACGAGTTTCTCAGTAAAGTGGGATGATCATGATAAACACTCATGTTTACCTCACAATTGATGGTGAGATGAGTTCATAATAGTTGTGTTTCACTCCCCAGTGGGTGAGAATGTCCGTCTGCATGATGATACGGGGGTGTTGCCTCTAAAACCTACTGTCACTTACCTGTTGACCTAGAAAAGCTCCTGACGAGATGCTGTGTTTTCACTGTGATTTGATGACATGACAGATGTATCAGAGTTCCACTCCCATGCTACTGTTCTGAGCTCTCTGTGACACTACTGTGTAGATAGAACACTCCAGCAGAGCTCTCATTGGTGTTAGAGGGACATTCTGTATCATCTCTCTCTCTTAGGATCAACGAGGCGGCTGATTTCAAAGACCATAAGATCCAGGTGGCCAGTTTCCTCATCTCACTGAAGGTGGAGCCATCGCCTGCCCTATCCGTCAACCTGTCTGGGGCTCCGCTCATCAAGATCGTCCTCACACACATCCTGGTAAGAGTACATCATCAACACAAATACACTACCAAGGATTACTCCAGTGTATTGAATTACCAAGCTATGTCAATGGATTACCAGTTTATTGGCCATAAGAAACCTTTCATCTCTGTTCTTAGTGAAGGACTTTAAATTATGCTGAAAAACTGCTTGGAAATAGCTTTCCTGAAATAAGCAGCACAGTTGTTGGGGGTGGTATTCTTACCTTATCAGAACAAATAAGGGAGTGATTTTTTGACTATTTTTAGCTGTTTTCTCACACAGTATGTGAAATGAACTGTGTTTCTTGAGGAAAGAGGATTGTAGAAGGAAATATAATGTGGTTTTCATTTGTCCCAACCTCTTTATTGAAACAAAAGGGATTATGGACCTTTGAACTGTAGGCTTTGGGGAACGATAATTTGAGTTCATGAATATTTTTTGCCATTCTGCTTTTTGGCAGGGATTTAGTAGAGAAAGTCTTGCCAGCTTTCCATGGGAAATGCATTTGTAACCCATAATGAAAGTTGCAGAAATGCAATGGAGAGTTCTAAAGTCCATCAAAAGAGCGCTCTACTTACTCCAACACACACAAAGAGTAAGAATAATCAAGTCATCCCATCCACCTTGTAAAAAAATAAACATTTGATAGTTGCATAAGGACCAAATGACCTCACAAGATATTATCCAATAGGAACTTTATCCAATATTTTTACAAAAATAAGATGTGATAGTTTTCCATCAGCAGCTAACATAAGCAGCCCGTCCTTTACACTTGGAGAGAATGTGCTTCCCCTTCCATGTGAGCTGCTCACTTGAAAATATCCACTTGCTAGTGAATCACCATTAAAGGGGGGGGGGGGTCACAAATGAAAACCATGCGGCTTTGTGAAACCATGGCAATGGTTGTTGTTTGTCTCCATTTTCCCCTGGAAATAAATGTTTATGCTGCAGTGATCTGGCCGCGTTCCTGTGACATGATTACTGTGTTTGTTTTAGCCGACACTACGGGAGAGGGGAGAATGTCTTTCTCTTATGAAGTGCTGAAGATGTGATCCAGTGCTCTTTCATCTTGATTCAAGGTGTTTCTATTTACAGTCACTGCCTTACTGCTCATTGTTATGGTGCCAAAATAAAGTGGTGATAAATCAATGGTTTTCACAGAAATCCCCCCCAGTGACACCAAATATGCACTACTGCTGCTTTTATGAGATTTATGACGAATTACCATACAGTATGGGTTTGGGGTCTTTGACTTGGGAACTTCCAAGTGTCAACACCTAACATAAGACAATATACAGTAGCTGAGACTTACAGTGCATTCGGAAAGTATTCAGACTCCTTGACTTTTTCCACATTTTGTCACCTTACAGTCTTATTCTAAAATTGATTTAAAAAAAAAAATGTCTCATCAATCTACACACAATACCCCATAATGACAAAGTTTTTTTGACATTTTAGAAAATTTGCAAAAACACAGTGGCCTCCATCATTCTTAAATGGAAGACGTTTGGAACTACCAAGACTCTCCCTAGAGCTGGCCGCCCGGCCAAACTGAGCAATCGGGGGAGAAGGGCCTTGGTCAGGGAGGTGACCAAGAACCTAATGGGCACTCTGACAGAGCTTCAGAGTTCCTCTGTGGAGATGGGAGAACCTTCCAGAAGGACAACTATCTCTGCAGCACTTTATGGTAGAGTGGCCAGCGTCACATCTGGAGGAAACCTGGCACCATCCCTACGGTGAAGCATGGGGGTGGCAGCATCATGCTGTGGGGATGTTTTTCAGCGGCAGGGACTGGGAGACTGGTCAGGATCGAGAGAAAGATGAACGGAGCAAAGTACAGAGAGATCCTTGATGAAAACCTGCTCCAGAGCGCTACCGTCCAACAGGACAATGACCCTAAGCACACAGCCAAGACAACACAGGAGTGGCTTCGGGGCAAGTCTTGAATGGCCTTGAGCCCGGATAACTGTTGGTCTCACGGTAAATTACCATCAATTAACATAAACACATTTAGCATCTCCTGGCTTCCACTCATAGACTACAAGCCACTGATGCAGACCATTGGAACATCTACATTTTAAATCCATGTAATATAGCCTACACCTTCACAATAAATCCATGATTTATTTTTGACAGGTCTAAAGAAACATTTTATGAAGAAAATGTAGTCTATTTCAGAAGAACAGAAAAGCATACTCTGAGTTATGTTAGGTCCTGATCTGGCTATGCCAAATGGCTGTGGGCTAAACTAGTTTATTTAGCAGACAAGATTTGCTTAGAATTTCGTGGCATTATTTTATAGTATGAAGAATACAATTGAACAAAGCTGAATAAAATAGAAAGCATATTTTTTCCAAACGATTTGAGGGAGTGCACACATGCGGCTATTCTGTGTTGAACAGTTAACAAAGAAATAGGTATTCCTATATGGTTAATATAGAGTTTAACTTTAGTTGTTCTACAAACGTTGGGCTATATGTTTTGAAGTTTAACACATTGTAAGGCTGCATAATGCGACTCTAATGAGCTCTGCTTTGTTTTTTGTGCAGGCTGTACACACTTCATCAGTCCCTCATTCACAATTTGAGAAGCACTTGATAATGCCTCAAATTTCCCGGTGGCATCCCCTTTCTGTGGCCATAATGCACCCTCAAAAAATATATGCCTTTTGCGGCCCTTCTCCCTGAGTGCTACATGCTCCGAAGCACCTCTCACTCACATGGCACTCAATCACGTTCCAAGGTGCATACTGAAGATATTGGAAGAACTGTCCACATTTACTTTTCATCAGTCATCAACATGAGTAAGCCTATGTCAATCTACTATAGTACAAAAGTTTACCTATTCTGTGCGATAAATAAATATTCCAAATATAGTCTGGGACAGTTGTGGGATACAATAGTTCCCAAAATAATAAAATAATACAACCACTTGAATCAAAATAATTTTTTACACAATGAGGCTGACGCAACAGATCAGAACGTTTAGCTTAAAATGTTGATGAACTATCAGGCTATTTCTTCACATGATAAGCGCAGCAATGTGCACACGGCAGTAGGCTATAAGAGTGAATGTTCCATTATAGGGAAAACACCACAAATGCGATTATGCATGTAATGCATTTATTATAAAGGTGCATTTTTATGGTGAAAATGTTCTTCCCCAAACTTGAAACTCACGTGCTGCTTATGTATACCAGTTAGGCTCTACACCCCTTGTAAAGCAGATTAATGTGCTTAATTTTAAGTTATTTAAGTTATTTGGCCACCTTAGTTGTGATACAAACCTTATCAAAACATATAGGCCTATGGGCTAAACTACATGAGGTGTGTGAATATGATTAGAAAAAGTTGTCATTTCTGCACTTAAATAGTGAATGGAGGACGCTTTACCCGTCGTTCATTTTCATGCCAGCCAGGTAGGCTATACTCCTGTTGTAAAGATAATCATTGTGCTTAATATTAGGAAAGTTGAGAAATGAATATAGTAGGCCTAGCCTATAGAAAGCTGATCCTCCTCTTTTTAGTAGAGGCCATCACTCTGTTTTCTCGTGCAATTGCATAGCCTATAGAAATGTTGCGCATCATGAGCTCATTGACTCTCATTAAGTGTTTGATTAGATTTTCGACTGCGTTTGCATTGATGTCAGAGTGATTTAGAGGGACAATAGAGTGCTGAGTACCAAGTTTGGTAGGATACTAATGACTAGGATACTAATGACCATCAGCAGCATCAGAGCTTGGAGAAGCCTAATTACCGTGATTAAACGGTCACGTGGAACTTGACTGCCTTCAAGACTCGTGACCGCCGGTGTGGCGGTAATACGGTCACCGCAACAACCCTAGGAGAGACCTGAAAATAGCTGTGCAGCGACGCTCCCCATCCAACTTGCAAAGCTTGAGAGGATCTGCAGAGAAGAATGGGATAAACTCCCCAAATACAGGTGTGCCAACCTTGTAGCGTCATACCCAAGAAGACTCAAGACTGTAATCGCTGCCAAAGGTGCTTCAACAAAGTACTGAGTAAAGGGTCTGAATACTTATGTAAATGTGATATTTCCGGTTTTTATTTTAATACATTTGCTACAATTTCTAAAAACCAGTTTTTGCTTTGTCATTATGGGGTAGTGTGTGTAGATCTTATCCATTTTAGAGTAAGGCTGTAACGTAACAAAATGTGGAAAAAGTCATGGGGTCTGAATACTTTCCAAATGCACTGTATATTTAGAAGTTGCATACCTCACACATCACTTTTTGTCTATAACCATAACCATAAAAAACTAAATGTGCTATTACTGGTCTGTTGTGAGCCGGAGGATAGATTCAGCCCAAAAGTGACAGACTATTTTTGGAATTTTTATGTCTTTGGGAGCTGGTGTATACTTCACCCTCCAAACTAGGAGAAAGGGAAACTGCTCACACACTATGTGGAAGACCTTTCCCGTCATTGTTCACTCCGCTCTTTACTGTCTGTCTAAGTCCACTCCCAAAATGGCCTCCCGTGGTGTGCCTCTACTGCTCAGGGGTAGCTAAATGATTTGTGATTGACCCTTCTTCTTTCCCAACGGTTTTAGCCAGCGAGAGGAGAGAGAGACATCTAGTCACTTCATTAAAGTCTGAGAAGGGGAATTGTGTCAGCAGCAGCATAGTCCAGTCAGCTCCCCCATATTTCACCGCCACGGTGCCATGGTAACAACAGGTCCTGTGTATTAGTGACACAGTAGTAGAACAGCAGTCACTTACTGTCAGGTCTTGAACCTAACCACAGTAGACACCTTTGACCATTTACCTCCTTTATCTCACATGGAGGACGCCTGTTTTACGGGCAAATGTCATGAACCATGTTGCTGTGAATGCCTAAAACTATAGGTAATTCATTGATGCTGTCACCAGTCGTAATGATCCATAATGACCTTGTCTTATAGCTATTAGCATCGTTCACAGGGGAGACCAAACAGGTCTGAATGGATGGCCAGTGAATCTGGCCTTGTATCCGTGAATTCTAACCTGTAAGCTCAGACCCTCTCTAAACATCTAGTGAGGTCATTTCCTTCCAGAGCTAACTGGCCGTGTCGTATCAGTCCGGTCGAAGGTGACGCCACGCCAGCCAATATTGTTCTGGGGAGCGGTTCCGATACGGAGTGAAAGTATTATCGGGTCTCTCGGAGGCCTGTGAGCTTTCTCACGCCATTCTGCACTAGTGCTGATTGGGCCCTGGCTCCAACTGCAATTTATTAGCCCTGTCCGATGTGGGTCTGGCATGGGAGGACCAGCGGAGAGGAGAGGGGGCACTGGGGTCTGTAGTTAAACATTAATACATACATAAAAAACCTGCCGCCTCTTCCCATCCCTCTCCCCATTCTCCTCTTCGCTCAAAGCATCACACTGATGGTATGAGGTGAAGAAATGGAAAGAGTCATTTCACGTGGAATGCCGTTGTTGGTCAGTGTCAAAATTTAAAGGATAGAGAAAAGGTTTTGACAAGCAGGACTTGAGTTTACGGGCTAATATAGCTGTTTGTTGGAGCGGCTCCATGAGAGGGACTGTGGGCAGCGGAAGAATGGAGTAGAGTAGGAGCGGTGGTGGCCTATCAGGTACTGGAATGAAAGGGCTAGAATGAATGTTCTGTTTCCTATTGACTTCATTTTATAGATCTTGCTTTTGCCCTATAATTGATTACATTTTTAACCATCTACTGTATGTATTGTAAAACAAAATGGGATGGGAGAATGAGGGAGTGTTTCTTTGGAGGGGAGAGCAGGGTAGTGATTGCAAGTCTAGTAGACTTTCAGAACCTTCCAATTAAGGTTGTAATGCTGAATAACTAAGAACTAATCAAGAACTGGGAAAATATACCCAACAAAAGCTTTTTTAAGAACCCTGATACACAATATTGTTTAAACAAGTATGCCAAAGCTGGTATCAGTCGTCTCTGCCACTATAATAAGCAGTCTTTATTGTCAGTCTTTTTATAACTCAGTACACACCCAACCCAAACCCTGTGGGTGAGTCTTTCTCTCTTTCTCTCTCTGCCTCCCTCTCTCACACACAGACTCTCTTACACATTTGGGCCAGTTCGCTGATAAATCACAGATGGAGGTCTGGCGATTGCTATCCTTCTCTTGCCAGGAGCTTTGCATTAACGGTCTCTCTTTGGTTCCCCCCGCCTCACGTTCTCTCCCCTTTCCCAGAGTTACTTAAATTGATTTCCTGGTGCAAAAGAGAAAGTGATGGTTTGGCACCGTATATTTAGGTAACATTCCCCCATATCCACGCAACTCGTTGAAAATATCAACATCTCTGACAGAGCTTGGTGTAGTATGATTGTATTTATACCAGCATTAAGCTAAGTCATTTCCTAAAGTAAAGCTTGTTAGAATACAATTCCAATTCCTTGAGACACTTACTAGAAATTCAACAGCGTGCCATACTATTTTGCAACCAAGGATATTGCAATATAACTGGAGTGAGCATGTTTGACTTCCAGATCTTGGCATCCCTCCCTATCAAAACAAAATGGCAACTTCACTTTTCTTCACACCTTCACTCCTTCACACTTATCAACACTTACAAAGTTGTTTTGTGTGTCTACCTTGGAGGCTCAGCCCAGACCACAGCTGCAAGCCTTACATTTCCCCTGACATCATGACCTCACTCTGCTATGGGACAGTTGTGTTGTCCAGTGCTGCTCAGATGGTTCCTTCTCTAAATGAGTTGGTGTGTCCATGGACCTTCATAGCAATGTTACCGGTTCATTAAGCCCAAACTGTCCTGGGGTTAGCTTAGATCCAGCATTTTAAAGTGGATCCCAGTCTGAAAGGATCTCATAACAGATCTCAGGTCAGTGATGTGTCACTGTGATATTAACCTGCTGAGCTGTGTGCTGTGGTCCATTTGACCTGCTGGACTGGGTAGTGTTTCACTGCACCTCTGTGTGCCTGGCCCAGACATAGAACAATAAAGTGTTTCATTTAGTGGCTAATTTCAGCTACAGTAAATATTGCTGTGGAGAGATGCATATGTTTGCACTTTCTACATGTAGTGGAACCAGACACAGGGTTTAGCTTATACCTGAAGTCTCCTGATTAATCAAACACTAAGGCAACAAAGGAAGTTCATTCATGTTTCCCGTGGAATGATGTCACTAATTGTCACGGAGTGGAAGCAGAAATGACCAAGGCGCAACGCAGCTGTAGTTCGACATAATTTATTTAACTCGAACTTCACAACAAAACAATAAATCATTGAAATATACAGTCCTGTGAATGAGTGGGTGCTCACAATTAACACAAACACTACAATGAACCACAAACAGTGAACTCCAACATACTAAATAGGGTCCCAAATTAGAGACGCAAAGCAGCTGCCTCTAATTGGGGACCAACACAAACCCCCATAGACTTTAATAGAAACCCCTATCACGCCCTGACCTAGACAACCATAGAGAAACCTGAGGCCTCTCTATGGTCAGGGCGTGACAGTACCCCCCCCCCCCTAAAGGTGCGGACTCCGGCCGCAAAACATGTGAACTAGATGGGGAGGGTTTGGGAGGGAACTTGTGTTGGTGGCGGCTCCAGCCCCAGCTCAGGACGTAGCGCCAGGTCGGGCGGAGGTTCCCACCATGTAGCCGGGCTGGCTGCCGGTCCCGGACTGGGCACCGGCGCAGTGGACAGCTCCGGCTCTGGAGCTGGGGTGGAGACCGGGCCCGGACTAGGCACCGGCGTAGATGACGACTCCGGCTCTGGAGCGGGGCTGGCGACCGGTCTCGGACTGGCCACCGGTGTGGCAGACGGCTCCGACTCTGGAGCACCAGTGTGGCAGATGGCTCCGGCCCTGGAGCGGGGCTGGGCACCGGTGCAGAGGACGGCTCCAGCTCTGGAGCGGGGCTGATGACCGGTCCCGGACGGGGCACCGGTGGAGTGGACGGCTCCAGCTCTGGAGCAGGGATGATGACCGGTCCCGGACGGGGCACCAGTGGAGCGGACGGTTCCGTCTCTAGCGAGGGGCTGACAACCGGTCCCGGACGGGCACCGGTGGAGAGGACGGCTCCAGCTCTGGCGAGGTGCTGACGACCGGTCCCGGACGGGCACCGGTGGAGAGGACGGCTCCAGCTCTGGCGAGGTGCTGAAGACCGTCCCGGGCTGGGCACCGGTGTGGCAGGCTTCTCAGGCACTGGAGCGGGGCTGACGACCGGTCCCAGGCTGGGCACCGGTTGGGAGAACGGCTGCGGCTCTGGAGAAGTGCTGACGACAGGTCCCGGGCTTGTCACCGGTGTAGCTGGTGGCTCCGGTCCTGGAGCTGGGTTGGGAAGCCGCGCCACCCACGCTCTCCACCAGATTGCCTGCATATCCCACGGCAAGGTGTTAAAGCCCTCCGGAGGCCAATCTCCCCCCAATACCATTATATGTCTGGATCAGGGCTGGAGACCGGCTGGAGACCGATTGGGCACCGGACTGTTGACACGCACTGGAGGTCTGGTGAGTGGAGCCGGCACATGATGCACCGGACTGGTGACACTCACTGGAGATCGGGTGCGGGGAGCCGGCACAGGACGTACCGGGCTGAGGAGATGCACTGGAGGTCTGGTGCATGGAGCTGGCACAGGTTGCACCGGGCTGGTGACACGCACTGGAGATCGGGTGCGGGGAGCCGGCACAGGATGTACCGGGCTGAGGAGATGCACTGGAGGTCTGGTGCGTGGAGCCGACACAGGTTGCACCGGGCTGGTGACACGCACTGGAGATCGGGTGCGGGGAGCCAGCACATGACGTACCGGCCTAGGGAGACGCACTGGAGGTCTGGAGCATAGATCCGACACAGGAAGTACCGGACGGGACACACGCCCTGAAGACCTGATGCTGGAGGCTGGCACTGGATGGACTGAGCTGGAGCTGTGCACTGGAGGTCTGGTGCGGGAAGTGGACACAGGACGTACCAGATTCAAGATGGGGGCTGGAGATCTGGCGCGGGAGGCTGATTCTCTACAACCCGAAACTGGGGATGCACACTTCGGGCACCATATACTCCAGCTCCGCCTTGTCATCTTCGTCCACCTCCCAATGCTGCCGGCATTGCTCCATTATTCCCAAGAACATCTGCCTCGTACTCCTCCTCTTCCACCGACTTCGACCCCCAATCGTGCTCTGGCTCTTCCTCGTCCCACATGGAGAGTGGTACTGGTGCTTCCTCCTGCTTACCAGACCACCGCCATAGCCCCCCCAAAAAGTTTTACTTGGGGCTGCCTTTGGGCTGTTCGTCTTCGGGGGGCAAAGCAGCTGCCTCTAATTGGGGACCAACACAAAACCACCATTGACTTTAATAGAAACCCCTGTTACGTGACACTAATGCAGACAGTCGTGCTGTTAGACTAGTTTTCAGTGGTGAAGATTTTCTGTCCCACACCACACACCTCAGAGTAATTCTACATTATGTCAGAACATGTGGGTAAATCGAAAATATATGTTTTATATTTTATATTCATTGTGTTTTACATAAGAAATGATTTAATGTGTTTTTTAAATGTAGTGTCCACAATCTATTTAAACTGCATTGCTATCAAAACAAGTCTTAGTAGGACTGTGTGTGAGAGGGAGTTTGTGTGTTAATCCGCTATTTGGCTGTATGTTAGGTAAGATATATAGTGTTGTTGGGCTTTGTGTCTGAGAGTGTGTGTTTGTGTAGTTTAGGTGTATAGTGTCAAGGTTGTTGTACAGTACAGTATGCCTAGCCTGTATCAGTGCGTCAGAATCCTACAAGAGGTCCACATGACAGTGAGCCACCATCCGTACACCCTTCCCTCTCTCCTTACGCATTACTTGAGAACCAACTGATTCATTGTTCAACAGTCTTATGGCTTGGGGGTAGAAGCTGTTAAGAAGCCTTTTGGTCCTAGACTTGGCGCTCCGGTACCGCTTGCCGTGCGGTAGCAGGGAGAACAGTCTATGACTTGGGTGACTGGAGTCTCTGACAATTTTTTGGGCTTTCCTCTGACACCGCCTAGTATATAGATCCTGGATGGCAGGAAGCTTGGCCTCAGTGATGTACTGGGCCGTACGCACTACCCTCTGTAGCGCCTTGCAGTCGGAGGCCGAGCAGTTGCCATACCAGGCAGTGGTGCAGCTGTAGAACCTTTTGAGGATCTGGGGACACATGCCAAATCTTTTCAGTCTCCTGAGGGGGAAAAGGTGTTGTCGTGCCCTCTTCACGACTGTCTGGGTGTGATTGGACCATGATAGTTTGTTGGGGATGTGGACACCAAGGAACTTGAAGCTCTCAACCTGCTACACTACAGCCCCGTCGATGAGAATGGGGGCTTGTTCGGCCCTCCTTTTCCTGTAGTCCACAATCATCGCCTTTGTCTTGTTCACATTGAGGGAGAGGTTGTTGTCCTGGCACAATACTGCCAGGTCTCTGACTTCCTCCCTACAGTCTGTCTCATCGTTGTTGGTGATCAGGCCTACCACTGTTGTGTTGTCAGCAAACTCGTGCTTGGCCACGCAGTCGTGGGTGAACAGGGAGTACAGGAGGGGACTAAGCACGCACACCTGAGGGGCCCCTTTGTTGAGGGTCAGCGTGGTAGATGTGTTGTTGCCTACCCTCACCACCTGGGGGCGGCCCATCAGGAAGTCCAGGATCCAGTTGCAGAGGGAGGTGTTTATTCCCAGGGTCCTTAGTGATGAGCTTTGAGGGCACTATGGTTTTGAACTCTGAGCTGTAGTCAATGAATAGCGTCTATCTGTTGGGGCGGTATGCGAATTGGAGTGGGTCTAGGGTTTCCGGGATCATGGTTTTGATGTGAGCCATGACCAGCCTTTCAAAGCACTTCTTTGCTACCGACGTGAGTGCTACGGGGCGGTAGTCATTTAGGCAGGTTACCTTCGCTTTCTTGGGCACAGGGGCTATGGTGGTTTGCTTGAAACATGCAACATGCTGCCACATGATAGGCATGTAATCGTGATGTCATGATAGACACTGGTCTCTCATTGATTGAGATGTAGTGGGTAGACCGACACAGTTAAGGACAGACTGCTTACTTCACGACTGATTTATTGGTCACTCTTTCTCACTCTGTCACTCATTCTCTGCCTCCCTCTGGCAGTCAGTCTCTCATTCTCTTCCTCTTTTCCCTCAATCCGCCTTTCAGTCTTTCTTTCCCTCTGATTGTCTCTCTGTCTCTGTCTTTCTCTCTCTCGTCCACTCTCTGTCTCTTCCTCAGCTGAGGTTTGAAGTGATTTGCTCGTTTTGCTGGCCCTCTGTTGTTAATAAAGTGCTGGAGCGGAGCTCTCTTCCCTGGCAGACAGTGTGGCCGCAGGGCACCAGAGATAGACGGGGAGGGAGCAGTGGCAGGCAGGCACGCACACACACACACCAGATCACATCTCTCTCTTTCTCTCCGCATTGTAAATACTGAGGAGAGACTCTCAGCTCCACATCACTCTCTCTTTCCCCAGATATGGGCTCAGAAACACCCCCACTGGATATGTCACAACAACAGCCACTGTGTCGCCACGGAGACATTGTGGCTGAATAATACCACTTCTCACATCTGTGACTGTCCGTTTTGTCAGTGTGCTTTTCAACGTGTGTCTGGTCCGTGTCAGAGTGTGTAACATTTTCCCTCTCTGTATTCACTCAATGTGGAAAATTAGTCCCCCGTCCCCTCTGTAACATAATAGCATCATCAAAGTTTCAGCGATAGTAGAGATCAAATGTTCCAGAGTAAAGGGATGCCTGATGGCAGTGTGTAATTGTTATTTCTCTTCCTGGGCTGTGAATGGATCCTAGTTGTACCTCACCCTCCCATCTGTTTCTATTTACTCCCAACAAGAACCAGTGAGTTATTAAACCCCACAGGGCCCTGTAAACTCTTCCAGAGGGTCTTTAGCACCTTGTCAAAGACAGACGTTACCTATGCTGATGGGGTGCATGTGTGCAGCTCTATGGAGCACATACAGTGCATTCGGAAAGTATTCAGACCCCTTGACTTTTTACACATTTTGTTAGGTTACAGCCTTATTCTAAAATTGATTAAATTACGTTTTTTCCTTATCGATCTACACACAATACCCCATAATGACAAAGCGAAAATTGTTTTTTTGACATTTCTGCACATTTATCAAAAACAAAACAGAAATACATAAGTATTCAGACCCTTTGCTATGAGACTCGTAATTGGGCTCAGTTGCATCCTGTTTCCAATTATTATCCTTGAGATGTTTCTACAACTTGATTGGAGTCCACCTGTGGTAAATTCAATGAATTGGACATGATTTTTAAAGGCACACACCTGTCTATATAAGGTCCCAAAGTTGACAGCGCATGTCATAGCAAAAACCAAGCCATGAGGTCGAACTAATTGTCTGTAGAGCTCTGAGACAGGATTGTGTCGAGGCACAGATCTGCGGAAGGGTACCAAAACATTTCTGCAGCATTGAAGGTTCCCAAGAACACAATGGCCTCTATCATTCTTAAATGGAATGGCACCATCCCTACGGTGAAGCATGGTGGTGGCAGCATAATGCTCTGGGGATGTTTTTCAGTGGCATGGACTGGGAGACCAGTCAAGATTGAGGGAAAGATGAACAGAGGAAAGTACAGAGAGATTGTTGATGAAAACCTGCTCATGACCTCAGACCTCAGTTTCACTTTCCAAGCACACAGCCAAGACAACACAGGAGTGTCTTTTCAGTCTCTGAATGTCCTTCAGTGGCCCAGCCAGGGCCCGGACTTGAACCCGATCAAACATCTCCGGAGAGACCTGAAAATAGCTGTGCATCAACGCTCCCCATCCAACCTGACAGAGCTTAAGAGGCTACTTATGTAAATGTGATATTTCCGTTTTTGAGGCTGTAACATAACAAAATGTGGAAAAAGTCAAGGGGTCTGAATACTTTCCGAATGCACTGTAGTGCTACACACAGTCATATCTGTACATGTCCCTAGCACAATGTTTAGATGAGCAACACACTGAGTTTGGGCCATTTCTAACATAATAACGTAATATGAAGCAGACAGCCTATGGTACGGCCAGGAAACAGACACATGCACAAGGCATCGAGCCTCACTGTCAGCTTCACTCTCCCTCTCACTCACTTTTTCCAGAAGGTCCATCTCAACATACTCTGATATAATTTCTCCATTAAGGCCCAGGGAATGAGGAGAGGTGGGTCTGCTGTCGATGTTACACCACGCCAGCCTATGAAAGCTTTGCTTTGTGTTGAGGAAAGATTGGACGGAGTGTTAAGTTGAACCTGAAACCATGGCCAGGCCATAATTACCACATTCCTACTCCTTCAACCATTAGCTCACTGTCTCTGGGGACTCCAAATTTGATTTAAGGAATTACATGGAAAAAGTTAGTTATAATCAAATAAAATGCTTTAAGACAGTAGGGAGTCTCACACAACACAATAATCACCTTTGCTGTGCGGCTGAGCCGTTGTTATGATCTAGCTAGTTAATCTGATGTCTTCTTTAGATGTTTAATGGTTTCTCAGCCCCAGTGGAGAGAGTATTGTTATTTGATTTCACAAAACAAAAAGCAAATAGGTGGTTCATTCTTCCAAATTCAAAAGAGATTGCTATTTTTGGAGCGCACTGAGCCAGCTCCAATGGTCTTGTTAAGCTTATGGATGAAGGGGAAGCCAACTGGAGTCACGGAAAGCCGGCTGGAGAGAGCTGCTCATTTCCAAAGCATCCAAAGGGTTCCATACCCCTGTCATGATGATTACAGTAACATGCATTTTCCTAACAGGTTGCTCTGGGTTATGGGGGTAAACAAACACTAGTGTGGCCATCACATAAACTCACTAATACAATCAATTAAATTGTTTTACCCAGTTGTCCCATTGATAAAACAACTTATTTTCCAAGGGAGACCTGGAATTGTGCTTTTTCAAGTTAATTTCTGTTTAGAAATATATGAGGCCTTCTTTGGCATGGTATTGTGACAAGAGAAAAATGCCAAATGATATCAAAATGTGACATGCCTAGAAAAAAAAGGTTATATCTAGAACCAAAAAGTCCACAAAGAACCCCTTTTGGTTCCAGGTAGAACCATTTTGGATTCCATGTAGAATCCTTTCCACAGAGGGTTTTATATGGAACACAAAATAATTCTACCTGGAACAAACCTACTGGGCACAACTTTGTTTCTACGTCATTCCAATGAAATGATGTTGAATCAACGTGGAATAGATGTTGAAACAACATTTGTGTCCAGTGGGAAAAAGGGTTTTTACCTGGAACCCAAAAGGGTTCTCCTATGGGGACAGCCACAGAAACCTTTTTTCTAAGAGGTTTGGGAAGTAGCCTAGAGTTGGTTTGGGAAGTAGCCTAGAGCTGCAACCCGTGAAATTATAACCTTTGTTTTCATTGTTCAGAACAGGGATCAGCAGGGTCAAGCCTTAAACCAGAGCAACAAAGTGTACCTCTACTGTGCCTTTCTCGACTACAGGTTGGTTTACATATTCACACTAAGATATGGCTAGAACTATGTTAATGAAATTGTGACGTAACAGTACTGTATGTGGATAAGAAGATTGTGTTGCCATAGGCTAAATTTATAAGGCACTTTAGTATAATGTGTTTTATAAATTAGGAAAATATATAGTCTAGTCTTGAGTATGAATCATATTCAAATACATTCCATCCATGATACATAGAACCAATAGATTTGGCATAGTATATCTTGAGTGAGGGAGTGCAGCAACCTTCTGTAAAAACACTGACATTCGATTTAACTCTAACTATAAATCATTGTGCACTCCCTCACTCAAGATATACTGTGCCAAATCTATTGATTCTATGTATCATGGATGGAATGTATATTGTTAGTGTTTTATTTGGACTCAATGCTTACTCTCCCCTTCCCCTTGTACTTCATGAAAACAAATTGAAATACTTAAAAATGAAATTCAGCAAAACATGTGTTAATGGGCCTCCCACATAACCTTTATACTTAGAATATAATCATATATAATATCATTGCTATTATGATGTCTGTTTGTCTACTTGCATCTCTGTCCGAGCTTATTGTGTGTCTCTGTGTCTCTGTGTGTGTCTCCGTCCTCTACCTGATTGGCTGCCTCCTGTGTCTCTGTCCTCTACCTGATTGGCTGTCTCCTGTGTCTCCGTCCTCCACCTGATTCGCTGTCTCCTGTGTTTCCGTCCTCTACCTGATTGGCTGTCTCCTCTGTACTTATGTCTGTCTATCCTCTGTCAGTTCAAAGGAGGGTGTTTGGTCCAATGAGGGCTGTGTGCGGTCCGGAGGGAACATGTCCTACTCGGTGTGTCTGTGTAATCATCTCACCAACTTTGCCATCCTCATGCAGGTGGTGCCCATGGAGGTAAGATCCCCTCTCCTCTCCTCCACAACATGTCCCTTGTCCCTCTTTGTTCTTGTTTATCCATCAATGTACCACAGTATGTGATTCATATGTATTTGGACAGGTAATTTATGGGTCCAGAGTAATAACTTTGGTTTCACTAGTGCTTTAATAGGGCATTGCTGCGGACTACCATGATGAGGTATGGTTCCTTGGGGCCTTGACATGAGGCAATGGTCCATGCCTCACAGACCATCTATTACCTGGCATAGGGATTCTCATTCTAAACCCTCTTTGTAATAGATATACATACAGTACCAGTCAAAAGTTCAAGGGTTTTTCTTTATTTTTACTATGTTCTACATTGTAGAATAATAGTGAAGACCTCAAAACTATGAAATAATACATAAGGAATCATGTAGTAACCAAAAAAAGTGTTAAACAAATTCAAATATATTTTAGATTTGAGATTCTTCAAAGTAGCGTCCCTTTGCTTTGATGACAGCTTTGCACGCTCTTGGCATTCTCTCAAACAGCTTCATGAGGTAGTCACCTGGAGTGCATGATTCCATGTGTGTTATTTCATAGTTTTCACTATTATTCTACAATGCGTAGGTGTGTCCAAACTGTTGACTGGTACTGTACTACTGAACTAACTACATGTCAATATTACACCATGAAGGCCACAATCTCCTTCTTTTTGTAAACCTGTACCCCAAACCTTTAAAGGAACACATTCCAGATCACATCACAGTTTATCACCATTAGTGCATTGTATAAAAATAAAATAAACTCCTAAATAAAAATAAACATGTTCCAGGCAAGAGAAGCAAGGTATTTAACCCTCCTCTGTTATCAAAATGCCAGGAGCATAATCTATATATCATGTGTAGGCACAAATCTGTGCGTAAATCATGCTTGGGATCATTTCCACACAGTGTGAAATGTATCAATATGAGCATTTGTCGAGCTTAGAATGGGGAAAATATATGTAGACATTTTGTGAAATTGTGAGAGTAATAATTACATAATTTGTCGATGTCATTGTATTTCCATTCTGAATATATGGAACATATCTTGATAGGCTATATCATATAAAGTCATTTGACCACATCAGTGCATTTGTTACAATAATATCCCATATAAAGTACAGTAATTTGTTAAATTAGTGAAACCATTGTTGAAATACTGTAAAAGACTGAGATAATGGGGAGAGATAATGGGAAATTGAGTGAGAGATGGCTGATCTTGCTCTGTTGGAAGATTTGGCACATGCTGCATTTCGGAGAGAGCAGGTTTTTAGAGACAGGTGGGACTTTTTTTTTGTTGTTGCAGGAAGTACAGATTGGCTCATCAGATATTGTTTCCCAAAAACAATATAGGATTTTTGCGAGGATTTTACGACCTACTTTAGGAAGGCAAACGCATGCGATTTGTACGCGCTATCTACCCTCAGGTTTTTGGCAACCGGCACTTTTCAGCAGGAGCTGTCCATCGGCATCTCACAGCCCTCGATGAGCCAATGTTTTGGATGCAATCATCAGCAAAATTAACAGTATCATGACATTTCCATACACCGTCGCTCAACAGGTTTAACACAAGGGTTTTCTTTGCTATCAATGAATTCCCAAATGCGAAAAGCTCCATCCTAAAACAAGTTCAATTATGTGAATAGAAAATCGTTAATTCTGCAGAACAGCAATGTTGGCCGATACACCTACAGGAGGGGAAGTTGAGGATGGGTAGCTTATTGGTGAGTGTTGCCTAATCATTTGAAGTTCATTTGCCATTGCTAAAGCAACTTGAATTGTCCATATTGACCTCTCTTTGTAGCTATGTTTTTATTTTTACAGGTCAAACCACAATACTCAATCTGACAATAGCCTCTATTTCAGTCTTGAAAAAAATCGTAGCTTTTTGTGGTTGTTGTATTGTATATTACCCACTGGCTTTAAAGGGATGATTTTGACCATATATGGGCGTTTCGAAATGCAAATAGCCAAGGTCATTCACGAGCACTGACAACAATTGGTATTTATCAAGTGTGTGTATAATTGATATTCGTAGGGGATTGTTTGGGGAACATTCTAAATTCTATTCGTAAGTATAAATATTGATAAATGAGGCCCCAGGAATATTCACCATGTGAGTGTTGTGACCGACCGTCCATTTTGAATAGATTCCCAAAATAGAAAAGGAAAACTGTCCTTTCTGCTCAGTAATGTAGGCCTATTGCAGCAGTCGTCTCCTTGGTGCTATACTTTCCTCCAGTCACTATCTAGTTAGTGAGCAGCAGCCTTATCCCTCAGCTGGATGGGAACATCCCACTCATCAATATTCTGGAACGCTGTGACTGCTCCACTGTCCTAATGACAAGGCGCACGCTGAAGTTAATGGAGAATCAAACCTCAATGTCTGTAAATAACATCTGCTAAATGAAACACCAACAAGCCTTATGCCACACACATACACACAGTGCTGTGAAAAATTATTTGACCCCTTTCTAATTTTCTCTACTTTTGCATATTTGTTATACTGAATGTTATCTGCTAAATATATGTAAATATGTGACCAATAAAATGTGATTTGATCCAATCTTCAACCAAAACCTAATATTAGGTAAAGGGAACCTAAGTGAACAAATAACAACAATTACATACTTATTACATTTAATAAGTCGTCCAGGTCCTGAGGCAGCAAAACATCCCCAAACCATCACACTACCATCACCATGCTTGACCGTTGGTATGAGGTTCTTACTGTGGAATGTACAGTTGAAGTCGGAAATTTACATACACTTAGGTTGAAGTCTTAGGTTGGCCTACCTTCAAACTCAGTGCCTCTTTGCTCGACACCATGGGGAAATCAAAAGAAATCAGCCAAGACCTCAAAAACATTAATTGTAGACCTCCACAAGTCTGGTTCATCATTGGGAGCAATTTCCAAACGCCTGAAGGTACCACGATCTGTACAAACAATAGTGCGCAAGTATAAACACAATGGGACCACACAGCTGTCATACCGCTCAGGAAGGAGACGCATTCTGTCTCCTAGAGATGAAAGTACTTTGGTGCGAAAAGTGCAAATCAATCCCAGAACAACAGCAAAGGACCTTGCTCAGCATGGAAGGCTGCTCAGCAAGGAAGAAGCCACTGCTCCAAAACCGCCATAAAAAAGCCAGACTACGGTTTGCAACTGCACATGGGGACAAAGATAATACTTTTTGGAGAACTGTCCTCTGGTCTGATGAAACAAAAATAGAACTGTTTGGCCATAATGACCATCGTTATGTTTGTTGGAAAAAGGGGGAGGCTTGCAAGCTGAAGAACACCATCCCAACCGTGAAGCACGGGGGTGGCAGCATCATGTTGTGGGGGTGCTTTGATGCAGGAGGGACTGGTGCACTTCACAAAATAGATGGCTTCATGAGGAAGGAAAATGTCTCAAGGCATCAGCCAGGAAGTTAAAGCTTGGTCGCAAATGGGTCTTCCAAATGTACAATGACCCCAAGCATACTTCCAAAGTTGTGGCAAAATGGCTTAAGGACAACAAAGTCAAGTTATTGGAGTGGCCATCACAAAGCCCTGACCTCAATCCTATAGAACATTTGTGGGCAGAACTGAAAAAGCGTGTGCGAGCAAGGAGGCCTACAAACCTGACTCAGTTACACCAGTTCTGTCAGGAGGAATGGGCCAAAATTCACCCAACTTATTGTGGGAAGCTTGTGGAAGGCTACCCAAAACATTTGACCCACGTTAAACAGTTTAAAGGCAATGCTACCAAATACTAATTGAGTGTATGTAAACTTCTGACCCACTGGGAATGTGATGAAAGAAATAAAAGCTGAAGGACCTGGACCTGGATGACTTGCCTTAATAGAAGGAACCATGAATTCTGCACTGTATCAGATAATTCTACAGGAGAATGTCAGGCCATCCGTCTTCGAGCTGAAGCTGATCGCAGCTGGGTCATGCAGCAAGACAATGATCCAAAACAGACAATAAAGTCTACATGACAGTGGTTAAAAAGCGACACATTTTGACGTGTTGGAATGGTCTAGTCAAAGTCCAGACTGAATCCCAATTGAGATGTTATGGCAGGACTTGAAACGAGCAGTTCATGGTTGAAAAGTCGCTGAGTTCTGCATGCAAGAGTAGGCCACACTTACTCTACAGCGATGTGAGAGACTAATCAACAACTACAAGGAAGCATTTGGTTGCAGTCATTGCAGCTAAATGTGGCACAACCAGTTATTGAGTGTAAGGGGGTGTAAGGGCTGGGTAGTGGTGAAGCCGCTAACTCCCATCAGGGGGAGTGGATGAGCCACAACCCAGTCCTCACTTCAGTGAGGGAGGATTAATGATCCCCAATCAGAGACAGCTGTCTAGTGTTGTCTCTGATTGGGGAGAGTATTTAGCTGTCCTCCACATCCACCTGTGGGTGGATCATTGTTCGTTTGTGTTTGTCTGCACTGCCAGCAGCCCATGAAGTAAGTCACTGTGTTTTGTTTAGTTTTCGTGTTTTTTGTAATAGTCTCTTTTTATATTTAATGCCTCGTGAGAACACCTCATTAAATAAAAAGGAAGACACTTCACCAGCGCTCCGTCTATCGTCCCTTATATACGACGCACTGTGACAGGGGGCAATTACTTTAATACACAGGGGAATTGGGTGTTGCATAACTTTGTTACTTAAATCAATTAAATAAGTATAAATGTTTTGGGTTATTTGTAAACTCAGGTTTCCTTTATCTAATATTAGGTTTTTGTTGAAGATCTGATAACATTCAGTATAGACAATATGCAAAAATAGAAAAAATCTGAAAGGGGGCAAATACTTTTTTAATGGCAGTGTACATGCACACACTCACGTACAGTGGCAAGTAAAAGTATGCGAACCCTTTGGAATTACCTGGATTTCTGCATAAATTGGTCATAAAATTTAATCTGATCTTCATATAAGTCACAAAAATAGACAAACACAGTGTGCTTAAACTAATAACACACACATTTTTGTATTTTCCTTGTCTATATTGAATACATAATTTAAACATTCACAGTGTAGGTTGGAAAAAGTATGTGAACCCCTAGGCTAATGACTTCTCCAAAAGCTAATTGGAGTCAGGAGTCAGCTAACCTGGAGTCCAATCAATGAGACGAGATTGGAGATGTTGGTTAGAGCTGCCATGCCCTATAAAAAACAATATTTTAGTTTGCTATTCACAAGATGCATTGCCTAATGTGAACCATGCCTCGAACAAAAGAGATCTAAGAATTGTTGACTTGCATAAAGCTGGAAAGGGTTACAAAAGTATCTCTAAAAGCCTTGATGTTCATCAGTCCACGGTAAGACAAATTGTCTAGAAATGGAGAAAGGTCAGCACTGTTGCTACTCTCACTGGGAGTGGCAGTCCTGCAAAGATGACTGCAAGGGCACTGTGCAGAATGCTCATTGAGGTTAAGAAGAACCATATAGTGTCAGCTAAAGACTTACAGAAATCTCTGGAACATGCTAACATCTCTGTTCTAAACAAGAATGGTGTTCATGGGAGGACACCACGGAAGAAGCCTCTGCTGTCAAAAACAAAAACATTCCTGCATGTCTGAAGTTCGCAAAAGAGCACCTGGATGTTCCACAGCCCTACTGGAAAAATATTTGGAAGGAACACACAACACTATGTGTGGAGAAAAAAAGGCACAGCACACTAACATCAAAACCTCATCCCAACTGTGAAGAATGGTGGAGGGAGCATCATGGTTTGGGGCTGCTTTGCTGCCTCAGGGCCTGGACAGCTTGCTATCATCAACGAAGAATTTATCAAGACATTTTGCAGGAGAATGTAAGGCTATCTGTTCGCCAATTGAAGCTCAATAGAAGTTGGGTGAAGCAACCGGACAACGACCCAAAACACAGAAGTAAATCAATAACAGAATGGCTTCAACAGAAGAAAATACGCCTTCTGGAGTGGCCCAGTCAGAGTCCTGACCTCAACCCGATTGAGATGCTGTAGCATGTCTGGTGTGAACCTCTCTGGTGTGAGAGGTTCACACCAGACATCCCAAGAATATTGCTGAACTGAAACAGTTTTGTAAAGAGGAATGGTCCAAAATTCCTCCTGACCGTTGTGCAGGTCTGATCCGCAACTACAGAAAACGTTTGGTTGAGGTTATTGCTGCCAAAGGCAGGTCAAACAGTTATTAAATCCAAGGGTTCACATACTTTTCCCACCCTGCACTGTGAATGTTAACAGTGTGTTCAATCAAGACATGAAAATGTATAATTGTTTGCATGTTATTAGTTTAGCAGACTGTATTTGTCTATTGTTCAGATCATATTTTTTGACCAATTTATGCAGAAATCCAGGTAATTCCAAAGGGTTCACATACTTTTTCTTGCCACTGTAGACAGACAGACAAACACACACACAAAGAGAAATGGGGAATCATCCTTCACATACAAGGACAGGAAATACGTACAGCATCATAGTTTGAGAGTGGACCTCATTCAGAAACGAGGTCAGGGGCTCTTTCTTTACTTTGCTGGGAATTGTCTCATGCCACAGCAGCTTTCTAATGGTGACAGAGTGTTAGCCAGTCCAGTCCGGCACAGATGTCCTCCAGAGAGAACACTAGTAATGAGGGTCACTGCTCCCTGTTAAAGCCCAGCACGTCATAGCCCAAGCCCGGCACTGGGAAGGTCACACATATTGGAGTCATTTCCTGCCATGGAGGCTAGCCATGAAATAAAAGCAACAAAATGACCTCAAATAGTGGCATGGTCAGGAGTATGGGCAAGATTTTCGGTGTCTGAAATTCTGAAGTTTAACTATGTAACTTACCTTAAATATCCCACAGAGGGCAGTGTTGTTTCTTAGTGAAGCTCAGCTCACTGTGTCCCTATAAAATCAATACTTTAGTTTAATGCTCTTCTCACTTCAGCTTTATGTTCTTTCTCTAGTAATGTGTTCAATGCAACATATTCTGGTCTGTATCCTTTTGAAATTAATCAGCCCTAACATGAATCAAAACATCTAACTTATGTCTGGAATGTTTTACTCAATCGTTATGTGATTCTCACCTTTGCACAGCTTACCAAAGCCCACCAGGTGGCGCTATCAACCATCAGTTACATTGGCTGCTCCATCTCCATCTTCTGTCTGACCATCACATTGGTGACGTTTGCAATCCTGTCGTGAGTATCCCTCCATCTTTATTGTTCACTGACTCAATCAAAGTAAACATATCAAAGCGCATGTGTTGTGTGACACACATGCTCTTTATGAGTGGTATTTACCCCATTATGATTAAATGTTGTATCAAACGTATTTGATACATTTCTTGTAATAGTAAATCTTTTCGTTTGTGTGGCCTTGCAGGTCAGTGAGCACTATCCGTAACCAACGCTACCACATCCATGCCAACCTGTCCTTTGCCATTCTGGTTGCCCAGATCCTGCTGCTCATCAGCTTCCGCTTTGACCTGGGCACGGTAAGTACCTCATAACCGCAGCCAGTGTATCTCACTGGCTAGAACCAGGAAGGGATTTTGCACCTACTGTATGATGATGATGATGATGAAGAGGAAGCAAAGCATGATGATGATGAGACAGCGCATGATGACAATGAAAACTATGATGATGATGATGTGCCCCAATTATTATTTTGGACCTTTGACCCCTATCCTCTCCCAGCTACCCTGTAAGGTGATGGCTGTGCTGCTCCACTTCTTCTTCTTGAGTGCATTTGCCTGGATGCTGGTGGAGGGCCTGCACCTCTACAGCATGGTCATCAAGGTTTTCGGCTCTGAGGGCAGCAAGCATTTCTACTACTACGGGATTGGCTGGGGTACGTCTTGTAACTGTATTAATTGTCCTTTTTAGGCACAAATGTTTTACTTGCAATGATGTGGTTCCCATTCGGATCAAACTGGATCAATTTGTGTTTCCACTTACATCTGTAGCTACATGCAACAATCTACTCTGTAGGGTTACAAGATTCCGGTAACTTTCCCAAAATTCTCCAGAAATCCATTTGGAGGATTCCAGGGTTACCTGCTCATCCCCTCCTAACTCCAGGAAACGTTAATCTGGGATTTCTGGAAGACCAGGGAATTCTGGGAAAGTTACTGGAATTTTGCAACCCTACTACTATTGATAATTAACAATGTTTCACACAATTAAAAGGTTGACATTTTGGGTCTTGTTTTAGCAGACCTCTAGTTTGATAATTAACAATGTTTCACACAATTAAAAGGTTGACCTTTTGGGTCTGGTTTTAGCAGACCTCTAGTTTGATAATTAACGATGTTTTCACACAATTTGTTTGTTTGTGTGTGTGTGTGTGCGTGTGTTTAGCTGTCTGGGAACACTGGGCCTCCACATGCTGGAGTGATTATTGGACATAAGATCCCATTTTTATCATTTCCTATGTTGTTGGCCGAAGTAATGCTGCGATTTGCGGCCAGCTACAAATCAGGTAGCATAGAAGTGCCCAGCAGCTGGGAATATAGGACATCTGAGTTTTGTAATTTACAGCTCCTGTTATTAGCAGTGAACAAAGGCTTCTGATCCTTTATTCTTAATTTCCTCATCTGGCGTAACAGCTTAATTGTTCTGTGCTGGGGAAGTCTGGAAATCTCTGTGGAGTCAGTAAGTCATTACAACATTAAACAAATAAGCATTACCAATAATATAACCATGTTGGTGGAAATGAGCAATGACAAAATACCCCAGAAATCCCTCATAAAAAAAACATCCGATGTCCTCTACTCTCGGTCTGTCTAACATACGTCTAATACTCCTTGCCAAACCTGATTTGGACAGCATTAGACTGAAGTCAATATCAGGAAGAACATACTGGACAATGTATTGTTACAGATGTCATGATGTGTGTGATATCTCTATATCTGGTGATTAACATGTCCCCTCTTCACCCAGGGTCTCCACTGGTGATCTGTGTGGTTTCTATGACATCAGCCTTGGACAGTTACGGAGAGGTTGGGAAGTAAGTCACTGTGTCAACACACTCCAACCTGGACATTCAAAACCACTTGGCAGCACTTTGTGCCATTGAATAGGGTTAAAATATCAATACTGGTGCCATGGCTTGCCTAGGTAAATAAAGGTTAAATCAAATCAAGTAAATGAAACAGCCATTTATGTATAAGTAGTTTACACCAATAGGGGAAACAGAAATGGGAAGTATAATGTGAGGGATGTCAACCAAGCATGCTTTATCTCTCCTCTCTCCCTCAGCTGCTGGCTGTCTTTGAAGAATGGGGCTATTTGGGCCTTTGTGGCACCAGCACTGTTTGTCATTGTGGTAAGAGAACTGAAGCAATCACCGCCACTATAGTTTATTTCCGTTCTTATTGAACAACTAAGTGCTTGAGCTCAAGCTTTCTGTTCATAAAAGTATTAATATTTTGATATTAACTGGTGTATGTTTTCTCTCTGACTTAGGTGAATATTGTGATTCTTATATCTGTGACGAGAATCATCTCTCGTATTAGTTTAGAGAATTACAAGGTTCATCGAGATGCCAACGCAGTCAAGTGAGTCATCATCTCTGTCCTTAGGGCTAAAACCTTAATGGTGGTAATGCTATCCAAACTCTGACTCACTCAGTCAGAATGCCATTAATACACTACTTATTACGTAGTTTGTAGATAGTTGACACTTAAGGTGTCTGTGTCTCTCTGTGTGTATAGGCTGACTGCAAAAGCAGTGGCTGTACTCCTTCCTATTCTGGGCATATCCTGGATCTTTGGGGTACTGGCCATCAATGATCACTCACTGATGTTCCAGTACATGTTTGCTGTGTTCAACTCATTACAGGTCAGTAGCCTACTGTAAATGTACCATTATTCAATCTAATATGTTACATAACATTGGTCTTTATTAATAGCCTTTATTTACAGTAATTGACTGCAATCATCTTTCTTTCTAAAGGGATTCTTTATATTCCTGTTCCATTGTCTTCTCAACTCTGAGGTACGACACACCCTTCATGTTGTTATAGTGTTGATATATACTGAACAAAAATTAACGCAACATGTAAAGTGTTGGCCCCATGTTTCAAGGCATTAAATAAAATATACCAGAAATGTTCCATATGCACAAAAAGCATATTTATCTCCAACTTTGTACACATTTGTTTACATCCCTGTTCGTGAGCATTTCTCCTTTGCCAAGATAATGCATCAGCCTGACAGGTGTGGCATATCAAGAAGCTGATTAAACAGCATGACCATTACACAGGTGCACTTTGTGCTGGGGACAATAAAAGGCCACTAAAATGTGCAGTTTTGTCACACAACACAATGCCACAGATGTCTCAACTTTTGAGGGATTGTGCAATTGGCATGCTGACTGCAGGAATGTCCACCAGAGCTGTTGCCAGAGAATTTTATGTTAATTTCTCTACCATAAGCTGCCTCCAACAGCGTTTTAGAGAATTTGGCAGTACGTCCAACCGGCCTCACAACCACAGATCACGTGTAACCGCGCCAGCCCAGGACCTCCACATCTGGCTTCTTCAGCTGCGGGATCGTCTGACCCCAGCCACCCACACAGCTGATGAAACTGAGGAGTATTTTTGTCTGTAATAAAGCCCTTTTGTGGGGAAAAACTAATTCTGATAGGCTGGGCCTGGCTCCCCAGTCATGTGAAATCCATAGATTAGGGCCTAATGAATTTATTTCAATTGACTGAATTCCTTATATGAACTGTAACTCAGTAAAATTATTGAAATTGTTGCATGTTGCATTTATATTTTTGTTCAGTATAGTTTGTGTTTTGTTTCTAATGTCTGGGGAGGTTTATAAAACATTGCACCTGTTATTGGGCATTGTCATGGTTTTGCTGTAGGTCAGAGCTGCCTTCAAGCACAAAACCAAGGTGTGGTCACTTACCAGCAGCTCCATTCGCAACATCAATGTGAAACCCTTCAACTCTGATGTTGTGAGTACCAAGGTAGAGGGGTCTAATTGGGTAAGATAAAAAAGTGAATTCAACTTAGAACTTTAAATGTGAGATCAATCGTTTACTCTCTCCTTTTTCTCTCATAGATTAATGGAAACAGGGGAGGTGTGAGCCCCACAAAGATGAACACATGGGACAAAAGCACCAACTCAGCCAATCGGATCGACCTCTCCGCTGTGTAAAACTACAGGACTTTGCTTCCAGTAATGGCGGAAGTAGGATGCCATGACAACCATGGGTTCACTAGTTCACTAGACTCATTGACAAACACTTGCTTAAGTATTGTGTTGTTGCCCACTGTTATATGTGATGTATGATCCACTCTCATGGGCTCAAAAGGAAATGCCTTAGATAAGGGGGTGTGCTGTGGTGTAGCTACATAGTCAGGATGTCGTGCGTTTTCATGTAGAGCTCTATACACAATGACACTGACTAACCATTCTTACAGGCATCTCTGAGCTTAGCTTCCATAGCCCACAGCCTCCAGCTCCCTTACTCCTCCACTATACAATGATTTGATGTAAACCCCCTGAAGACAAACAGACTCATGGGACTGTGCCTTTCAACTTCTCTAATAAAAGACAGCTGGCCAGATGCATATACACTCTTAGAAAAAAGGGTTCCAAAAGGGTTTTTCGGCTGTCCCCATAGGAGAACCCTGTTTGGTTCCAGATAGAACCTTTTTGGGTTCCATGTAGAACACTCTGTGGAAAGGGTTCTACCTGGAACCAAAAAGGTTCTACCTAGTAAGAAAAAGGGTTCTACAAAGGGTTCTCCTATGGAGACAGCCGAAGAACCCTTTTCAATTCTAGATAGCACCTTTTTATTCTAAGAGTGTAGAGATGGGAATTCTGAGGGGACTTTGTGAGATTGTAAGGGCCCTTGGCCTTGACAATTTAAAACATGCCATTAACTGTTTCAGATTGTTTGTGTCCACTATATTGTGTATAATGTCTTGAAATGTTTCTACTAAGTATTTTTCATGAATAATTATCAATTTGACCAGAGGCTAGCCAATGTTTTGCATTGGTATATTTTGTGATATGTAAACATAGTTTAGCTTTAACTTTTTTGAGTGTTATTGTTACTTTCTGAATTAATTATGGTTACAACAAAGTCACAATGGAGGCTATAGCAGCCCGGTAATGGGTTTGTGCAGGATGGTTATTCTATTACAAGATTATTACAGGGTCCTGGCTGAATGGAACACTAAGCATTATGTGTTGAACCAATGAAATAATAAATAACAATGTTCTTCTTTTCTGTTTGAAATATTTAATGTCCAGAAAGTGCAGAACATTGAATCTGGCACCAAATAAACATGTGCCTTAGCATATGGTTGGTTGATACAGGCAATACGGGGAATACGGTAAAAAGTGTAATCAAATTAAGACCCCCACAGTTTAATGTATTTATTTATGGATTTTGTAATTCTTTAAAGTTTTTAATGTTTGCAAAGCACCAGAACATACAAGTCACTCAATGCTCACAATGTTTGATACTCTGCCTCTCTTGAAGTTTCTTCTTACAATGATGAGTTGAGATGAGTTGACAATGCTATTTCCCAATGTACCTCATGTCTCTCTGTAAGCTGCAGTATTTCATGTTTTGTTTTGTTTTTTAAATAGAGAACTATTGCGTTGGACACAGTTTGTTGAATTTGTATTAGTTTTCCATTTAACTTTTAAAATTACATAGATCGTTTGATTTTGATTTTTTTTCATAATTTGTCTTTGAGGATACATAGTAATAGCATATTCATGTATTTCACGAACACAAGTGGGACTTTGAATCAGTCCAACAAAGTGTCTTTTGTTGAGTTTCACTGTGAGATTGGAGATGTCTTGTTTAACGTCTTGATTGTTCTGACACTGTACTAACACTTAGTCTCCTACAATAGGATTTAATGTATGAAATAATTTAAAAGCACGTCCTAGTCTTTTTTCAGTATTTCAGAATAGACCATTCTATGGCCTGTATTTTTTTGTTCTATAGTACATTCTATGTTCAAGGTTTCTGTCTTATTTCTGTTGTGGAATAAAAAGATAAACATAAAAAAGGGATTGAATGTAATTCCTCTCTCAACAGTCCTCAGTAGCTAATGTATGTAAAAAAAAAATGAAATAAAAAATCTATGAACTTATCTAGTATCTAATGCAGTGAGAAGTTAAATGTTTTCTGGAACTTGGTGAGAGCAGGGTTGTCCCATGGTTATTTTGCATTCAACCTTCCCAAAACCTTCTGGGAATGGTGCAGGATAGTTGCTTGGTTTTGGAACATTCTTAGCACATTTAGGGAACTTGACAAAAAAACATTATTTTCTTGGTATTTCATTATTTTAACAGAACGTTTCCTAAAAGTTCAAACATGGTTACATTTCATTTCAGTTTCTTTAATGTTCTAGGATTTTTCTCAAACTGTTTTGAAATTACCACAAACATTCTTTTGTGGTAATTTCATAACTTCAGCATAACGTTTCCTACAGGTTTCCTCATGGTTCTATTTAAATTAATGTTCTAAAATAGTAATAGTCAGAGAATGTTCTAAGAATTTATTTAAAAACATATACATTCCGTTCTCAGCATCAACAAAACTCTCTCTGTGCTCTATCTTGTTAAGCGTGTTCAGGTGTGTTGGCTGCGCCCACTAATTGGCCTCGCTGATCTAAATGAGTGCTTGTATCCTTTGTTTTCTTTGAAATAAGGTCTGTTTGAATAGACTAAGAAGAACAGCTCTGCATGCGTAAAAAAAAAAAACATGGCATGCCTGCTCCATCCTGTTGGTGCAGTGGACTAACTACATGGATAGAGAACAGAAGATTATAGGTTTAAATCTCTTAGTGCGTGTGTTTGCATGATTTAGCCCTTTCCTGCAGTCAAATGAACTTTGTCTACACCTATTCAGCATCATTCACATCCTCTTAAGCCTTAGCCCCACCCATCTCTTTCAGGATTCACATGTGAGGCCATGTACTAAACAGAGTGAGTAAGGTAGTGTAGTAAACAACCAAGAAGACTAAAGGTGGTTTAAGTAATAGCCTACAATAAGGAAAAATTATACACTTAATCTAGTCCTTGGCCTATATCCTAATCTGGATAAAAATATGTTCAGATAAAAATATTTTATTCATATTTAATAATGTTGTTGAGAGCAGTAGCAACACTTTTGCAGTTCTCCACGTTAACGGTATATATTTCAAAAAAGCAGTGGTAGCTAGGATTATCTACATATACTGAGCAGCTCATGTTATAGACAGAATTGTGCTACATGGCAGAACAATCCAAACTCTTCTCTCGGCATGTCCAGCCCATCAATTATCTCAGCCAATCCTGGCTAGCGGGAAGGTTCCTGTTTTTTTCCGTGGCTAAACCAACTAGGCATGTAATTTAACAATTGTATTCGTATTTACAGATGGCATACAAGTTTGTTATTAAGGCACATGACAGTTCACATGTTCCAGAAGGCATTTTGATTAAAAAAAAAAAAAAAAACTTTCAAATGCCTCTCTGGTGAAGTAGTGACGTGACATACACCTAGCTTCTTGAAATGGGTCACATATTTCAGTCTTCTGTGACGTATACAAAGTGTAATATTGGCCACTCAGGAACATTCATTGTGTTCTTGGTAAGCAACTCCAGTGTAGATTTGGCCTTGTGTTTCAAATCAAATCAAATGTTATTGGTCATATACACATATTTAGCAGATGTTATTGCGGGTGTAGTGAAATGCTTGTGTTGCTAGCTCCAACAGCGCAGTAGTATCTAACAATTCACAACAATACACAAATCTAAAAGTAAAATAATGGAATAAAGAAATATATAAATATTAGGATGAGCAATGTCAGAGTGGCATTGACTAAAATACAGTAGAATAGAATACAGTATATACAGTGCCTTCGGAAAGTATTCAAACCAATTAACTTTTTCCACATTTTGTTACACTACAGCCTTATTCTAAAATTGATTAAATAAATGAAAATCCTCAGCAATCTACACACAATACCCCATAATGAAAAAAACAGATTTTTTGACATTTTTGCAAATGTATTAAAAATTAAAAACAGAAATACCTTATTTACATAAGTATTCAGTTCCTCTGTGGAAATGGAAGAACCTTCCAGAAGGACAACCCTCTCTGCAGCACTCCACCAATAAGGCCTTTATGGTAGAGTGGCCAGACGGAAGCCACTCCTCAGTAAAAGGCACATGACAGCCCATTTGAAGTTGGCCAAAAGGCATCTAAAATTCTCTCAGACCATGAGAAACAAGATTATCTGGTCTGATTAAATCAAGATTGAACTCCTTGGCCTGAATGCCAAGCATCACGTCTGGAGGAAACCTGGCACCATCCCTACGGTGAAGCATGGTGGTGGCAGCATCATGCTGTGAGGATGTGTTTCAGCGGGGACTGTGGGACTGTGAGACTAGTCAGGATCGAGGCAAAGATGAACGGAGCAAAGTACAGAGAGATCCTTGATGAAAACCTCAGACCTCAGACTGGGGAAAAGGTTCACCTTCCAACAGGACAATGACCCTAAGCACACAGCCAAGACAACACAGGAGTGGCCTGTGAATGTCTCTGAATGCCCTTGAGTGGCCCAGCCAGAGCCCGGACTTGTACCCGATCTAACATCTCTGGAGAGACCTGAAAATAGCTGTGCGGCGACGCTCCCCATCCAACCTGACAGAGTTTGAGAGGAGAAACTCCCCAAATACAGGTGTGCCAACCTTGTAGCGTCATACCCAAGAAGACTTGAGGCTGTTAAATCGCTGCCAAAGGTGCTTCAACAAAGTACTGAGTAAAGGGCCTGAATACTTATGTAAATGTGATATTTCAGTTCTTTATTTTTTATAAATTAGCAAACATTTCTAAAAAACTGTTTTTGCTTTATCATTATGGGGTATTGTTTGTAGATTGATGAGGGAAAAAAACAATTGAATCAATTTTAGAATAAGGCTGTAAACTAACCAAATGTGGAAAAGGTCAACGGGTCTGAATACTTTCCCAAGGCACTGCAGATATGAGATGAGTAAATCATTATGTAAACATTATTAAACTGACTAGTGTTTCATTATTAAAGTGGTCAGTGATTCCATGTCTATGTATATAGGGCAGCAGCCTCTAAGGTGCAGGGTTGAGTAGCCGGGTGGTAGCTGGCTAGTGATTGCTATTTAACAGTCTGATGGCCTCGAGATAGAAGCTGTTTGTCAGTCTCTCGGTCCCAGCTTTGATGCACCTGTCCTGACCTCTCCTTCTGGATGATAGTGGGGTGAACAGGCCGTTGCTTGGGTGGTTGATGTTGATGTCCTTGATGATCTTTTTGTCCTGGAGGGCAGGCAGCGTGCTCCCAGTGATGAGTTGGGCAGACCGTACCACCTTCTGGAGAGCCCTGCGGTTGCGGGCGGTGCAGTTGCTGTACCAGGCGGTGATACAGCCTGACAGGATGCTCTCAATTGTGGATCTGTAAAAGATTCTGAGGGTCTGAGGTGCTGTTGCGCCTTCTTCACCACATTGTCTGTGTGGGTGGACCATTTCAGATTGTCAGTGATGTGTACGCCGAGGAACTTGAAGCTTTCCACCTTCTCCACTGCAGTCCCACTGTTTCCGGAAGTCCACGATCAGCTCTTTCATTTTGTTGAAGTTGAGGGAGAGGTTATTTTCCTGGCACCACTCCTCCAGGGCCCTCACCTCCTCCCTGCAGGCTGTCTCATCATTGTTGGTAATCAGGCCTACTACTGTTGTGTGTTCTGCAAACTTGATGATTGAGCTGGAGGCGTGCGTGGCTACGCAGTCATGGATGAACAGGGAGTACAGGAGGGGGCTGAGCGCACACCCTTGTGGCGCCCCTGTGTTGAGGATCAGAGAAATTTTGGATTTGTTTCCTACCTTCACCACCTGGGGGCGGCCCGTCAGGATGTCCAAGACCCAGTTTCACGGGGAGGGGTTCAGACCTAGGGTTATTGTCCTGCTGAAAGGTGAATTAATCTCTCAGTGTCAACGTGGAAAGCATCTGGTTTTCCTCTAGGATTTTGCCTGTGCCTAGCTCCATTCCATAAATGTTTTATCCTGAAAAACTCCCCAGTCCTTAACGATTACAAGCATACACATAACATGATGCAGCCATCACTATGCTTGAAAATAGTGAGAGTAATGTGTTGTATTGGATTTGCCTTTAACATGGCACGTGTATTTAAGACAAAAAGTTAATTGTTTTGCCTAATTTTTTGCAGTATTACTTTAGTGCCTTGTTTCAAACAGCATGAATGTCTTGGAATATTTGTATTATTTACAGGCTTCCTTCTTCTCACTCTTTCAATTATGTTAGTATTATGGAGTAACTAAAGTGTTGCTGATCCATCCTCAGTTTTCTCTTGTAATAGCCATTAAGATCTGTAATTGTTTAAAAAGTCACCATTGGCCTGATGGTGAAATCCCTGAGCGGTTTCCTTCCTCTCCGGCAACTGAGTTAGGAAGGACTCGATTATCGTTGTAGTGACTGGGTGTTTTGATACACCATCCAAAGTGTAATTAATAACGTCACCATGCTCAAAGGGATATTTAATGTCTGTTTTTTTATTTTTACCCATCTACCAATAGGTGCCCTTCTTTGCGAGGCATTGGACAACCACCCTGGTCTTTGTGGTTGAATTTATGTTTGAAATTCACTGCTCGACTAAGGGATCTTACAGAGAATTGTATGTGTGGGGTAAAGAGACGAAGTAGTCATTCAAAAATCATATTCAACATTGTTATTGCACAGAGTCCATGCAACTTATTATGTGTGCACATTTTAACTCCTGAACTTATTTAGACTTGCCATAAGAATGGGGTCGAATACTTATTGACTCAAGACAATTTAGCTTATTATAAAAACATAATTCCACTTTGACATTATGGGGTATTGTGTGTAGGCCAGTGAATAAAATCTCAATTTAATCCAGTTTAAATTCAGGCTGTATCACAACAAAATACGGAAAAAGTTAAGGTGTGTGCATACTTTCTGAAGGCACTACATATCTGACATGGTAAAGTCTTATTTTTTTAAGCCCATAAACGTGTGTGAGGTGTAACCTTTTCTTTCAAAGTCAATTTGTTTAAGACTACTAAGAAACACTGTGTGATCCTGATTTAGGGCCCAAACACTAACTATCAGAAAATAACACTGATCAAATGTTTTCACAAGTTTACAGTTGCTTTCATTAGCTATTGTACAATATGATTTTTTTTAAAAAGGAAAAACTGAATTTTGATTGCACTGGACCTTTAATGTCCTATCCCAAAATAAGCTAGCAGTGTTAGTGGAAGTCTTATTGAAACATTTAGTGAAAGTCATGAATCTCTAAATAACCTATAATTTCCATTCTCAGATCGTTAATTAAACCCCCCAGCAAATCTTTCAAGGAACCAGAGTAAAATGTTCTCAGAACCTCCCTGCAAACTAGAAATAAACGTTCCAAGAACAGTTATGTTTGGTCCTTGTATAATGACAAACTAAGGCGTAGGTTTTAATAAACAGATACTTCAGCTAGCAATATCCTTGTGTAGCCATGCAAGGCATAATTCAACTTCCCCACCCTCACATAGCTTGCTGGGTAACGTAGTCTTAATGTTATTAACACATAATAACAATCTGTTATATTTACTCATTATTATCTACCCAAATGCCTAATCACTTTACCCTGCCTTTATGGTCATATCTACTTCAAATACCTCGTACCCCTGCACATTGATCTGGTACTGGTTTCTTCACAGATTATCGGAGGTGATTAAAGATGAGCTCGAAGCCCGGGAGCTGCCCATGGACCTCAACTCCCTCATAGCCTTGACCATCCTGTCACCCTCGCTCGTCCTCAATTTCCACCTCGCCTCCGAGGAATCCCGGAAATCCCTGAAGTCTTCACTTCCGAGTTAATCCGATGTCAGCCGAGTTCTCGTGGAAATCACAAAGGGTTGCCGACTCTCCTCCTCCGGAGCCTATGCAACTTGGCAGAACTAGATTGTCTCCTGCCGAATGGTTACACGGAGTGAACACAAAGAGCTGTCTGTATTGTGGGACTACAGGTCATTACATTTCTACCTGTCCTGTAAAAAGACCCTGCTCATCAGGAGGTATGAGTACGCTGGTGGGCATTACGGAGAATGTCCAGTCTCCCCTTACTCGTACCCCTCTCCATGCCATCCTGCTGTGGGGTGATTAGTCCAAATCTCTCCGAGTACTCTGACTCTGGGGCTGACGAGAGTTTTATGGACGCTACCCTGGTGTCAGAGTTGGAAATCCCCACTCCATTCCCATGGACATCAGAGCGCTGGATGGGCGTTCTATTGGCAGAGTCACAAACAACACGGTTCCTATCAGCCTGCGAGTGTCAGGCAACCACAGCGAGTCGATCCATTTTCTACTTATCGAATCCTCGCAGGAACCTGTTGTGTTGGGGTTTTCATGGCTCCAGAGACACAATCCCCTTGTGGACTGGAAAGTGGGTTCGATCAAGGGTTGGGGCCTGCTCTGCAACACTCGGCAGGGGAGGCAGAAGGACAAATACACCCCGCAGCCAGGGAGTCCTCAATGTACGTTTCCATCGCCGGAAGATGTCCCGGGGCAGGCTGCGCCGACTTCAGGCAATGAGCGTGGCAAAGCCTGTATATCAACTACTGGGGCATGAATGCGTTACCCGCTTCCACTCATCGCCTCAGCTTTTGAGCCTCTCCAGGGGGCTACCATCTTCTCCAAGTTGGCCCTCCGGAACGCCTACCATCTGGTACGGATACTAGAAGGGGACGAGTGGAAGACCGCCTTTAACATGGCTAGCAGGCACTACGAATACCTGGTGATGCCATTCGGACTGACCAACGCTCCTGCAGTATTCCAGAACCTAGTTAACAATGTTCTCCCTGACATGTTGAACCGGTTTGTGTTCGTTTACCTCAATGACATTCTCATTTTTTCCTGCTCGGCTCAAGATCATGTCCTCCATGTCCGACAAGTCTTCCAGCGTCTTCTGGAGAGCCAGCTGTTCGTCAAAGCGGAGAAATGCGAATTCCATCGCTCCACCATCTCCTTCCTTGGATACATCATCACTGCAGGCAGCATACAGATGGATCCTGGAAAGGTGAGAGCGGTGGTGGATTGGCCTCAACCCACCTCCAGAGTGCAGCTGCAACGCTTCTTAGGTATTGCCAATTTCTACCGCCGGTTCATCCGGGGTTACAGCACCCTGGCTTCTCCCAGGCGCTCTTGACCTCAAGCACCGATTCACGACCACCCCCATCCTAATCCATCCGGATCCGTCCCAGCAGTTCATGGTGGAGGTCGACGCCTCGGACATCGGAGTGGGGTCTGTCCTGTCCCAGCGTTCGGCCCAAGACCAAAAGCAGCATCCCTGCGCTTTCCTCTCCCATTGTCTCAACACCACTGAAAGGAATTACGATGCGGGTAACCGAGAACTACTTGTGGGGAAGATGGCGTTGGAGGAGTGAAGGCACTGTTTAGAGGGGGCGGAACACCCTTTCATAGTGTGGATGGATCGCAAGAACCTAGAACATCTCCACACCACCAAACGCCTCAACTCCAGGAAAGCTCGATGGGCCCTGCTATTCTCTCGGTTCAACTTCACCATCTCCTACCGCCCGGGGTCCAAGAATGTAAAGCCGGATGTACTTTCACTCCTCTATTGCCCCACTGCTACCCCATCGGACCCCGAGACCATTCTCCCTACCTCTTGTCTCGCGGCTGCACTCATCTGGGGTATAGAGAACCAGGTCCGTGAGGTGCAGTGTTCCCAGCCGGACCCCGGGCTTATTCCTCCCGACTGGCCGGCCATCCTGGCTCCCGTCGGACCCTGGCCTTTATACAACAACATTTTTGGTGGCCCACCTTGGATCCTGAAGTCTCCGAGTTCGTCACCGTGTGTGCTCAGAATAAAAAACTGTCTGGCCTCCTTCAACCTCTTCCCATTCCTCACCGCCCCTGGTCCCATATATCCCTGGACTTCGTCACAGGTCTCCATCCATCGGATGGCGACACCACTAACCTCACGGTGGTGGATAGGTTTTCCAAAGCCGCCCACTTCATTCCCCTTCCCAAGTTACCCTCAGCCAAGGAAAAGGCCCAGCTCATGGTCCAGCACATCTTCCGGATCCATGTATTTCCAGTGGTCTCCGATCGCAGTCCTCAGTTCTCGTCCAGGTTCTGGAAGGCGTTCTGCACCCTCATTGGGGCATCGGCCAGCCTGTCCTCCGGTTTTCACCCCCAATATAACGGCCAGTCAGAGTGAGCCAATCAGGACCTGGAGACAACTCTTAGTTGCCTAGTCTCCGCCAACCCCACCACCTGGAGCCAGCAACTTGTGTGAGTGGAATACGCCCGCAACACACTTCCCTGCTCGGCCACTGGTCTCTCGCCGTTAGAGTGTTCCATGGTTTATCAGCCCCCGCTCTTCCCTGAGCAAGAGGAAGAGGTCAGTATACTCACGGCCCGGATGTTCATCCGCCGCTGTCGCCGTACCTGGAAGAGAGCCCGGTCCACCACCAGACCCCTGCTCCCCGCTATCGTCTCGGGCAGAGGGTATGGCTGTCCATTCCGGATCTGCCCCTCCTTGTGGAGTCCGCAAAATTTCTCCCCGTTTTATCGGCCCTTTCCCCATCTCTAAGATTCTTAGCCCATCTGCTGTTTGTCTCCTGTTGCCACGCACCCTCCCTATACATCCCACGTTCCATGTGTCTAGAATTAAACTCCTGTCTCACAACCCTTTGTCTCCTGTATCCAGGAGATGTCCTGTACCTGCCTGCCGTCCTGTACCTGCCTGACTCTGATTTTTATCACGACTCTTTCCCTGCCTTGACTACCCTTTTTGCCTGCCTCTATCCACCTCCTTTGTCTGCATCTGGGTCTTAGCCTGAGCCGTGATACAGAGCTAGGCTGAAACACCTGCATTTTGGAGCTGTTACACTGTTTGCAAACTATATTAATGTCAAAATAAACAGACCCCCCCCAAAAGAAAAATACAATGTTTTTTTTTTTTTTTTAGCTAAATGGTGGGGCTTTTTTGAACGACGGGCTGTCACTGAGTACCATTCCACTAATTCCACTCCAGCCATTACCAGGAGCCCATCCTCCCCAATTAAGGTGCCACCAACCTCCTGTGACTTTGAGGTATGTTTTCTCCCGTTTGGGGGGAGCACCAGCTAAATTGACCATGTGTGGGCCGGTGGATGATTCTAGTAGAAGGCAGGAGCTGTGGCCTAATTTTGCGATCATGCCAGCATGTCTTGTTTTGTAGACATGCTACTGCCCGTTCTGCGCCTGCCTGCCTGCTCGTCCCATTAGACTGGCACATTCAAAATCCAGAACGCAAAAACGTTCTGAGCGCTGCCCTGCTACATTATGGGAGGGAGCACGTAGAAAAATACTATTTGAAGTGGCAATGATACAAAAGAAAATGGTAGTGGAGCCATGGTTTCAGGTGTGACAATGGCATCAGAATAGAGCTCTATTATTATATTGTGTTTTGTATTGTTTTTTATTTCGTCATATCCTATTGGTAGTTACATTTTGTTTGGGTGAACAACCTGTGGCACTGTTTTTGCGCGCCGGTGACTCTCTGGACACAACTACAACTCCTACTGCGCATGCTCACACTCACCCAGGGATATGAATAATTACAGTGGTATCTTTGTTCTTGATAAGTGAAGTATCGCAACACATATAGCCAGTAGCCAACAGTTCTGTATAAAGCTGAAGTATCTGTCTGCGCGTTGAAAACTGTCGTTTTGAGGAGTCATATAGAGTTATATACTACTTTGGAACTAAATATATACGAACGAGGGGTAATTCACTATTCTATTTTGTCAACAGTTTTCAGTATGTTCTATTGAAGGATCATTTTGTAGCCTACTTTTTTACAATGGTGACAACAACATATAATATAGGATATTGATATGTTAAATGAAACAGTCATGATTCAAGAAATGCTAGGATTTTTCATCGGGAAGACACTGCTCGAAGGATCTACCGTAGACACTTCTCTTGCTGTCTGGAGTTGAACTGTGGCGACTTCCAAATTGTTCCAGTGGTAACCTATCCTGATTCCACCTGCGCCTCTTATTATTATTGAACATTATGGAGACTATTGGGAAGTTCGAGTTCAACAGGAAAGACCTGATTGGACATGGTGCCTTTGCCGTGGTGTTCAAAGGGAGACATAAGGAGGTAATGTGTATGCTATTACATCTTGTTAAGCAGGGTTATATAAGTCCTATAGGCTATGAAAAATATTTATTTTAGCGCTTCATGTTCTGCCTTTCCCCTTGCTCTTTTAAGAGACATGACGTGGAAGTAGCTGTGAAGTGTATTAACAAGAAGAACTTAGCAAAATCCCATTCACTCTTAGGAAAAGAGATCAAAATACTAAAGGTAAGCCTATTGAACGACCAAACATTATCCTATTAAGTAGCCTGGGGTATATGCAAATTAACTGTTACATTTTTGTTAATCTCCAAAGCAACTGAAACATGAAAATATCGTTGGACTACATGACTTTCAGGTATGTGTAGATTTTCAACATCACTGAACATCACAAAAGTAGTCTAGCTGTACCTGTCGATATCATCGCACACTGCTCTGTTTCTACACAATAACTATGCTGTCTGACATTGTTTTGCCTGAGCTTGCTTTCACGTGCACAACTGTTGACATTCCATGTGCAAAACATAGCTCTCATAGAGCCCCACAGTGGAGGTGTCATAATACCCATAGAACCTAGCGGTCAAACAGGGAAATGTTTCACATTTCATTTTTTTTTTAGAAACACTTAAAATAAGGGATGTATTTAATTTAAGTTTACACTGGCAGAACATAAATCTAATTTATTTTAAGTGTTTCTAAAATCCCCTATGGGAAAAATAAATGACAGAAAAACGATTGGAACCGTTTCCCTTTTTGACCTCTAGGTTTTAAAGGTATCATGACTCATACTGTGGTACTCTATTGGCTGACAATTTGTTATCGTGGTCTATGTCGCAGTGCTCTCTGGATCTTGTAGTTTTTTGTGGATTTAGTATCTAAGTCAGTAGGCCTAGACCGAGGTTACTGTACAAATCTGCCTATGTGAAGCAGAAATTAAACTTTCCGAACTCTTCACATGTGGCATGGGCCCTATATGACTTTTGGAGTTGGATGGAGGTTACGTTAGTGCATGGACCAGTTTATGGTTTATGGGACTGCTATAGACACATACAGTAACCTACAGTAGGGGAGACTTATTTGTCCAAAGTGGTAGCTGGACTTATCAGTCCCAGTAAAGGTGAGACATCTAATCTGATTAATTGTCATAAGCTATTCACTACTGTCAGCTGGCATCTGGTTCATTAGCATGTATGTGAGTTTCTCAATGTTCAACTCTCAGGTATTGTGTGGGGATCTAGCTCCCTCTGTACTTGCACGGTCCTCCCTTGAAGGCCCTATGTGGCTGTAAAATAACGCAGCTACCAGACAGACGTTAGCTGGTTTGCAGATCTGCTTGGTGTCATTGGTCTTAAACAGATGGCAAGGGTGCAGCAGGTCTACAAGCTAAACAATGGCATTAGACAGCAGACAAGGCGGTCAGTCAGCAGAAATCGCAAAAACAGACAAGTCTTCAGCAGCTTAACGTGTAGAGATCTGACACCTGCTAGGTGATATCAGTCTTCAAAGGAAGTGGCTTTGTCCAACTGTACAGTACTGTGTCTGGCTGTCATGTAATGTATCTGACATCTACTCAAGCCCATTTTATCTCAGTTCCATTTTGTTAGTGTGACATTTGTTACAATGTAATAGTATCTCTAATGTGACAATTGCTTTGAGTAACTGAGCAATATGTTTTAAATTATAAAAATATATAGGATGCTGGTTTCTACTAAGACCATATAAATACAAATTAAACCTGAATCCACCTCTTCAATCCCTCCCAGTCACACCCTTGTCATCCATTCAACAGCAGTCAGCATGAACTGACACGCCACTAACCCTGCCCCCACAATCAATGATTTTGATGTTCTCTCTAACAGGAAATGGCAGGGTGTGTGTATCTGGTCATGGAGGTAAGATTAAGTCTTGTTTGCTTTGTTAAATCTATGAAATGTACAGTGACATAAGATGTAATGAAATGTTCCATTTTATTGACATACAGTATACCTTATGTTCAAATATTGAGATATCACACATCATTGTGCTTTTTCCCCTTCTGCTTCCAGTACTGCAATGGAGGGGACCTGGCAGAATACCTCCACTGTGAGTATACTATCATATCACAAACAGAGTTTTGACAAATGTTTCCCTCTTCTTAACTCCTGTTTAAACTTAACTTAACTTTAAAAGGAATTGAAGCATCTTAACATCTGAAGCATTCTAACACCTTCACTGTGATTGTATGTGTTGCTGGTGTCTGCATTGATACCCATGGTTATTGCTTAGAGTGAAGAACCAAACACCATGGGATAGTGTGAAACTGGGTCACACATAGAGCTGCTTACTTGTGGAAAGATTTGGTTGCAGGTTATTGTGATCAGCTATTGTTATTGTTATTAGTGAATTACATCTGTGAGAGGCTTTGTTGAAGACTTTGTTGATGACTTGTAATCTTTCTATTTTGAAAGAACATGAAAAGTAGAACCATAATCATCTTTGGGAAACACAATGTGACGTAACATTTAGAATTTGGGATAAATGCTTAGAAAATTCTTAGGCCTGTACCACAAATACAGGATTTTTGATGATTAACAGCCAAATAAATGTCTCCCTACACCCACTAAAGAAACATCAGGCCACTGAAAAAAGCTCTCCTTCGCTCTGCTTATAGGACACATCACTGCGTTCTATACTCCTATGTAAACTGATCATCTCTGTATACCCGTCGCAAGACCCACTGGTTGATTCTGGTTTATAAAACCCTCTTAGGCCTCACTCCCCCATATCTGAGATATCTACTGCAGCCCTCATCCTCCACATACAACACCTGTTCTGCCAGTCACATTCTGTTAAAGGTCCCCAAACCACACACATCCCTGGGTCGCTCGTCTTTTCAGTTTTCTGCAGCTAGCGACTGGAATGATCTGCAACAAACACTTAAACTGGACAGTTTTATCTCATTCTCTTCATTCAAAGACTCAATCATGGACACTCTTACTGACAGTTGTGGCTGCTTTGCTTGATGTATTGTCATCTCTACCTTCTTGCCCTTTATGCTGTTGTCTGTGCCCAATAATGTTTGTACCATGTTTTGTACTGCTACCATGTTGTGTTGCTACCATGTTGTTGTCATGTTACGTTGCTACCATGCTGTGTTGTCATGTTGTTGTCTTAGGTCTCTTTTTAGGTAGTGTTGTTTTGTCTCTCTTGTGGTGATGTATGTTTTGTCCTATATTTATATTTTATTTATTTTTATTTATTTTTATTTATTTTTATTTATTTTTATTTTTAATCCCAGCCCCCGTCTCCAAAGGAGGTCTTTTGCCTTTTGGTAGGCCGTCATTGTAAATAAGAACAATGACGGCCTGCAAGTCAGTGTTCTTAACTGACTTGCCTAGTTAAATAAAGGTAAATCAAATAAATAAACAGACCTACTGTAGAGTAACAGACAAACACTGAGCACTGAAAATAAGTCCAGACTCAAAAATCCACAGAATCATAAATCCACAGAATCAAAACATTCACATCCCTAGCAGCATGTTCACTGAAAATATTGACCTCCTTCCCTTACACGCTCTCCCCTGAGATACGGTGACTGTATCGAGAGCATACAGATCTCACCAGCTAAATTTACCATGTGTGGGCCGGTCGTTGATTCCAGTAGAAGCCGGAGCTGTGGCCTAATTTTGCGATCATGCCAGCGTGTCTTGTTTTGTAGACATGCTCCTGCCCGTTCTGCGCCTGCCCGTCCCATTAGATTGGCACATCCAAAATCTAGACAAGCCTGGCAAGGCTCATGTAGCAACAACATGACCTCATCCATCTGTTGCTGACTTATCTACTCTCCTCCTCCGGTGGAAAAACACAGACGCTAAAAATACAGTTTTAAATAAGGCTGGGCAAGAGGAGTCTGCTTGTTATACCTGTCCTTTACACATTTTGGAAGCAGCTCTTATAGCTAGCTATATATTAGTACTGTCAAATCTCATGACCCTTGTCCTACTCATTTAATTTCCCATGTACACCACCCCCTGTCAAAAGTTTTTAAAATTACTCATTCAAGGGTTTTTCTTTACTTGCACAATTTTTTACATTGTAAAATAAAAGAGAAGACATAAAAACTATGACATAACACATATTGAATCATGTAGTAACCAAAGAAGTGTTAAACAAATCATCATCCATGAGTGTGCAAAGCTATCATCAAGGCAAAGAAAGGGTGGCTACTTTGAAGAATCTCAAATATAAAATATATTTTGATTTGTTTAACACTTTTTTGGTTACTATATGATTCCATATGTGTTATGTCATAGTTTTGATGTCTTCACAATTATAAAAAATAGTGCAAATAAAGAAAAACCCTTGAATGAGTAATATTTCAAACTTTTGACCGGGGGTGTATGTTCTCCTGTATGGCCTCTCCTGTGACTGCAGCTAAGGGTACGCTGAGTGAGGACACCATCCGGATCTTCCTGCAGCAGATAGCTGGGGCCATGAAGGTGCTGAAAGAAAAGGGCATCCTTCACAGAGACCTCAAACCTCAGAACATCCTGCTCTGTCACCCTGAGGGACGCATGTCCAGCCCCAACAACACCTGCATCAAAATAGGTGTGTTTTTGATGTTTTGGGTAATGTAGATTCAGCACAAGGAAGAGAAGCTGGACAGTTATTGAAGCAGGGTCTGGAAGGGGGTTGGGAGGTTGTTTGTTGATCAATGACAGGTAGATGGCATATTGCCATATACAGGATACAGATACACTAGTCTCTTAACTTATTAACTTTGAAGAGTCCAAGATTTAAATCTCCAGTTATCTCTTCTGAAGGAAATACGTTTCTTATAGTATGTTTAGAGTATGAAAATAAGTGAAAATAAGTGTTTTGATACAGTTGGATTCGGAAGTTTTCAATTTTTCAACCACTCCACAGATTTCATGTTAACAAACAATAGTTTTGGCAAGTTGGTTAGGACATCTACTTTCTGCATGACACAAGTAATTCTTCCAACAATTGTTTACAGACAGATTAGTACACTTATAATTCACTATATAACATTTCCAGTGGGTCAGAAGTTTACATACACTAAGTTGACTGTGCCTTTAAACAGCTTGGAAAATTCCATAAAATGATGTCATGGCTTTAGGCTAATAGGCTAATTGACATAATTTGAGTTAATTGGAGGTGTTCCTGTGGATCTATTTCAATGCCTACCTTCAAACCCAGTGCCTCAAAATTCACCCAACTTATTGTGGGAAGCTTGTGGAAGGCTACCCGAAACATTTGACCCAAGTTAAACAATTTAAACGCAATGCTACCAAATACTAATTGAGTGTATGTAAACTTCTGACCCACTGGGAATGTGATGAAATAAATCATTCTCTCTACTATCTACTATCTACTCTTAAAAAAAGTGGTGATCCTATCTGACCTAAGACCGGGAATTTTAACTAGGATTAAATGTCAGGAATTGTGAATAACTGAGTTTAAATGTATTTCGCTAAGGTGTATGTAAACGTCCGACTTCAACTGTATATGTTTTTGGCTGTCGATTTTGGTTGTTGATTTTGCCTGAGGATTTTGCCCTCTTTCTCTAGCTGATTTTGGCTTTGCACGTCACCTCCAGTGTAACACTATGGCGGCTACTCTGTGTGGGTCCCCAATGTATATGGTGAGAAACTCCTATTACACATACCTGTATATACCCTTACCTACCCTATGGTCAAATACTGTACATGTGACCCTAACCCACTGTGCTCTGCCTGTCTGTGCTCAGGCCCCGGAGGTGATCATGTCCCAGAACTATGATGCCAAGGCTGATCTGTGGAGCATAGGAACCATAGTGTACCAGTGTTTAATTGGGAAAGCTCCATTTCAGGTGAGTAATACACACACTCTCACAATTTTAGGAAACAGGATAATGTTAGGAAGCTGATATTTGTTATTGTTTTATGACTTACTAATGTTAATCTAAAATGTTCTCTCAAACCTCTGAATTATCTTGTACAGTGGGGAGAACAAGTATTTGATACACTGCCGATTTTGCAGGTTTTCCCACTTACAAAGCATGTAGAAGTCTGTAATCTTTATCATAGGTACTCTTCAACTGTGAGAGACGGAATCTAAAACAAAAATACAGAAAATCACATTGTATGATTTTTAAGTAATTAATTTGCATTTTATTGCATGACATAAGTATTTGATACATCAGAAAAGCAGATCTTAATATTTGGTACAGAAACCTTTCTTTGCAATTACAGAGATTATACGTTTCCTGTAGTTCTTGACCAGGTTTGCACACACTGCAGCAGGGATTTTGGCCCACTCCTCCATACAGACCTTCTCCAGATCCTTCAGGTTTCGGGGCTGTCGCTGGGCAATACGGACTTTCAGCTCCCTCCAAAGATTTTCTATTGGGTTCAGGTCTGGAGACTGGCTAGGCCATTCCAGGACCTTTAGATGCTTCTTACGGAGCCACTCCTTAGTTGCCCTGGCTGTGTGTTTCGGGTCGTTGTCATGCTGGAAGACCCAGCCACGACCCATCTTCAATGCTCTTACTGAGGGAAGGAGGTTGTTGGCCAAGATCTGGCGATACATGGCCCCATCCATCCTCCCCTCAATACGGTGCAGTCGTCCTGTCCCCTTTGCAGAAAAGCATCCCCAAAGAATGATGTTTCCACCTCCACGCTTCACGGTTGGGATGGTGTTCTTGGGGTTGTACTCATCCTTCTTCTTCCTCCAAACACGGTGAGTGGAGTTTAGACCAAAAAGCTCTATTTTTGTCTAATCAGACCACATGACCTTCTCCCATTCCTCCTCTGGATCATCCAGATGGTCATTGGCAAACTTCAGACGGGCCTAGACATGCGCTGGCTTGAGCAGGGGGACCTTGCGTGCGCTGCAGGATTTTAATCCATGACGGCGTAGTGTGTTACTAATGGTTTTCTTTGAGACTGTGGTCCCAGCTCTCTTCAGGTCATTGACCAGGTCCTGCCGTGTAGTTCTGGGCTGATCCCTCACCTTCCTCATGATCATTGATGCCCCACGAGGTGAGATCTTGCATGGTGCCCCAGACCGAGGGAGATTGACCGTCATCTTGAACTTCTTCCATTTTCTAATAATTGCACCAACAGTTGTTGCCTTCTCACCAAGCTGCTTGCCTATTGTCCTGTAGCCCATCCCAGCCTTGTGCAGGTCTACAATTTTATCCCTGATGTCCTTACACAGCTCTCTGGTCTTGGCCATTGTGGAGAGGTTGGAGTCTGTTTGATTGAGTGTGTGGACAGGTGTCTTTTATACAGGTAACGAGTTCAAACAGGTGCAGTTAATACAGGTAATGAGTGGAGAACAGGAGGGCTTCTTAAAGAAAAACTAACAGGTCTGTGAGAGCCGGAATTCTTACTGGTTGGTAGGTGATCAAATACTTATGTCATGCAATAAAATGCAAATTAATTATTTTAAAATCATACAATGTGATTGTCTGGATTTTTGATTTTAGATTCCGTCTCTCACAGTTGAAGTGTACCTATGATAAAAATTACAGACCTCTACATGCTTTGTAAGTAGGAAAACCTGCAAAATCGGCAGTGTATCAAATACTTGTTCTCCCCACTGTATAAGAGACTTGTAATAGGCCTTTTATGATTTACAATGTCTTTTGAAAAAAACGCTGATTATCCCGGTTCCTGTTATATTATAAAATAACTGACCATACATCCTATAAAAGACAGCCGTTAGCATATGACAACGCATCACAAGCCTGTAATGAACACCATGTGCACACACACAGCACACTGAGTCCCTCCCCATCTCCTCCTCCGTTGTTGTGTTACTCCTGGAAGTCTTGGATGTTGTGTTACTCCTGGAAGTCTGGGCTGTTGTGTTAATTCTGGAAGTCTGGGATGTTGTGTTACTCCTGGGGGTTTGGGCTGCTGTGTTACTGCTGGGGGTCTGGGATGTTGTGTTACTCTTGGAGGTCTGGGATGTTGTGTTACTCCTGGGGGTTTGGGCTGTTGGGTTACTCCTGGGAGGTTGGGATGTTGTGTTACTCCTGGGGGTTTGGGCTGTTGGGTTACTCCTGGGAGGTTGGGATGTTGTGTTACTCCTGGGGGGTTTGGGCTGTTGCCCCAAGTTGTTTAGAGATAGCTGGAATAGGAACAGCTTGTCCACTTTTTAGGAAAAAGACTTGTTTACAAACAGCCAGGCAACCAGGCGGATGAGGAAATGGCTGGCGGCCATACGGCCATGCCTCTGAGACGAGAGAAAACATGGGGGCTTATCACTCTAACATCCAGGAGGCCACTCTCTGTGGTGGACTGTGGCATACAGTGTAGGTTGGGTTGATTGATACTGTGCTGAATCATGTTTTAAGGGAGTTCTAGAGCGCTGTTAGCAAGTGAAAATAGTTTGTCTTATGTTCATGTTCTAAATTATCTGCCTGTTTATTAGGAAGTCAGTAATAGTTTAGCTGTAGGTTGAAGCTGTCTGAAATTCTAAGATGTGAACCTTCCTTTATACTTGGTATAGGGCTATTCCTGCATTGGATTCTTTGAATAGTAATTATCGAGAAGAATGCTTGCCAGGACAGGGTAGTGATTTCAGAGCAGACTTCGGGTCAGTGGCAGGGTGATCATGACATGGTGTTGTGTTCACTTAGCCTGTCCATGTCACATACTGTAGTTTTAGTTGGCAGGTCCTAAACATCCTGTGTACAACCACAAGAGAGAACCCTTTTTTGTTTTTACAGAGAAATCACAAAATGTACACTACCGGTCCAAAGTTTTAGAACACCTACCCATTCAAGGGTTTTTCTTTATTTGTACTATTTTCTACATTGTAGAATAATAGTGACGACATCATAACTATGAAATAACACATATGGAATCATGTAGTAACCCAAAAAGTGTTAATCATATCAAAATATGTTTTATATTTGAGATTCTTCAAATAGCCACCCTTTGCCTTGATGACAGCTTTGCACACTCTTGGCATTCTCTCAACCAGCTTCATGAGGTAGTCACCTGGAATGCATTTCTATTAACAGGTGTGCCTTCTTGAAAGTTCCTTTGTAAAAGACCAAGTCCATATTATGGCAAGGACAGCTCAAATAAGCAAAGAGAAACGACAGTCCATCATTACTTTAAGACATGAAGGTCAGTCAATACAGAACATTTCAAGAACTTTGAAAGTTTCTTCAAGTGCAGTCGCAAAAACCATCAAGCGCTATGAATAAACTGGCTCTCATGAGGACCGCCACAGGAATGGAAGACCCAAAGTTACCTCTGCTGCAGAGGATACATTAATTAAAGTTACCAGCCTCAGAAATTGCAGCCCAAATAAATGCTGCACAGAGTTCAAGTAACAGACACATCTGAACATCAACTGTTCAGAGGAGACTGTGTGAATCAGGCCTTCATGGTCGAATTGCTACAAAGAAATCACTACTAAAGGACATCAACAAGAAGAAGAGACTTGCTTGGGCCAAGAAACATGAGCAATGGACTTTAGACTGGTGGAAATTTGTCCTTTGGTCTGGATTCCACATTTTAGATTTTTGGTTACAACTGCTGTGTCTTTGTGAGATGCGGTGTGGGTGAACGGATGATCTCCGCATGTGTATTTTCCACCGTAAAGCATGGAAGAGGAGGTGTTATGGTGTGGAGGTACTGTCTGTGATTTATTTAGAATTCAAGGCACACTTAACCATCATGGCAACCACAGCATTCTGCAGCGATACGCCATCTCATCTGGTTTGGGAATAGTGGGACTATCATTTGTTTTTCAACAGGACAATTACCCAACACACCTCCAGGCTGTGTAAGGGCTATTTGACCAAGAAGGAGAGTGATGGAGTGCTGCATCAGATGACCTGGCCTCTACAATCCCCCGACCTCAACCAAATTGAGATGGTTTGGGATGAGTCGGACCTCAGAGTGCTCAGCATATGTGGGAACTCCTTCAAGACTATTGGAATAGCATTCCAGGTGTAGCTGGTTGAGAGAATGCCAAGTGTGTGCAAAGCTGTCATCAAGGCAAAGGGTGGCTATTTGAAGAATCTAAAATATATAATATATTTTGATTTGTTTAACACTTTTTTGGTTACTACATGATTCCTTATGTGTTATTTCATAGTTCTGATGTCTTCACTATTATTCTACAATGTAGAAAATAGTAAAAATAAAGAAAAACCTTTGAATGAGTATGTCCTCTGATACAATGTGTAAAATCACAATTGATTTATTAAAGGCAGTTTCTTTATTACAAAATGATTTTTATTTATTTATTTTGCGACAAAGCATTTAACGATTCATGAAAAAAGTGATATTATGTGATTGTAAGTGAACAGGTGTGTGTTCCAGTTGTAACAGACAGTAACAAACAGGATGTTTGTGTCATGTGTTGTGTGTTTGTCATGCAGGCCAGTAGCCCCCAGGAGCTGCGTCTCTTCTATGAAAGGAACAGGAACCTCCAGCCCAGGTTAGTAGTGAGCCCTGCAGGCCTCTGCTCTGAGAATCCACACACAGATTAGGTGTGACTGACTGAGGATAAACAGGCAGATCAGTGTGCTCTGTCTAGTCAGCTTACTGACAGAGGACTTTAGGTAACCCTTGAATGTACTTCATGTGTTGACCTTAAAGAAGCCACAGCTACACCCTACCCACACATGGTTATACCCTGAACTGCACATTCAACATGCCCGCACACACAAACACACATGCAGTGATGCAATGCAGTAGGAGTATGTACAGTATACTGTATATCAGTGGCGGTCGGTGCCGGTATAAGATGAGGGAGGATGATCATTTTTTTTATGAACATTCTATTAAAGCATATTGGATGACTGAAGTTGAAATGATTGAGTGACAGGTTGGTGCTAAATCTGTATCTCCGCTGCGACCAAATCATGGGCTTGTGCCTCCAACTGATATCATTAGCATATTGCTGTCATTTGTTGGGTACAGTAGGCACTAGCCTTTATTGGTAATTGCTGCAATATAGCCTGTTAATATTTTATGAAGGTTTCACAAGTGTTTTGTTTCATTCAGTAGAGCCATTGTCATTGGCAAAATTAAGTTCCATCTGTAATGTGTTTGCTGCAATATAAAATCCTGCTCGTATTTTCCCTATAAACAATGGCTTGACTTTTGATATTACCCTAATAAAGTGTAGAAACTTTTGTGAAGAGTTGGTGTGGTGTGGCTATTAACCTATTATACTGCAGGCCTATTGTCACGATCGTGGATAGAGAGAGACCAAGGCGCAGGGCAGTTGTAGTTTTATTAACAGCGAACTTGAATTACAAAAACAACAAAAGAGAACGACCGTAAACTAAGTGGCACAGAACACAAAACAATAATCCAGTTACAACATAAATGGGTTCCCTATTTAGAGACGATGCTAAACAGTTGCCTCCAACTGGGAACCAAACACAAAACCACCATAGACTAACATAGATAACCCCTGTCAGGCCCTGACCATCACAACATAGAGATAAGCCAGAGGCCTCCCTATGGTCAGAGCCTGACACCTATGGTATGAAAGCGCTCCAAATGACTCCGACAGTTGAACTTGAGGTGTGGAAGAATGTTTTAGGCCTACCAGAGCAACTCCTATAATCGTAACAATATAATGCTTATCTTTATGGAGTTTTTTTTTGGTTCACCTGAAATGATGCTTTAGTAATAATAGCCTACTTGTTACTACTCAATGATCTATTGTTTCCCAACCCTGGTCCTTAAGTACCCCCAACAGTACACATTTTTATTGTAACGCTGGACAAGCACACCTGATACAACTTGTCAACTAATCATCAAGCCCTCAATGAGTTGAATGAGGTGTGTTTGTCCAGGGCTACAACGAAAATGTGTACTGTTGTGGGTACTGGAGAACCAGGGTTTGGAAACACTGGTTTAGACTAAGATGTGTAATCCTAACACACAAAATAGCTTATTTGTACATTTTGAAGTGATGAATTGTTGATTCTTTGAAGTTAAGTGTTTAAACTTGTTTTAATTGTTAAACTATTTTTGAAAATGAACTAGTGTCAATTTTAATTAATCACATATCACAATACAGCAATAAAGAGAGGAAAGGGTTCTGTCTGTAATGTGTCTGGGTTTCAGTGTTGTATTCTCAAATGAACATTTAATTTTATTCTACAGTAGTTGTAAGACATATGACATTGACATTATGATGGCATTACATGCCAGACAAATATCACTTCAGAAATGTCAAAGTTATTGAAATTGCCAGCATTGTAGAGCATTTATCCCCTCTTTGCAGCATGCTGCAAAAGTTCTAAAATGTTTTGTACCCAGTGCTTTGTTTTGTTGAAATGTTTAGTCCTCACACACTGTTGCTCTTACGGCACTAATCTGGTGAGCACCTTTGGAGCTCCACCCAAGCAAGGCATTTGATTGGTTTGGCATTAGCTGATTTCTGCCATGGAACTTCCCCAGGCTTCCCATTTAAGGGACAAGGCTAGTTTAGTTAGAATACCAATTCTCTTTGATAGTCTCTTTGATAGTCTGTGATAAGGATGTGTATGTTTGCGTGTGTTACAAGGTTTGTTATTTGCTTTTCACTATTTATAACTGCTTTTAACTGCCTGCTATTGCCCTGCACCGCTAACACTTTCCACATGACCTACATAGACCCCCCACACACGCATACACACACGACTCAGGGTGTCACAATGCCCTGAGTGACTCACATATATACAGAGGCACACGGCCATACTCATACAGTATCATACCTTACAGAGCAGTGGAGGCTCTTCAGAGGAGGAAGGGGAGGACCATCCTCCTCAGTGAATTTCATAAAAATTTAACATTTAAAAGGTTATCCTTTTTAGATAAAACTATACTAAATATAATCATGTCACCAAATAATTGAGTAAAACACACTATTTTGCAAAGAAGGTCTACAGTAGCCTCAACAGCACTCTCTCTGTAGGGTAGCAACATGGTGTAGTCGGAGGACAGCTAGCTTCCGTCCTCCTCTGCGTACATTGACTTCAATACAAAACCTAGGAAGCTCATGGTTCTCACCCCCTTCCATAGACTTACACAGTAATTATGACAACTTCCGGAGGACATCTTCCAACCTATCAGACCTCTGTCCACCCAATCAAAGGATCAGATAATTAATCTAGTACTGAAAGCATAAACTAAAATGTGGTGAGTAGTTGACTCAAAGAGAGAGAAAGAAAATATTTGAACACTTTTGAATTAATTAATTTCTTCCTAAATGTAGGAGAAGAAGAGAGAAATTAAGAGAAAAATAGATTTCCTTTACTCAGCTAGCATTTACTTAGCTAGCAAATGCAGCTAGCTAGTTTAGCCTGCTGAAACACCCTGCTCAAACAGAGGGATGCTATGTTAGCTTGCTGGCTATGACTATCCAACACAACACTGGAACTCTTCCATGTCAAGGTAAGCTTTTGGTTTTACTAATTTATTTCCACCGGGGCCACCGGTGTAACTGCTTACTGAATGTACACTGTAACGTTACAGCATGATTGTAGCGGGTTTACTAACACGATAGTTCTATTAGCTATGCTCACTATGACGCTACTTTAGCTAATACGGTGACAACGATGTAGGCTGTGTGTTGCAGTTTGGCTAGGAAAGGTTTTTTGTCCTGGTCACATACAGCTGATGTGTTGTGCATTGAAGTCCACAAGCGAAGGGAAGAGGTCAAAGGAGGAGAGCGCATAATGTAGATGCGAGAAGGATTACAACGTGGCTGCTATGAAACTGTGAATTGTGAACTGTGTTTACGCGTGATCAGGGGTGTAACATACCTGAATTTGTCCAATAGAAACTCTTGTTTGCAACTGTTGGACCAATGATTACACCCACTATCAGCTAGATGCAGGCAAGAGTGTGCAAGGCGGTATTTTATGTCACTGTCTGTCCATGTGTCACTGTCTGTCACATAAAATGTGTCTCTCGACCTGTGTGCATCTACGTTGTAAACTTTCATTCATAGGCTAGGTTGTAACAACCTCATGATGGATATAGGGAAATTTGGAGTATCATGTACTAGCCTAAACCTGTGGTTGTTACATTTAATTGTTGAATGGAATATGAATGACAGTCATCCAATATGCTGTAATAGAAATAAGTCCATGTTGTGAATAATCGCGCGAAATGGCGGGCGTAGTGGAAACAGGCGCAGGGAGGCAGGAGGTTAGCGAAACAAATAAACCTTTTAATAGGTAGCTACTCGCCGGTTCCGAAACAAGGGAACCCGGTCGAACACGTACACACCACACACACTCACAAGAGACAATCACCGACAGAGAACAGGGGGGGAGCAGAGGGAATAAGACGCACAAACAATTAGTGACAATTGGAAACAGGTGTGAAGGGAACAGGACAAACGGACACTGAGTAGTGGATCGGTGATGGCTAGTACTCGGGCGACGTCGACCTATTCCGGCATCCCGCCCCAGGGGAGGGAGCAACTTCGGCTGAAGTCGTGACAGTACCCCCCCCTTTAGGGTCGACGTCGACCTCGAGGGCGGCCCGGGGGGCGAGGTGCGGGGCGTCCCGGATGGAGGTGATGGAATTCCCTCAGCAGTGAGGTGTCCAGGATGTCCTCCACCGGTACCCAGCATCTCTCCTCCGGGCCGTATCCCTCCCACTCCACGAGGTACTGGAGGCCCTTAGCCCGACGTCTTGAGTCCAGGATGGCTCGGACCGCATACGCCGGTGCCCCCTCGATGTCCAGCGGGGGCGGAGGGACCTCCAGTATCCTATGTCCTTGGAGTGGACCAGCCACCACCGGCCTGAGGAGAGACACATGGAACGAGGGGTTAATGCAGTAGTCAGGCGGAAGTCTCAGCCTGTAGCATACCTCGTTCAGTCTCCTCAGGACTTTGAACGGCCCCACAAACCGCGGACCCAGCTTCCGGCAGGGCAAGCGGAGGGGGAGGTTTCGGGTCGAGAGCCAGACCCGGTCCCCCGGTGCGTACACCGGGGCCTCACTGCTGTGGCGGTCGGCGCTTGCCTTATACCTACCCACGGCATGTTGGAGATGTGCGTGGGCGGCTTTCCAGGTCTCCTTCGAGCGCTCAAACCACTCATCCACTGCAGGGACCTCGGTCTGGCTCACATGCCACGGTGCCAGAACCGGCTGGTAACCTAACACGCACTGAAACGGGGATAGGTTAGTGGAGGAGTGACGGAGCGAGTTGTGCGCCATCTTGGCCCAGGGAATGAACTCCGCCCACTCCTCCGGCCGGTCCTGGCAATACGACCTCAGAAACCCCCCCACGTCTTGGTTCACTCTCTCCACCTGCCCGTTACACTCGGGGTGAAAACCTGAGGTGAGGCTGACCGAGACCCCCAGATGTTTCATAAATGCCCTCCACACCCTGGACGTGAATTGGGAACCCCGGTCAGACACTATGTCCTCAGGTACCCCGTAGTGCCGGATGACATGGGTGAACAGGACCTCTGCCGTTTGCAGAGCCGTCGGGAGACCGGGCAAAGGGAGGAGGCGACAGGACTTAGAAAACCGATCCACAACGACCAGGATCGTCGTTTTCCCCTGTGACGGCGGAAGGTCCGTCACGAAGTCCACCGACAGGTGTGACCACGGCCGCTGTGGAATGGGTAGAGGTTGTAGTTTACCTCTGGGTAGGTGTCTAGGCGCCTTGTACTGCGCACACACCGAGCAGGAGGAAACATAGGTCCTCACATCCTTAGATAAAGTGGGCCACCAGTACTTTACATTCAAGCAGTGCACTGTCCTCGCGATGCCAGGATAACCAGAGGAGGGTGAAGTGTGGGCCCACACGATCAAGCAGTCACGAACACCAGACGGCACGTACCTGAGCCCTTCGGGACACTGAGGGGGAGCGGGCTCGGTGCGCATCGCCCTTTCAATGTCCGTGTCCACCTCCCATCTCACCGGAGCCACCAGACACGAGGCAGGGGGGATGGGAGTAGGATCGAGGGGCCGCTCCTCCGTGTCATACACCCGGGACAGCGCGTCTGCCTTCACATTCTGTGAACCCGGTCTGTAGGAGAGCTTGAAATCAAACCGGGTGAAAAACATGGCCCACCTTGCCTGGCGAGGATTCTGTCTCCTCGCCGCCCGGATGGTGGTCAGTCCAGATGAGAAAAGGGTGTTTACGCTCCGCTGGACTGAGCTTCTTCGAAAAAAAGGCACAGAGGCGGAGCTTAGGTGGCGCACCCGTGCGCTGAGACAGCACAGCTCCTATTCCAGCCTCGGATGCGTCCACCTCAACTATGAATGACCGAGAGGGGTCCGGATGAGCCAACACGGGGGCCGAGGTGAACAACGCCTTCAGGTGACTGAACACCCTATCCGCCGCAGCTGACCAGCGCAGACGCACCGCCCCCACCCCTCAGTAGTGAGGTAATGGGAGCTGCTACCTGACCGAAACCCTGGATAAACCTCCGGTAGTAGTTGGAAAACCCTAGAAACCGCTGCACCTCCTTTACCGTGGTGGGAGTCGGCCAATTACGCACGGCTGAAATGCGGTCTACCTCCATCTCCACCCCGGACGTGGAAGTACGATACCCCAAAAAGGAGACGGATTGTTGAAAGAACAGACACTTCTCTGCCTTGTCATACAGGTCATGCTTCAACAGTCTCCCAAGCACTTTGCGCACCAGGGCCACATGCGCGGCGCGTGTAGCGGAGTATACCAATATATCATCGATATACACCACTACACCCTGCCCAAGCAGGTCCCTGAAGATCTCGTCTACAAAGGATTGAAAGACTGCTGGAGCATTCTTCAACCCATATGGCATGACGAGGTATTCATAGTGCCCTGAGGTGGTACTAAAGGCTGTCTTCCACTCATCCCCTTCTCGGATACGCACCAGATTGTAAGCGCTCCTGAGGTCTAGTTTTGTGAAAAAACGCGCCCCATGTATTAACTCTATGGCACTGGCTATGAGGGGCAGCGGGTAGCTGTATCCCACAGTAATACGATTTATCCCTCTATAGTCAATGCACGGGCGCAGTCCTCCCTCCTTTTTCTTCACAAAAAAGAAACTCGAGGAGGCAGGGGAAGTGGAGGACCGAATGTATCCCTGTCGCAGTGATTCGGAGACGTATGTTTCCATAGCCTCCGTCTCTGCCTGTGACAAGGGATACACATGACTCCGAGGAAGGGCAGCGTCTACCAGGAGATTTATCGCACAATCCCCTCGTCGATGAGGTGGTAATTGAGTCGCCTTCCTCTTACAGAAGGCGAGAGCCAAATCGGCATATTCTGAGGGAATGTGGATGGTGGGCGCCTGGTCTGAACTCTCCACCGTAGTAGCACCCACGGAAACACCCACACACCTACCCAAGCACCCTCGAGACCATCCCTCCAGAGCTCTCCGTTTCCATGAAGTTTTGGGGTCGTGACAGACCAACCAGGGAATGCCCAACACCACAGGAAACGCAGGAGAATCAATGAGATATAGCTCAATTCTCTCCTCATGATCCCCCTGCGTCACCATATTAAGTGGCGCCGTGATTTCCCTGATCAGCCCCGACCCCAACGGACGACTGTCTAAGGCATGTACAGGAAAGGGAACATTTAGAGACACAATAGCGATCCCTAACTTCCGGGCAAACGCCCGGTCCATGAAATTACCAGCTGCGCCTGAATCGACTAGCACCCTATGCTGGGAATGCGGGGAACATACTGGGAACACTACATACACACACATATGAACAACGGAGGGCTCTGGGTGAGTTTGGTGCTGACTCACCTGGGAAGGCCCGACAGTGCTCTGCCTGCCACCTCGACTCCCAGGAGGGTCCGTCCAGCACTAACTGTGGCCGCCAAGGACACACGGCGAGTTGGTGCTGGACGGACCCTCCCTCCGGTCTCCCTGAGCGCAGTCCCTCCCAACTCCATGGGTGTAGCAGTGGGTAGGCTGGCAGGCTGGTTTGCCGGACCCTGATCGGGACGTCCTCGGGTGGCCAACAGGTTATCCAGCCTGATGGACATGTCCACCAGCTGCTCCAGGGTGAGGGTGGCATCCCTGCAGGCCAACTCCCGACGGACGTCCTCTCGGAGACTACACCGATAATGGTCAATCAAGGCCCGATCATTCCAGCCTGCCCTCGGGCGGATGGTCAAATACCGCCCGAAATTGGCAGGTGAACTCCTCATAGTGGTCCAACGTCGCACCTCCCCCAAACCAAATGGCGTTGGCCCACTGCAGGGCCCTCCCATCCAGACAGGAGATGAGGGCCGACACTTTCTCTCGTTCCGAGGGCGCCGGGTGGATGGTGGCCAGGTATAACTCCACCTGTAGCAGGAACCCCTGGCACTCCGTCGCTCCGCCCGCGTACGCCCTCGGGAGCGAGAGTCGTATCCCTCCTTGCCCAGAAACGGGGGGGGGGAATCATCTGAGCCATGGGCGGAGCTGGTGGAGGAACGGGAGGTCCCGTCTGTCCCCAATGCTCCATGGTGGACAACACTCTGCCCGTCGCGGTCCCCAGCCGCTGCAACATGTCCTCATGCTGTTGGACTCTCTCCTCTACTTGGGCAGGAGCGCTGACCCCACCTGCTGCTTCCATATTCGGGTCGGTGATTCTGTGAATCATTGCGCGAAATGGCAGGCGTAGTGGAAACAGGCGCAGGGAGGCAGGAGGTTAGAGAAACAAATAAACCTTTTAATAGGTAGCTACTCGCCGGTTCCGAAACAAGGGAACCCGGTCGAACACGTACACACCACACACACTCATAAGAGACACTGAGTAGTGAATCGGTGATGGCTAGTACTCGGGCGACGTCGACCTATTCCGGCATCCCGCCCCAGGGGAGGGAGCAACTTCGGCTGAAGTCGTGACACATGTTCATGAAACGGCACTGACCGCCACTGTCTTAATGCTCTTAGTGCTAGTAAAACACAACCACAATACAGCTCAGGGTGTCGTAACAACCCGAGACATTGCTTAGTAAATATAAACTCACTCACAAACATCATCGTCTATATAGTCAATACACACAAACACAAAGCAACCCAACGAGTGACATTACTCTGTGTCCTTGTTGAACACACAGCTGGTTTTGGTTTTTCAAAGTTAAATGTTTTCAAAGTGAAATACGTAACCCTGTGTCTTTTCCAGCATCCCGCAGGAGACATCAGTCCCCCTCAGACACCTGCTCCTGGGCCTGCTGCAAAGGAACCAGAAGGAACGCATGGACTTTGGTTAGCCTCACTCACTTACATTTACACTGCTGTCTGAAGTCTGACATGTCCTCATTTTCACTGGAATGGAAATGTAATCAGTTCTTCCATTGTCAGAGTTTTATTTCTATTTATGTGTGATCGTTTACCCACATAGATGAGTTTTTCCAGCACCCTTTCCTGGAATCAAGTTCATCCACAAAGAAATGTGAGTATACATATAGACCATACAGGCAAATTAATTATTGGATTAGAGCTGCATTTTAGACCGGTGTGAATTGTGAATGAGTTCTAATGTGCAGCTCAAGTTATTTATTACTTAAATAGAGTACCAAAGACATGTCATCACCCCCAGTATGTAGTTGGGATTAGCACCACTATGATTGTGTCCTTCATCGTTCCAGCCTCTCCGGTGCCCATGCTTTCCTACCCCAGCACTGGGTCTGCCAGCTCCTCTAGCAGCTCCTCCACCTTCCACCTGGCCTCCTCCCCTAAAGTGAGTACCCCCTCCCCTCTTGGGAGTGATAACGATGATGAATAGGATCTATATAGCACTTTTCCAAGTGCTCAGCTCAATGGTTTACAATGTGAAGGGGAAATTATCCGCCACCCATTCCAGTCACTAATATTAGATATTTTCCACTCTTTTCCCCTTCAGCATTCCAATGCGGAGCTGCAGAGACTCCAGCCCAAGGCTAAGCCATCAGCTTCCGGGGACACAGCCCTCCACGATAGCAGGAACACCTCCTCTGAGACGGATGACTTTGTCATGGTGCCTGCCCAGTTCCTCAGTAAGACACCCTATCTCACCCTATCGCTCTCTCATTGAATTACTTACATTACCAGCACTGTGTTCTTGATATGGGTTTGATAGTAATAGTTATGTGACTGATATGTCCCTGTCTCCTGTTTTGCTACTTCCAGGTGAGATCACATGTGATATGGCAGACGGGTCACCTGTCCACGGCAGCCTGGGGTACAGTGGGTGAGTTGAGGACATGAGAATGATACACTACATAGCCAAAAGTATGTGGACAATCCTTCAAATTAGTCAATTCGACTATTTCAGCTAAACCCTGTTGCTGACAGGTATATAAAATCAAGTACACAGCCATGTAATCTCCATAGACAAACATTGGGATTCGAAGAGCTTAGCGACTTTCAACGTGGCACCGTCATAGGATGCCACCTTTCCAGCAAGTCAGTTCGCCCTGACTTGACTGGCCTGACTGGCCTGCACAAAGCCCTGACTTCAACCCAATCGAACACCTTTGGGATGAATTGGAACGCCGACTGCGGGACAGGCCTAATCGCCATCTAGTGGAAAGCCTTCCCAGAAGAGTGGAGGCTGTTATAGCAGCAAAGGGGGGACCAAGTCCGTATTAATGCCCATGATTTTGGAATGAGATGTTCGACGAGCAGGTATCCACATACTTTTGGCCGTGTACTGTTTGACTGTTGTATTTAATACAAGGAAATGTATAGTCCTACTGTAGAAAACCTGTACAATGGAGATGGTAATGAGAGGCCCTTATGACAGCAGGTAGACAGACGGTGGGTAACACTCACTAATTCTGTCCTGTTCCTTTGTCTTGATGATACAGGAGCTCTCTGCTGGCTGCTGGGGGTCTTGGGAGTCCAGACAGGACACCATCCTCCTCTCCACCCCTCTGCCCCCTTAATCATTTTAGGTAAGAGCAGGGCTATCTGAGGGGGATAGATGGGGATTCAACCTGAGCATTTGTCCAGCTCACCCTCCTTTAGTATAAAACACCCACTCTGTGTAACTTATGGGTATCAAATTACAACATCCTTTTATGATTGTCATACTACATGGGAAAAAGGAAGAGGAACCAGTCCTGATCTAATTGAAATAACTGTGTTTGTTTCCCCTTCAACCCCTGACTGTGTTCAAACCCTAACAGAATCATTGAGGTGTACAATTTCCTCTCTGTCTCTGCAGCAGGCCTGCAGAGTTCAGTGGGAATAACTACAGCCAGTCTGTGCCCATTCCTGTCCCAACACAGATCCACAACTACCAGCGCATGGGGCAGAAAATACACCCTGCTGGCCTGCATGGCTCAACCAGGTACATCTCTCTCCATCACTTTCTCTGTTGTCTTTTCTCTGTCCATGTACATGTCTCTCTCTCCCTCACTCTCTCCCTCTCTGTTTCTTACTCTCTCTCAGTGGGTCACTTCTACTGTGGGGGTTTATGTATTCTGGACATTGATGTTGTTAATCCGTTTCAGGGCCACCCTATGTTGTGTTGATAGTAGTAGTATGGGTTCCCCAGGGAGTAGGAAGACTAGAGCCTCCCCTCCTCTCTTATCAGGCAGAGTGGGTGCAGCGCTCAGCCACTGCAGGCTGTCAGCTGGAGGTGCTAGACCCTACCAGCCCTCTCCACAAGGTACAGTAGGAATCCCCTCAGACCTCCATTACTGCATTACTACAATACTGACATTCCAACATTCTATTGCCTCTCACCATAACATGTGCTTCTTCACTTCTCTTCTCCCAGTGGGCACTATCCCAGAGACCCCAGAGCAGACTGGTCCCTTCAGCACCTGGACAGGACAACAGAGCCCACAGGTCAGCCGTAAAACAATGTCACGTTTAGTGGGCTCTTCTGCAAGCTCATGAAGTAGTGACTCTGTAATACAGAATTCTCATGTTATCTTTTTGGTTCCTACTTAGGCCACCCATCCACATGAATTCCCCCAGCCCACCAGGTTTGAGGACTTACCCACCATGCCCACACGCACACGGACAGTAGTAGACCTGAGCAACATCAGCAGGGCCACAGGGAAGAGGAAGGGCCCCTTCAAAAGGTGGGAACCAGCTCTACAGATACTGGCCATCTGATATCCATGCCCGTTATAGTAGGCTCTATCTTTAGGTATGACTGATTCATAATTAAATGTGTTCGCTGAGCTCCTCTGAGGGAGGGTATCTGTGTGTGTGTGTGTGTGTGTGTGTGTGTGTGTGTGTGTGTGTGTGTGTGTGTATGTGTGTGTGTGTGTGTGTGTGTGTGTGTGTGTGTGTGTGTGTGTGTGTGTGTGTGTGTGTGTGTGTGTGTGTGTGTGTGTGTGTGTGTGTGTGTGTGTGTGTGTGTGTGTGTTCTATCACCAGGTCTCTGAGTACAGGCCGTCTGTCTGACATGCTGCTGAAGGCTGCTTTTGGAGCTCAGCTGCTTGGCGGAGGAATTAACGAGAGCCTTTACACTGAGAGGTCCATGGACACCACAGGTACCAGGGCACTATGAGCAGTTATTTCTAGTTGTGTAAGCCTGTTATTGGTCATGGGGTTAGACTTTATGTAATTGTTCTACTGCCAACTCTTTTCATGGATTAGGTAAGGTCTTAATCTATCTTGACAAGTCTTATCTATAACCTGGGTGAGGCTTGACAAGAAAAGTAAATGTTTTGAAAAAGTTCCTGACTGCAAGTCAGTGGGTGTATAACCATACATTTGCATTGGATGTTCATGGTCAATGTCCATGGCCAGTTCAGCTAATTGACACCGTTTGCACCCCGATGTGTTCCTACAGCTCCCCCTAGTGGTTTTCTGAGGGTTGCAGGAGCCTCAGCCTCGGGCAGTCCCACCTCGGTCGTCTTCACTGTGGGATCTCCATCCAGAGGAAACACTGGGACCCCACCAAATACCACTAGGGCATTGTCAGGTACATAGGGCTCTAAAACTACCGTAGGGCGACTAGAAGGGTTTGTTATTTGGTTTTCATACAAGATCAGTAGAGTCTGATTAGGCACAAGTACAGTGAAATGCCTTTCTTGTAATGCAGTGGGATGTGCAGTGAGGGAGAAATGCTTTTTAATTCTATTAAACAACTTTTTCTTATTTGATTATTTGATATTTCCTCCCAGCAGTGGGATCGCCCAGCCATATCAGCCCAGCCTGGTCATTCAGCAGAGGAACGCATAAAGATGTACCTAACTACCAGCACTTAACCAACGCCATGGCAGCTAGCCCAGACAGGGCCGTAGCTTTTGATCCTCCAGAGCTCCCAGAGGAGACACTGATGAGGGTAAGCACATAAGCACTCCTTCATATTATATTAGGTCTCTGTACATCAATGTATTCATCACTAAGTTATTGGTAATATATTTTAAACACGTTATATTAGGTCTCTGTACATCAATGTATTCATCACTGAGTTATTGTTAATTGTTGTTTAATTGTTCTGTCTCTCCATCACAGCAGTGGCATGCGGATGGCGTGAGGAACCTGCGCTTCACTCTGGCCTTTGTCCACTGTGTCATGGAGGTAGCCAGTTCTAAAGACACTGGACTTGAGCGTGAGATCAGTGAGGATACTCCTGATGTGTCCTTCCTGCAGCAAAGCCTGGTGGCTGATCAGATCAGTCTTCTAAACCGGGAGTGGAGGTGAGGGGATGAATCTCTCTGTTATTTAATCCCTAAGCTTTAAGTTGCTGCATAAGCCTGTTAACTTATACAGCACTTAGGACCTATATTTAAAAACCACAGCGTGATTCTGTATTTTTTTGTACTTCAAGTCATTTTTTTTGTGTTTGCTAATATTGGTCTTTTCTATGTGTGTATCGCAGCTATGCAGAGCAGTTGGTACTGTACATGAAGGCTGCAGAATTTATTTCGTCTGCATTACACACTGCTATGGAGGACATTAGAGAAGGCAGACTCTTTCCCTCATCTACAGTCAAGCAGGGTGAGACATGGGACCACATTTTCTTCTTCTAACTGATACGTGCATATCAACTAGTCCTGTTAATGATCATGTTATATATGCTTTATAAAGTGTATTGAATTAAAGTAATTTCTCCTGTATGTAGTGGTGAAGAAGTTGAATGAGCTGTATAAGAGCAGTGTGACGTCCTGTCGGTCCCTCAACGCCCGCCTGCAGAGTTTCCTTTCCAACAAGCAGAGACTGACGGACCACATCAACAACATCACTGCAGAGAAACTCATCTACAGTCACACGGTGACCATGGTAAGGCCTCCTCTTTCTCACTGGGCAGTAAAAGAAGTCCCTGTCTTGTCCTTTATGTGCTCTCAGTGTTTCTATAGTGGTCTTCAGTTTTATGTAGTAGAATCATTCGACATAAATGTAGGATATATGATGGATAGTAGATATAGTAAATATTATTTTACTATATTACTTTTACTGCAGTACTTATGATGGGGTTATAATATTGTAAGAGCGATGTTAATAGCTGAGTGTGTGTGTTTCTGGTGTCCAGGTTCAGTCAGCAGCGCTAGATGAGATGTTCCACCGTGACCAGGCACCCATCCAGAGATACCACAAAGCCCTTCTGCTCATGGAGGGCCTGTCCCTTACCCTCACAGAGCAGGCAGACATCGACAACATAAGTAAATGTAAGTAGCTTATATACTACTGTTCAAAAGTTTAGGGTCACTTAGAAATGTCCTTGTTTTTTTGTCCGTTAAATAACATCAAATTGATCAGAAATACAGTGTAGACATTGTTAATGTTGTAAATGACTATTGTAGCTGGAAACGACTTATTTTTAATGGAATATCTACATAGGCGTACAGAGGCCCATTATCAGCAACCATCACTCCTGTGTTCCAATGGCACGTTGTGTTAGCTAATCCAAGTTTATCATTAGAAAACCCTTTTGCAAATATGTTAGTACAGCTGAAAACTGTTGTGCTGATTTAAAGAAGCAATAAAACTGGCCTTCTTTAGACTAGTTGAGTATCTGGCGCATCAGCATTTGTGGGTTCGATTACAGGCTCAAAATGTCCAGAAACAAATAACTTTCTTCTGAAACTCGTCAGTCTATTCTTGTTCTGAGAAATGAAGGCTATTCCATATGAGAAATTGCAAAGAAACTGAAGATCCCGTACAAAGCTGTGTACTACTCCCTTCACAGAACAGGTCAAACTGTATCTAACCAGAATAGAAAGAGGAGTGGGAGGCTCCGGTGCACAACTGAGCAAGAGGACAAGTACATTAGAGTGTCTAGTTTGAGAAACAGACGCCTCACAAGTCCTCAACTGGCAGCTTCATTAAATAGTACGCGCAAAACACCAGTCTCAACGTCATCAGTGAAGAGGCGACTCCGGGATGCTGGCCTTCTAGGCAGAGTTGCAAAGAAAAAGCCATATCTTCCTCTGTCCAGTGTCTGTGTTCTTTTGCCCATCTTAGTCTTTTATTTTTATTGGCCAGTCTGAGATATGGCTTTTTCTTTGCAACTCTGCCTAGAAGGCCAGCATCCCGGAGTCACCTCTTCACTGTTGACGTTGAGACTGGTGTTTTGAGGACACATCTGTTTGAAGATCAATTATTAATGTCTCTTTCTGTGTTTCTCCCTTTGTGTTGGTCTTAGGCAAGCAGTGTATTGAGAGACACCTCTCTGCTCTGCAGACTGCACAGTGTGATTGAGCTTGAGGCTTTTGGACTATAGCTACAGTATTAGCTGAAGCCTCCAAGCTTGGTTAGAGCACCTCTGGTGTCCCTCTGTCCTCAGTGAAGATGGCGCTCCTCTGACTTTTAACATACAAAAGCACTTTGAATGGAACCTGCTCGGTGACAAGACCACTGATATAGCTGCTCTCAACCCACAGACTAGCACCAAACATGTTTAGTACCATAAGGGAGAAGAAGAGGAGTGGGGGTGGTTCTGTCTGACTCCACTCTGAGAACAGTGTGTGTGCTGTGGTTGTATGTCATGCTACAGTATGTTCTCCCTGGCCAGTTGTATGCTTCTGTTAATCTACTGGATTTATCATGCCTCACTGGATGGAGTAAATATTTTATTCTCAAATGAGTGGATTTCACTTTATATAGTTGTTTGAGAGTAATAGATGTTTGAGAGTAACATTTCATGTAGAGCAGGTGGCTCTCAATAAGGAAGACATTTTAAAATATATTTAATTCCAGCTGGTGTTATGTTGAAGCTAGAGGCAAAAATATGCATAATTTGGAGTTGGAAAGTTATGTAAGAAAGTATTTCGATTTTATTTAAAAAAAATAATGAGTATTATTTTTTACTGCTTTTAGCTATGTACGTTTTTGACAAGCTACTGTAGCACAAAGACATTTAGAATGGACTTATTCATAAAATATTAGGAATGTCATTACTGTATTACAGAGATTGTGATCTTTTGTAAGGAGTGTCAACTCTTGAAGAAGGCACTCTTTCCCAGTGTGCCCAGCAAGATGGTAATTTTACTCAGCAGGCACCCGATCTGCATATCATGTCTATTTTTGCACTAATATTGGTGAATGGTCAGTATTGTATATGCATGTGGATGGCTGAAATAGGCTAAACTTCAGTACAGAAAACCTGTCCCGGATTTTTGTATTTTTAGTAAGATTTTGTATAATTCTGGGGTTTTTGTGTGGTTGGTTTTAATCTTTAGTTTCATATGACAGCCTGTAGCTAGATATTTCAATTTACCTATTTCTGAAAGACAATGGTATCAGCTTTCTGAAAGAAAAACTAGGCACCTTTTAAATATTAAATGTCTTTGTAAATGTTTTGAGTAATTGTTTTGACTGTATGTTATTCTTGTTCACCAAAACCATTATGTTTCATATGAGAACATTGTGTGAGAAGAGTGATTAAAATCAAATGTATATAACATATTGTGGGATGTTTCTGTTGTCCTCTAGCCTACACTTGCCAGCTGCTCAGCGGAACATTTGACCAAATCCAGATCTAGAGTATAGAGGCATGTTTTGATTTGAGGCATTAGTAGGTGGAGGGGTAAAAGCTACTACAATATTTTGAATAGTACTAGCTCATGACTACATGTATTATTGAGTTTGGCTCATCTTTATAGCGCAAATAAATGTTTCTCAGTTGGTTTAATGGAATAAAGAATCTAAACAATCAATATAGCAATAAAGTAGCATGAGAGAGTTAATTGGCTATAGCTATGTTATTTGTGGTCGAGGGCAATGCGGCAATAGAGGTAGAAATCGCCTCTAGAGGGGTTGGTTTACATTCTTGTCAATCAGCACGAGTCCAAAGGTCGTTCACTTCCTTTGAAAGGGAACTGCTTCCGGTTCTTCAAGGAATAGTTAGAAAAAAATAAGGTAGCCACCGCCATGTTTCAGAGTGAAATATGTCCAAAACATTAAATGTAATATTGACGTATAGCAGTATTTACACGTCATAATTTTTAAGAATACTTTTTGGTTGATGAGACTACCGCAGGAGTTGTATTTGCTGTAAGTAACTAGATCCGGTGATGTCTATTTACCCCGCGGCTAACATATTAGCTAGCACTCTACAATCGGAGGAAAGGAGCGGCATCTCGGCCTTACGCGTGCTAAGTATATGGACATTTAGTGCCCCCAAAATATATTGTAAGCACCGTACATATTTAATCAATACATGGACAACGTTGAGTTGCATAGTTAGCTAATACCATGCTAAACCGTAATGTTAGCTAGCGATAGGTAGTAGGACAAGGCCGTACAACATTTGCATAATTTAGCTAGCTACAGCTAAATTGAAAGTCTGTAGTTACAGCCATAACGCGTAATGGTTTATTATGCTTCGCCTAGCCATGGAAATCAGTGCGGCTGGTTATTACGGTGGTGTTAGCTAGTTAACGTCATAACACGAAATAGCTAGCCAGGTAGCTACCTAATTAATATTACCTAGTTAACGTTAATAGCGTTGCTCAATAGCGTTGCTACATTGCCTGTAAAATAATTCAAACAACAATGGTTAGCTAACTAGCTCTATAGCTGGCACTCAAGATGCTCATCTGCGTCTCTCACCTAAAGTGAATGTCTAACTAATTAGCGTGTGTGATGAAACTCATCATGACAGGCTACCTTTTTGCCAAGCCATTCACTAATCTTTGAAACGTCTTTCAAAATAAAAAATGTAATGTTTCAGCATCATATAAAGTTATGTGCAAAATGATGAATGATTGTCATGGTTGCTAAGAATATGTAAATGTTTGATTGAATTAGACGGCATATAAAATGTCACCAATATTGGTTACATGATTTGATGAGAATGTCTATACTTTACACGTATTGTTTCCCATACAGTAACAGTGTTACGCAATGCACCATGGGAGTGGACCACAAAATGTGCAACGGCAACTTCAGAGATCCAAGTCCACCACTGGATCTGAAGCAGAAGACCACCAGAAGCAGCAGACCATGGCAGTTACTCAAGCAACAGCCAACCACCCACAATCAACTGTGACCACGTTTGCATCTGCAGCCAGCCCTTCAGCCCCCCAGTCCCCCAACTACCAGATAATAATGAGCCGCAGCCCTGTCACAGGCCAGAACATGAACATCACCTTACAAAATGTCAGTCAAATGGTGACAGGCAACCAACAGATCACCCTCACCCCGCTCCCCCTCCAGAACCCAGGCTCTCCCGGCTTCCAGCACACTGCCCCGCAGTGGAGGTTTGAGCATGCCCCGTCCTATATCCAAGTCACCTCACCCCTGCCACAATCCATGCAGCCACAAAGCCCCACCCAGCACAGCCCAGTCCCCCTCCAGCGACCAGGGGTACCAGGAACAGGACTGGGTTTGTGTGGGCAGAGCCCAACACGTTTTGTTGATGCTGGCATGCTTGTGAGACAAATCAGTCTTGGCAGCCCGCCTGGAAGTGGGCACTTTGTTTACCAAGAGGGGACAGGGCTGACGCAGCTAACTCCAACCACAGCTGGGCAGGTGCAGCTGTCCTCCCCAGGGGTGCCAGGCTCTGTGCGGGAACGCAGGCTGTCTCAGCCCCACTCACAGACTGGAGGCACCATCCACCACCTCGGACCTCAGAGTCCTGTGGCCAGTGGCACTGCTCTGCCCACACTGGGGAGCCCAGGCCACATCACCACCTCCAATTTGCCACCTCAAATCAGCAGTATCATCCAGGGGCAGCTGGCGCGTCCTGTGATATTTGAGAAGACTTCACAGGGTATGGTAGCTGGAGTGGGGACAGCTTCCACAGTGTCTTTCAGTATGCCCTCCACCATTCCTCCCTCCAGCCCTTCCCTCATTAACCCTCCCCAAGGCATCCCCAATCCCCCCCTCACCCCTACCGGCATGTGCTTGGGGTCCATCAAGAAACAGATACCCAAAAAGCTGGAGGAGATTGCACCCTCAAATCCAGAAGTGGCCCAGCTGAGGAAGCAGTGTCTGGAGCACCACACTAAGAAAATGGAGGGTCTGAAGGAGGTCTTCAAAGACTACCTGATTGAGCTGTTTTTCCTGCAGCACCTCCAGGGGAACATGATGGACTATTTGGCTTTCAAGAAGAAGCCCTGTGTCCCGCTTTTCACTTACCTGAGGCAGAATGACCTAGACCTTGAGGAGGAAGAGGAAGAGGAGGAGCAGTCTGAGGTCATCAATGATGAGGTACTGTTACAGAATTGATTGATGTATCGTGTCTTATAGTCATACATTCAGAATGTCTCTACTTGTTATCCCGTGTTTAATTTATATTAATTTAGATCAAATCTCTCTGCCACTCCCAGGTCAAGGTTGTCACTGGAAAGGATGGACAAGCAGGAACACCGGTTGCCATAGCTACACAGCTTCCACCCAATGTTTCAGCAGCATTCTCTTCCCAGCAGCAGTTCCAGGTGAAGAAGGGTGATGGGGCACCAAATGACTGCAACTCCTACACAGAGAGGATGGAACTGATTTATCTTTCTCTCTTAAATGTTTCCTTTTAGATCTCTAAGCTCTTACTAACCCTTTGATATGTCTCCTCAGGTGCACACGGGAGCAGCTGGCAGCATGACAAACCAAGGGGACATGGATGCCTTTAAGAGGCAACAGGCAATGGTACAAGCAGGTAGGACAAGGACAGAGAACTCCTGTGGCTCTTTTGTTGGTTTGTTTCCTCCCCCTTTTCTTTCTTTTTGTTGTTTTTGTTATTTTCTTCCCTTAAATTGCTTCTGCTTTTAGATATTTGGCATCTTCTACTAGCGCTGTGTGTAGAAGTCTTAACCCGAGGAAGGAGAGGTGGTCTGTATGGTGTACAGAAGGTCATTGCTGTTTGCCGAGTGTCTTTTTTTCCGTTATGAGGGTATTGTGTGTTTTGAATCCCAGATCAGGCTAAGAGGTCCCGGATTGAAGTTGGTCGCCATGGAATGATTTTCCAGCATCCTGGTGTTTTAGGATCACCTGGCGTTCCACTCCAGCAGCTTATGCCGACAGCGCAAGGTAGGAGTGCTACTACCAGGCCGTTCTGTGTTCTGTTCAATGCTGCGGGACGTGTCCTCAATCCAACGAGACAAACTGAATTCCAACAACAAAACATCGTCTCCAACGAAAACCTCCAAGCAGCATCAACAAAGCGATCTTCATCCATCTGCTGGACAGACACCCCAGCAGGCCTCAGGAAGTTCAGGCTTAGCTCTCTCAGCACGCTCTCTCTAGACCAAGGGCTAAAATGGGGAAGAAGATTTAAAAAACAAGTCTGAAGAAAAGGAGTAGCCTCTCACTGGGAAGATGCCATGTCTTATGATTTTATGTTTTATTGATCATCCGTCTCCATCCGTTTCTCCTTTTCTGAAGTTTTCTTCTTCTCGATCGTCTCTGGACGGACTTTCCTGTGCCGTTGGAGCTTTGGCTATTTCGCAAGCGGATCACGGAAAGTGAGAAAGGAGGAACCCTGGAAAAAAATACATCTCTTTCCAGTGGGGCATGTTTGCTCATTTGACGATTGCTTTTTCGTTCCTCTTTTTTTTTTGTTTCACTCGTCGTCATTCTCATCCATCCATCCGTCTCCTGCACCCCTGTCCCTCTCCGTTGTCTGAACATCACAATGCATCTCAATCCTATGTTCAGTTGTCAGTCATCAAGAGCACCCGTTGTTCCCTTTTCTTGTTCCATCATGCTCATCCTTAGTTTGGTTTCCCCCATCCTGTTTCCATGGCATATCGTTCTGACTTGGCCTCTTTCCCTCAGTCTTAGTAGGAAGGAGGGGAGCCAGGTAGAGGAGGTTTGGTGCAGTCATGATATGTCACAGGTTAGTGTGGTGTGGGTGTGTCTGTCAGGGCCAGGTGTTGATGTGGTCTAGGTTAAGTGAGTGATGGTCAGGGAGGGGTGAGACAGGTGCTGCTTAAGTCAGGGTGCACAGCTCTGCTCAGCCCAGGCCTGCTGTCTGCAAGATCCCATGTGTGTCCTGCTAACTTGTCTGCTTTGCTATGTTCTTTGTTCCACAAAATAACAACATTGCTTCTTGCATACTAAACATGGTGTTTTTGTGATTTGCGCTTTTTTTCTTTGTTTTCAATATTTTCTATTTCATTTGATTTCGAAACCTTTCTTCTCAGTCCCTCTGGTGTTTATGCATGATTCGTTTTGCTGTTTTTATCACATTCTCTTTTCAACATTTTAAAGATGTTTGCATTAACAAACATAGTATTTTATTTGAAGGACATGTAGATCACATTGATTTTGTTTCTTCTGTATTCATTGTGCTGTATAATTTATTAGTTTTCACTCTTCCTCAACAGTAAGAACCACACCACTGTTGACTCATAAAGTACATCCAATTCATATGTTCTGGGTAGCTGTTACTGAAGATGGAGCTGTAAACACTATCCTTTTATAATCTGATGATCACATTCAGTCAGTACTGAAAAATAATGGCTTACGTATGAGGAACAAGTGGCCCTCTGGCCTGACTACTGCTCTATCCCTCTATCTGCAGCGTGTATAGTCTATCTTTTAACAGGCCTTTATTTCAGTGAGAGCAGGATTGGTGTGGCAGGACAACACTTGGATGGAGGAACCACAGAGCAACACTGACTCACAGCCACGTTGTTATCCTTTCCCCGTCTCTCCACTCCTTCCCTTTGTGTTCCCTATGGCTTGGTTACTGTACTCCAGGTGGGATGCCCCCCAACCCGCAGACGGTCCAGATCCCTGGGCAGAAGCAGAACCAGCCACAGTATGACCCATCCAAAGGACCTCCGGTGCAGAATGCTGCCAGCCTGCACACTCCTCCCCCCCAGCTGCCAGGCCGCCTGCCCCAGGGCGCCCTACCCATGGCAGGACTGCCCATGACTCTCTCTCAGCAGCCCCAGCTGATGGAGAGCTCAGCCCAGGCTGCCAATCAGCTACAGGCCCAGGTGAAGGTGCAGGGGGCTGGCCCCATCATGGCTCCAGTCAACCCCCACACACAGCTCCAGGCCCAGCTCCAACAGCAGATGCAGTCTAGTCTTCACCTCCAGATGCAGCCTCAGCAGCTACAGCAGCCCCAGCTCATGCTGCAGCCAGGACAGGCGGTGAGTCTAGATAACTTCCTAACATCGCATGTTTTTGGTTGTGTTCATAGGTTCGTAGAGCAATGGTTTGTCTTCTCTCTCTCCTCCCTTGATCAGACTGTGGCCCTCAGTCGTCCTGGAGCGGACTCCAACCAAACTGGCCAAAGAATGATGACCAACTCCCTGTCCAACCCCTCCTTGTCTCCTGCCCCCCTCAACGCCCCAAACTCACTGCCCTCCCCCCACACAATTGGCTCCCTCCGCCCCTCTGGGTCCAACATCAACCCTGCCACCCAGTCCAAACTGGCTGGGCCCAACTGCACCTCCACAGTCAAAATGGGAGGCTTTGGTCAGGGCTCGGGTATGCAGTCATCAGAAGGGAGCTTACAGGACAAACAAGCTGAACAGGCCAAACTGGTGAGGAGTTACTTCTGAATAACTTATCACTCTGCAAGTGCTTTTGTTTTGACCTTCCCCCCCCCACCCCCAGGAGAGCCAGGTGCACCAGCGTATATCTGAGCTGAGGAAAGAGGGCCAGTGGTCAGCCAGCAGGCTGCCAAAGCTCATTGAGTCCTCTCGGCCCAAGTCCCACTGGGACTACCTACTGGAGGAGATGCAGTGGATGGCAGCTGACTTTGCCCAGGAGAGGAGGTGGAAGGTGGCTGCTGCCAAGAAGGTATACTGGCTGAGTTCTCTTAGTGTACTCTTACTGAAGTAATGTCTGTGATTCTTATGTACTTTCAGTACTACTTGATCATAACTGCATATTGCATATTCCCAAGCTGGTTCGCACCTGTTCCCGTTACCATGACGAGCAGAAGAAGATGGAAGAGGGGTCCAAGAAAGAGGAAGAACTGCGGCTCCGTCACATTGCTAGCACCATCGCCAGAGAAGTGGAGTTCTTCTGGTCCAACATTGAACAGGTGCGTTTCTCTTAATGTGAAAACTGTTCCATTGTTGTCTTTATCGATTTCCATAGACCTGTAGGGTCATCAACTCTGTCCCACCTTTCCTTTTGTTCCATTTGGTTTTTCTCAGGTTGTGGAAATTAAACTGCGTTTCGAGATTTATGAGAAAAGACTGAAAATGCTCAGCCTGCAGAGAGCAACGAGTAAAGGTGAGTTTATTTAAGAGCCTTTTGAAATTCAATCTAAATTTCATAATGTCGTTTTGAATATATTGGTTATTCTTTGCGTCACAGGACATGATGTTAAACCTGCTCAGTTGACCACAGTGAACACTGAAAAAGAGGTAGGTGGCAGCACAGACTCACTCTGGTTGTCCAGAATGTCCAGACACACAATCAGTTTTTTTTGCAGGGACACTTATTCAAATTGAATCTCATTCACAGGATCCCACTATGTCAACAAGGAAGCGAAAGTCCAGCACTTCTTTGGCAGAAGAAGGTATGTGTGCAAAAATATGTCTCCAGAGATTTTTACTGGTTTATCATTTGAGGTGCACTGTTGCATTGAACAGTTGTTTACAGTGTAACTTGTCTTTGTGTTCTCTTACAGGTCAGGATGAGGAGAGCACCATAGAGGAGCAAGAGGCCATGGAGATGGCAGCTGATCAGAAGGCAGAGTTGGTAGATCTGGCTAAAGATGGTCAGCATGACGCACTCTTTTCTCTTCATATAACTTGTGTTCGATTTCTCCTAATTACCAAATGTTATATTTGTATTATTTTCATTATTCATTAAAACATGTAGTGTTTTTAAAAGTGCCCCTTAATCTTTGTCTATTGAGCCTGTCCTCTGTGTCTTGTATTGTTCTCAGCTGAGATGCCTCTGGATGCGTTGATGAAACAGTATGCTGGTGCCTACGCTGACAACTTTAACTGGCCCCAGCCTTCCCCACAGAGTGATGAGGAGGACAGGGAGGAGACTGAAGGTACACCTAAACCCTCCATTACAAACTCCATCTCTGTATGCCAAGATGATTTGTTTCAAAGCAAAAGGATTTATAAACTGGTGGTGTTCCCTCAGTGGTCCTGATGTAGTCATTGTTCTCTTTCAGAGATGGAGTCCTCTCTGGACAGCCCCCATGAGGCTGTAGTGATAGACTCCCTGCTCAGTGTGGACCAGTATCGAGGTTCTGAAAAGGCCAGTCCCCCTGGTGCTGACGGGAAGCCCAAGAAGGACATAGCGGAGGTGGCAGCCGCCACAGAACTCATCCTACCCAAGGGCAGTGCCAGGACCACCACTTCTGTGAGTCATCACATCTGTCTCGCTGAACCAGTCGTTCACTGTTGGTTATCATTTAACCAGTTTGTCAATGAGAGGAGTTTGGCAAGATGAATGGGGGGGGGGATGTCATAAATTAAATATCTATTTAAGATTGACAGTTAGTGGGTTAACATTTACAAACAGGGAATCGTTATGACACTTTGCTATATATCTTAGGTCCGCAGCCAGGCTCCTTTCCTGCTGCGTGGATCACTGCGTGAGTACCAACAGATTGGAGTGGACTGGCTAGCCAGTCTCCACAAGAAACACCTCAACGGAATCCTAGCAGACGAGACAGGCCTGGGCAAGACTGTGCAGACTGTTGCCTACCTGGCCCATCTGGCCTGTCAAGAGGGTAATCTACCGCTGAAAGACTTATATTCAATGCTTCTCTTTTATTTATTAATGTAGACATTGAGGTATTTTTATGCATGTAAACATGCATATAGACTTAATTGATTTCTGTTTTTCAGGCATCTGGGGCCCCCATCTGGTTGTTGTGAGGACGTGTAAGATCCTGAGCTGGGAGATGGAGTTTAAACGCTGGTGTCCTGGTCTCAAGATCCTCCTCTACCTTGGCAACAGACAGGAACGCAGAGCAAAGAGAAGGGTAACTAGTAATGATCTTTTTCAACAGGACCTTTTTCAATAGACAGCCCCATGAGATTGAGTCCATTCCAGCAGAGAGACATTGGGCAGGACAGCAGCACCAAATGTGACAATATATAATGCACACTTCTCATGAATAGAATGCCTTAAAGATTTAAATGTTCTTCTCTACCCCTTTTTTGGCTTCTTCTTTTATTTAAAATGCCCTTGTTTACCAGTTTGTAATTCTCAGTCTGTCCATAACTTGTCGTGTTGTTGTTGTCTCCAGTGGTGGGTGGAGGCCAACAGCTTCCATGTGTGTGTGACATCCTACAAGCTGCTGCTGAAGGACCAAAGCCATTTCCTGAGGAGGAGGTGGAAGCATCTGGTCCTGGATGAGGTGCAGCTCATTAAGAACATGTCAGAGAAACACTGGGAGACAGTCTTTGCTCTCAAGAGGTAACAACTCTTATTTTAGGGTAGAACCATGGTTACACCCCCACACAGACTGGTCTGCTGAGGGCTTTTTGGTCATGAAATGAAAGTTTGTTTAGAAGGCCTTGTGGTTTTCCATGCATTTCAAATGATGATGCGTTGGTGTGGTTTGTGTTCCAGTCAGCAGAGGATCCTCCTGATTAACACTCCACTCCAGAACACACTGAAGGAGCTGTGGACCATGATCCACTTCCTCCTGCCAGGCATCACCAGACCCTACACAGACTTCCCGGTCAAGCCAGGCACAGACCAGAACCAGGACTACTGCCACAAACTGGTCATCCGCCTACACAGAGTAAGTGTAGTGTTACAACCAAAACCCCGCCTTCTTTCTAATGCTTGTGTGTTGAGAGATTCAGTCACAGTCAGTAGTCATTGATGAGAGGACTAAACAGTGTCAACAAGTGGTGTCACACCTCTCCAGTTCCTAGATAATTTCAATACACTTTTATGACTTGTAGAGTCTTCAACTATAAGGTGCTTTTTTTTTTTGCTCTCCTAGCTGTGCCTTTTGAAGAACTAAAGCAAGCTCACTTTTTGGTACATAAGAGCAGGTACTCTTTGGAAAACGAGCAAGGACACTTTTTGGAACCTGAATCCCTGCCCTCACACAATTACTGTTTACGCTATCCAAAAACGCAATCCGGGTTAGGTGGGCATCATTTGAAAGCCTGTTCTATTGCCAACATGAGTTATAGCTAAGTTATAAAATATTATATAACCGCATTAAGCTTTCACAGTCCAGTTCAGGGAAATGGATCATAATTCTGGTGCACATAGAAAGGACTCATGAGTTCATTCAGGTTTGTTTACTGCAGCAGGTTTTCTTCACGATAGACAAAACGGATCGTTCTGTTCAGAACAACCAAACATAGTAACTTTGGCACTGTATGTGACATGAGTTTTTCGAGATGTGCACATTTGGGCTCACGGGTGTTTTGCTCGCTTGTATGACATCAAAGCGGTATTTAATCTAATCCTCAACGTCTCATCTTTCAAAATACCAAGTCCTTAATTTACAGCATTTCCTTGAATGAGTAATATTCTAAACTTTTGGCGCCCAGTGTATATACACACACTGTATAAAATATAGCATGTTACTTTTATCAGTGCCACTGGTCATCAGTATGATTTACCTTTTACCAGGACAGAGCTGTTCATACCTAAATACCATTAGATCTGACATCCTTTCTTCTCTCCCTCTCCAGATGATCCAACCCTTCATCCTGAGGCGCTGTAAAAGGGACGTGGAGAAGCAGCTTCCTAAGAAGTATGAACACATCCTCAAGTGTCGCTTGTCCAGCAGACAGAAGAGCATGTATGAAGATATCCTCACTCAGCCAGGGTGAGTCGGGCCTCCAGACACCACGTAACCTCCTCCTTAATGTATGGCCTACCTGATTGCGTAATTACTATAGTATTTAATTCTCTACTTATAGACTGAATATTTGACGGCAGGTTCTATACCTGGAAATGCATGATGATTATTTGGGGGGGGTGTGTCGATAGTTGCATATGGCAATATTATTTTTGGACGATATTATATTGATATTTGACGCCCAAGTATCAATTTACAAAAAATGAATTCAATCAATATATACAGTACCAGTCAAAAGTTTGGACACACCTACTCATTTAAGGGTTTTTCTTTATTATTATTTTTTTTTTAGTGTTTTTACATTGTTGAATAATAGTGAAGACATCAAAACTATGAAATATCACACATAGAATCATGTAGTAACCAAAAATGTGTTAGAATCTAAAATAGATTTAATATAATGTCAGTAGCCACCCTTTGCCTTGATGACAACTTTGCACACTTGGCATTCTCTCAACCAGCTTCATGGGGTAGTCACCTGGAATACTTTTCCATCAGTCTTGAAGGAGTTCACACATATGCTGAGCATTTGTTGGCTGCTTTTCCTTCACTCTGCGGTCCAACTCATCCCAAACCATCTTAATTGGGTTGAGGTCGAGTGATTGTGGAGGCCAGGTCATCTTATGCAGCACTCCATCACATTCCCTCTTGGTCAAATAGCCCTTACACAGCCTGGAGGTGTGTTGGGTCATTGTCCTGTTGAAAAACTAATTATAGTCCCACCAAGCGCAAACCAGATGGGATGGCGTATAGCTGCAGAATGCTGTGGTAGCCATGCTGGTTAAGTGTCTTGAATTCTAAATAAATCACTGACAGTGTCACCAGCAAAGCACCATCACACCACCTCCTCCATGCTTCACGGTGGGAACCCCACATGCGGAGATCATCCTTTCACCTACTCAACGTCTCACAAAGACACGGTGGTTGAAACCAAAAATCTCAAATTTGGATTTATCAGACCTAAGGACAGATTTCCACCGGTCTAATGTCCATTGCTCGGGTTTCTTGGCCCAAGCAAGTCTCTTCTTCTTATTGGTGTCCTTTAGTGGTTTCTTTGCAGAAATTTGACCATGAAGGCCTGATTCACAGTTGATGTGTCTGTTACTTGAACTCTGTGAAGCATTTATTTGAGCTGCAATCTGAAGTGCAGTTAACTCTAATGAACTTATCCTCTGCAGCAGAGGTAACTCTGGGTTTTCCTTTCCTGTGGCGGTCCTCATGAGTCAGTTTTATCATAGCGCTTGATGGTTTTTGCAACTGCACTTGAAGAAACCTTTAAAGTTATTGAAATTTTCCGGATTGGCTGACCTTCATGCCTTAAAGTAATGGTGGACTGTCATTTCTCTTTGCTTATTTTAGCAGTTTTTGCATTAATATGGACTTAGCCCTATTTGGTAAAAGACAATCTTCTGTTTACCACCCTACCTTGTTCTCAGCAGTTCAGTATTTGCTATCTGCAGCAGACATATATAGTTAGCAGTATGTTTGGAATATAATCGCGGTATTGAATCACAATACATCTAGAATCGTGAGAATCGCAATCCATATCTTATGTATTGTGATAATGTCGTATCGTGAGGCCACTGGCAATTCCCAGACCTTTTATTTTGTTTTAATCAGAGTATGGTTGCTTAAATGTTAAATTCACTTGCCCTCTTTCTGAATGTCTTGTCCTCTGTCTGCCCCCAGAGCCCAGGAGGCATTGAAGACTGGCCATTTTGTGAGTGTGCTGCAGGTACTGATGCAGCTGCAGAGAATCTGTAACCACCCAGACCTGGTGAACATCAGGGAGACCAGCAGCTCTTACGTGTGTTCCTCTCTGCAGTACAACACCCCTTCCCTGGTACTGGGAGCCCTGCAGGAGGACCAGCGCACGGTAGGACTAGTAGGGTACCAGTACCGCACACAGTTAAAACGCCTGAGGGTTTAATCCAGTTTATTCTATTTCATTAGTACTGCTCACCTGAGTGACATGGAATGAAATCGGTTTAGATGTAACTTTATCTGAGAACTTAGTCTGCACCTGCATATGAGGTTCAAAACACACTTGTATTCCTTTTTGTCTATCTTTCTAGAGCCTGGACCTGTCCCTGTTTGACTTGATCAGTAATGAGAACAGACTGACGCGCTACGAGGCCGAGGAGGTTCTACCAAAACTCAAAGTCACCCGTCAGCTGATTGAGGAGATCCACAGTGCCCCGGACCCACCGGCCAGACCCAAGCCCTGCAAGATCAAACCCATGAGGTCTGTGCTCTACATTTCACGTCACATGGAAACCTTAATACACATGACGGGATGATTCCATTCTGTTACTCACAATTCTATTCTATCATGTTGCATCAGTAGCGCTAGGCTGTGTTGAATAACCTTTGACCTTTATTGAGTCTATGATTTGATTGACAGGTTGTTCCAGCCAGTGCAGTATGGTACCAAGCCAGAGGGCCGTCTGGTGCCCATGACCAATACTGTGGGTCAGCAGCGTCCTCCAGCCACCGCTACCACCAATACTACTTCTGCTACCCCTCAGGCAGCCCAGAGCAGGGGCAAGTCCCCTGTCACCACCACCACTACCGCCACACAGGGTAAGACCTCACTATAGACCCCTAGACAATGCTACACCTTGGTATGCACTGGGGTTCACACACGTTTCATGCCGTTTTCAAGTTGAATAACTTAATGAAGGAAATCAAACATTTGTCTTAATGAGTTTTGATAATTGTAGTTCATTATTTACAGTATTTGTGTAGTGTATCACACCGATAATCGCATTTGAACCATGTAATGTTTTGTAAAGCGTGAGTGTAATTTTAGTTGGTCCTGACACTAAACTGAATGTCAGTGAAATTAATTAAACTAACTATGCATAGCCTCATTACCGCCATTACATTTTCAAATTGTGTGGTTTATGCATGTGTAACTAAATCATCAACATAATTTCAGAACAAAATCATAAGTGTTTTACTACTCCAAATGTATCTTAAAACTAAGATGTCTAAGGTGAATGTTTGATTATATTGACATCCTCTTTTGACTAAACCTTTCAATCCAAGACTGGTATAAACCAAAACTTGCTGATGGACCACAACCCTTGAGTTGTGCTGTTGAATTAACTGACACGTTGTTTCAGTTAGCCCATCCCAAACCCCCTTGTACTTCACAGTGGCCGGGACGGCTATTCAGAAAGCCCAGACTACCTCTCCTGCCACCGGCACCACAGGGTCTGCTGTAGCATCCTCTGGGCGCTCCGCCGCTGGCCAGCATGTGGTGGGGGCTGCCCCCCCTGTGGCCCTGTGCCAGGCTCTGTGTGGCGCAGCCCAGCCCACTCTGCCTGGTATTACCCAGGTCCCCAGGCAGGCCCTAGGCCCCACCCATGCCATCCAGCCCAGCCTGGTTCCCCAGAGACTGGTTCTAACGTCCCAGGCCCAGGCACGGTTGCCTAGTAAGTGGCCTCCTCCCCTTCCCTCGCCTCCCTTCAATGTCTCCCTCCACTTTCGGCACAACAGAAAGGGCTGCTCTGACAACAGGCCTCTCTCTGGGACACTGCGGCTAGGTGTTAGTGTCTTGGCTTTTAAAAAAAACAACACTTTTTTTGTCTAAATACAGAGAAAAAAATCTATATAATGGTGAAATTATAGTATTAGAATAATATTAACAGTATTGTTTAACATCATATACTTTATACCTTTTGATATATTTTTCGAGATCTAGCACTTTTTATAAATGAGAACTACAGCCATGTCAGCAGCATCCCTAAACAGCCTCCATCTTCCTCAGTCTGAAACCTGCATGTCCACAACCCAACGTCTGCTGCCATGACAGACCACACAAGACTGGTTTAACCATTTAAAACTATATTTTCCACCACGGAAATATTGTTTCTCCCATTTTACTAATCTTTTGCCTCTTGTCAGCCCAGCTGCAGGAAGAAATCCCAATGCTTTGTTTCCTCTTGTTAGATTTTAGTTGTTGTTGTGGTTTCTTTCGACCTTGAGGGTTTGTGTACTGCTAAGCATGTGGAAATGGTCCCACACACCGCTGACCTCAGGCCACTCCCTACCTCCCAGTGTGAACACGCACACAAACCTTTTCAATAGCAACTCAACTCACAACACACAAGTTATAGCGCATAAAACTCTTCTAGACAGAAAATGTATCTTTTAAAAGAGCAAACTGCTATTTGTTGGCAAAAATTGAGTATTTAAGGTGCGTTCTCTATTTCCAGGCCTTTTTAATAGGTGTGTTGTTGTTGTTGAAAAGGCAGTTAAGTGCAAGCCACTGCTTTAACTGAAGACGTTTGTTGCAGGCTCTCTTTCTCACCTGAAGATGACAGATTTTTAGCTGTTTCTTTTCCCCCTTAGGGCTGGCTAGAGATTAGCTACCGCAATGGTTCTCATGTTGTGGAGGGCAGTTACCCACGCTCGTCCCACTCATTAACCCACCCTGGTATTGCATGTCTAGTCTCTCACCCTTCAACTAACTGAAATATGTCTTTATTTTGTATTTTGGGTGACGCAGTTGTACAGCAGTGCTCTTTTTGGTCTGTGGCGTTATTTGATTAGAAGTCGGTGTATTTACGCTTTCCTCCTGCTGAAGGTGGAGATATGTTGAAGATAGCCCAGCTGGCGTCCATAGCAGGCACCCAGAACCGAATCTCCCAGCCCGAGACCCCCGTCACACTGCAGTTCCAGGGCAACAAGTTCACCCTGTCCCCCAGCCAGCTCCGACAGCTCACCACAGGGCAGCCCTTGCAGCTCCAAGGTACACTCGGTAATGTACAACCAACATTTCATACTCTCCCTATAACTTCTCTTAATCTCCTTGGCCTTTATGTCAATGTCCTTCACTATATTGTAATCACTTACAGCACTTACTCCTTTAACTCTATATCATATATTTGGTATAGTCCGCATCATAGAAATACATCGAGTTGGATAACCAATTTTGCATGTATAGATATTCTTACAAGAGCTGTGGTCACCAAACGGCCAATCGACTTTTCGATCCCGAAGGCTTTTCTAGTCGATCCCGAAACAATTCTATGAACTGTTCACATATTGAACCATTTCATGTGTCTGAAGGTTCAAACTCTGCCTACTCAGCGTGCCCAGAGAGCAAATCAAGTGTACCTATAGGCCTACCACTAGCCAATCGAATTGCTCAGATCACTGTCAAAGTAAGTTGATACTGTGATTTCAAAATGTTTAAAACTATGACAAGAAAGACTGTCAAGGAATACAACAAAGAGCTGCTGTTTTTGAGTTAGTTCATGTTAGTTTTTATTCAGCACTGTCCACTTTCTATTCAACACAAATGTTTCACTTTTTTGGGGTCATAGGAGTAACAACATGAATTTGTACATGAGGCAGAAATAATGTGGTGTGACTCGATTTTGGGAATCTGCTCAAAGATGGTGTCCCCTTTTTGGTCAGTCTTACTCTTAGCGGAGGGGGGAGAGCTGAGGGACAGTACGACCCTCTGATGAGCTCCCTCTGCTGAGACTGCCCATCAGATGCAGGCACAATCAGTTATATTATTTCAATTTATGCTCACTCTGCTATGCCTCACAAGAAATAAAACAAATGATGATCTATTACCAGTGGGATTATATACCTCAAGTTTTGAAGTATAATTTTAAAATGGTCTGAGAAGACCGCATTGGCAGGGCAATTCAAGCAACGCCAGTATGCAATGACAATGTATTGGGCTTATAGCCTACTACAAACCTCATTGCTACAGAATTGTTTTTAATAGGTTAATGTTAATCATGTGGGAAAAATTCTGAGCGGTAGGTAGATCTCAGCTCAGAGAAGTTTGGGGACCAGAGTACGAGAGTGATTTAAAACTAATGGTCGTCTGTTTTAATGGTTTCTGTGTTGTCTGTGTGCCTGGCTGTGTGATGGTACAGGTAACATCCTGCAGATAGTGTCGGCCCCTGGTCAGCAGATTCTCCGGCCCCAGGGCTCCATGGTCATGCAGACGGTACCTCAGGCTGTACCTGTCTCCAACTCCTCCACCAGACCTGGCACCCCACCCCCAGCCGGCCCCGCCCAACAAGGTAAGCCAGCCACCTTCAACTGTGAATAGTGTCTCAAGAATTATATCACAATGGGTGTTTCTCAATATGCGTACTACCGTGCTCCACACTCTCATCCTCCGAGTGCATTCTCCGACGACGTTCTCTTTGAGGACGAGAGTGTGGAGAATGCATAAAACATTACATTTGAGAAACACTCGCATTCCCCCTACTGTATTAACTCACACTTCACCTCCCCATTCACTGAACCTTCATCCAGCCAGGACAATGGCAACAATAGACGAAAGAAGATCTACACAAAGCGAACGTTTTACTTCATAACGATCAGCTACATATGTAAATCGTAATAAGCTAGCCGACTAGTTAAACAGGCCAAAAATGACCTAAAACTAATATTATGCAAGCTAATGTACATTTTTTGTGGGTGGTTACAAATTTTTTGTGGCTAGCTAGCTATCCAGTTAGCCCTATTGACTTTCTATGGACTTGGGATTTACCCATTCACTGAACAGTCTTCCAGCCAGGACAACGGCAATAAAGACAAAATGATATATACACAAAGCAACCGTTTTACAAGCAGCTAGCTATATGTGAATCATAATAATGTAGCTAAACAGAAAAATACCGAAAACTAATATTATGCAAGATAGCTAACAGTAGTAGCTAGCCGTTTAGCCCTATTGACTTATTATGGGCTTGCGATCTACGGAGGCAGGTAAACATGCCAAAATGAACACAGCGTGTATTTATTATTTCAAGATTATATTGTAGTCAGACAACATATGAGATGAAAATAGGCAACATTTCACTCTGAAGTAAGTGTATTTTCTCTCGCTTCAGCACAAATAGTGGAAGGAAATCCAACTATTGAGGAAGTCTACTAAACCATTCCAACGTGTATGTTACCTCCCCCTAACAAGCAACGTTTGAAATATGCTCTACCCTCTTGTGGCTTCGAGTCAGTGACTCTTACCACAGAGTGACATTTTAAAGTTTAAAGTAGACATATTGCGTCATTTTTGCATGGTTGCGTGAATTTTCTTGCATCGATGCATGTTTCAAGATACAAAACGGAGAGTGCGTTCAAGAAGTGCTCTCCGTGCTTTGTTTCGCATACTTTGATTTGGACTCATACTCTGACCCTCCCGTGCTACAATTTGCAGTATGCATTTTGAGAGACACTCTGTCTCTGCTGTCATGGCTTACACTGTGACCACAGTCAAATATTACTCTATAGTCACCTTTCTAACAAAGTGATTGTGTTGTAATGGTCTTTGTCTTTCTCCCTTTTACTTTTAAGCTTCAGGGGTGACACCAAATGCCTTGGGGGTGAGTGCCCAGCCTGCTACTGCTGCTCCTAGTGCCCCTCAGGTGGGTAAAACAGGCACTGGTAGAACACCGAAGAACATGTAGCACCCTAGCCCATATATTCTCACCGAAGGTGCCATTGTGTCGTGTACAGGTGTCCTCAGAGGAGAGGAGTCGTCAGCTGAAGGAGCGTCTGAGCCGCCTGTTCAGTGCCAACGAGAGGCGTTGTGACCGTAGTGTGCTGTACGGGGCTGACCTGCTCCAGGCCTGCTCTGTGACCCCAGGGGCTCCTCACTCTGCCCTGAGCCCCGGAGGCTGGAGGTGGGTGGGCAGGGACAGCTGCCTCAGGGCCCAGAGGACTCCTGTTGCCACCACCACACACCTCCAGTCTGCCCTGCTCTCCTCCACACAGCGCCAGGACGCCGGCAGCAGCCTAGTCAGCAGGTACCCAACTACCTATGGTGGTCAATCATCTCATAATCACACTGGTTCTAAATCAGTTACGTTTGTGTACAGTGGATTGAGTTAAAGCCTACTTGAATTTGTATAGCCTTTTGTATTTCTTATTTCTTAGTCATTGAATAACTCTCTCCTCTCTCTGTAGGTTATCATGTGTTGTCCCTGCCGCAGTAGCTCCTCCCCCTTACCTGTATGCAGCCAATCGCCCAGCTCCCTACAGCCTGGAGCAGAAGTCGATCAGTCGCAGGCTCCAGGAGGCCGCCGCCCCACACAGCACAGAGATCCACAGCCTGGCCTCTGGACACCTGCTCCAGTTCCCTGACCTGCAGCTCGTGCAGATGGACTCTGGTGAGCTCAGAAGAATATTATATATTTAGCTGTGTGCCAGGGCTTTAGGCTCTCCCATAAGCCTTGCTAAACATCGGTAGTCCATTGTCTGCTTGTGCTGCGCACATTGTACTAATTAACATATTTTTTTTGCTCCGAAGGTAAACTTGAGGCCCTTGCCATTCTGCTCCATAAGCTGAGGTCGGAGAATCACCGCGTCCTCATCTTCACACAGATGGTGAAGATGCTGGACATCCTGGAGGCCTTCCTGGACCACCGGCAACTCACGTACATCCGTGTTGACGAGAGCCTGATCACAGAGGAACGCCAGGTAAAACCTCTTTGTACCAAGGAAATAGTCATCAACTGCACCTGTTATGGTGCCTGTGTTATAGTGAGTTGTTTTATTTAACTAGTCAAGTCAGTTGAGAACAAATTCTTATTTACGGATGACATTCTACCAAAAGGCCTCCTGCAGGAACGGGGGCTGGGATAAAAAATATAGGACAAAACACACCATAATCGACAAGAGAGACACCACAACACTACATAAAGAGAGCCCTAAGACAACAAAATTGCATGGCAGCAACACCATATGACAACATGGTAGCAACACAACATGGTAGAAACACAACATGGTACAAACGCTCGTTCTAGTTGCTAGCTGAAGCGAAAACTGAAAAGACGACCTACCCAGGGATATGTGTGCTTTGGGGACCTTTAACAGAATGTGACTGGCAGAAAGGGTGTTTTATGTGGAGGATGAGGGCTGCAGATATCTCAGATAGGGGGGAGTGAAGCCTAAGAGGGTTTTATAAATAAGCACCAGACAGTGGGACTTGCGACGGGTATACAGAGATTACCAGTTTACAGAGTAGTATAGAGTGCAGTGATGTGTCGTATAAGTAGCATTGGTGGAAAATCTGATGGCTGAATGGTAATGGTCATCTAGCCGCTCGAGAGCATCCTTACCTGACAATCTATAAATTACGTCTCCTTAATCTAGCATGGGTAGGATGGTCATCTGAATCAGGGTTAGTTGGTCAGCTGGGATGACAGAGGAGCGATTACGATAGAGGAAACCAAGTCTAAATTTAACCTTAGCCATACTCTCAAAACCCTCAGAGGTAGTATCACACCGGTGGGGAGAGGGCCATTCTTCTTGCCAAACCACATGACATTTGTTTTGGAGGTGTTCAGAACAAGGTTAAGGGCAGAGAATTCTTGTTGGACACTAAGAGAGTTTTGTTGTAGAGCATTTAACACAAAATCCGGGGAGGGGCCAGCTGAGTATGACTATCATCTGCATATAAATGGATGAGAGGGCTTCCTACTGCCTGAGCTAGTAGGAAGCCCCCTCATCTAGTAGGAAGCCCTATTATCGAGCCTTGGGGTACTCCTTTGGTGACAGTCCGTGGCTGAGACAGCAGATGTTCAGACTTTATACACTACACTTTTTTGAGCGAGGTAGTTGGCAAACCATGCCAAAGACCCCTCAGACATCAATACTCCTTAACCGGCCCACAAGAATGGAATGGTCTACCGTATCAATAACAATAGCAGCACAACATTGCTTAGAATCAAGGGCAGTGGTGACATCATTTAGGACCTTTTTAAGGTTGCAGTGACGCTTCCATAACCTGAGCGGAAAGCAGATTGCCTTTCTTTTTCACCCTATCTAACACTGGAACCTAACCTCTTGATCCAGTGCATTGTTCTGGCTCTGTAAGGAGACCGAGTACTACGCTCTCTTCCCTTCCTACTGGATGTTCTGGCTTTTTTGGTGCTGTACTTTTTACTCTTCTGCTACACTTGCTATTTCATTTTCTGTCTGTCAGTTCAAATGTGTCTGTATCTTATCTAACTGACCTCTTGTTTAATTCTCCTTGCCTCTCTCTTGTCTGTGAGGTGAGTGAACTATACCGGTGTTTGGTTTAGGACTGACCCCATTTAGTCGACTGGTTGGCTTTTTGGTCGAAAGGCTGTTGGTCGACCAAGAAATTGGATGTGGTTATATTATGTAAGAACAATGGTGCATAAAAAAGAATATTATTTTATAACATGCGCTTTCTCCCTAGTTGGGTAGTGGTCGCTGCGCTGTAGAATTGGCGCCTTTTCCTACACCATGTTGCTAATGGCAAAGTTAACCAGCATATTGGTGTTGAGAACAATGCGGCAGAGGCAGCAGCAGAATGAGGAGACGAGAAAACAGCCCTTGCCTTATTGTCTAAGAAAAGTGAGGAGAGGAAACCCCAACTTAATTAGGTCTATAATCAATAGCCAAATTGTTAAATTTGGCTATTTCAGCCACACCCATTGCTGACAGGTGTATAAAATAGAGCACACCGCCATGCAATCTCCATAGACAAACATTGGCAGTAGAATGACCTTACTGAAGAGCTCAGTGACTTTCAACGTTGCACTGTCATAGGAGGCCACCTTTCCAACAAGTCAGTTTGTCAATTTCTGTCCTGCTAGAGCTGCCCCGGTAAACTGTAAGTGCTGTTATTGTGAAGTGGAAACGTCTAGGAGCAACAATGGCTCAGCCGCGAAGTGGTAGAACACACAAGCTCGGGACCGCCCACTGCTGAAGCGCGTAGCACGTTCAAATTGTTTGTCCTCTGTTGCACTACCCACTACCGAGTTCCAAACAGCCTTTGGAAAAACTTCAGCACAATAGCTGTTTGTCGGGAGCTTCATGAAATGGTTTTCCATGGCCGAGCAGAGCACACAAGCCTAAAATCACCATGCGCAATGCCAAAGTGTCGACTGGAGTGGTGTAATGCTCGCCACCATTGGACTCTGGAGCAATAAACATGCGTTCTCTGGAGCCAACCGACAAATCTGGGTTTGGCGGATGCCAGGAGAACGCTAACTGCCCCAATACATAGTGGCAACTGTACAGTTTGATGGAGGAGGAATAATGGGGCGGTTTTTCATGGTTCTTCCAAGGCCTACAGCATACAATGACATTCTAGACGATTCTGTGCTTCCAACTTTGTGGCAACAGTTTGCTGAAGGCCCTTTCCTGTTTCAGCATGACAATGCCCCGGTGCACAAAGCAAGGTCCATACAGAAATGGATTGTCGAGATCGGTGTGGAAGAACTTGACTGGCCTGCACCGAGCCCTGACCTCAACCCCATCGAAATACCTTTGGGATAAATTGGAACGCCGACTGCGAGCCAGACCTAATCGCCCGACATCAGTGCTCCATGTCTAGTGGAAAGCCTTCCCAGAAGAGTATTGAGGCTGTTAAGGCAGCAAAGGAGGGACCAACTCTGTATTAATACCCATGATTTTGGAATTAGACGAGCAGGTGTCCACATACTTTTGGTAATTTAGTGTATATCAACAGAAGTAAGACAGATCCTGCTTCTGTTGCCTGTTTGAGTGTTTGTTTAATAGCTTACTGATTTCGTGGGCACCAAGCCTCACGCAACCACATGTCAAATAAACAATTTCATAAATTTGGCCGTTTTTAATCTTTGCTATGCTGTTGTAAAGGCTTTCTACTTTTTTTTTTATCTCGTTAGAACAGCGTCTCTGGTATTATTTATAATTAATTTGGTGTTATTTATACTGTTCCAGATAGCCCTACTTTTTCTTGATCTCCTTGTTATTATTATTGTTATGATCATCATTATAATAAGTCATGTCATTATCATTAGTAGTCTTAGAATTGCAGCCTTGTATAACCACCATCGAGCTGTAGGCCTAAGAGCGCATCCTGTTTAGTCTTCATACCGTAACTTACTTAGGTCTATATTTCAACACTTTTATATAGGCTAGGGTATCATTCATTTGTTCATGTCATCACACAGCATACCAGTCAGTCATTCATGATATGAAATGCAATGAAGCATTTTAGTTTTAAAATAACAAAGCGAACCTTTAATAATATGCGTAAACAATAAACCGGTTCCTTTTCAGAAATTGCATTAATGAATGAATGTGACGGTTTTTAGTCTTTGCTATAATAAAGGCTCAACACACACGTTAACAGATTCTCTGGTACGCTTATAATTTATTTTGTGTTTAGATTGTTCCAAATGGTCAGAAATAGGGTTGGGGTTTTATTGTAATCTGTACAGCACCTGTTTGGCACACGTAATATGCACACAGAGCTTGCTACTTACCTTTTTCTTGATCTCCATTATTTCCCACAACTAGTGAAATTTATTCCACACATCTGACTTCCTCCTGAGCAACCAGTAAACATTTCCCCATTATAAGTTTATTTGTCACGTCCTCTACATCCATTTTGCTGTTACAGTATTTGGAGTTTGTTGTAACCAATTTATGTGATTATGGTATTATATTGGTGACGTGCATGCAATGCGTACATGTGTCACAAAGAGAGCAAGAGTTGAGTAAATAGGGAATGTTTTTCCTAAACAAATGAGGGATTTCGGTAACATAACTTTTCAGTAAGAAATGGCTGTAATTCTGTTGTAGCTTCTGCAACACACAATCAACACTAATGTTCTTTGGTGGTCGCTGCAGCAGGGAGGAGAGCGAGATGACGGGTGCTAGTCACAGTCGCTTGAAGTCATATATTTTTTGTATACATTGCACCAAGTCTGAGCCGGCCCGGCACAGTTAAATCAATTGCGGTTGAACTCCCTCTAGTCATTTTTGTGTGTCTTAATTAGGCTTTTTAATCAAACAGTGTACTTAAACCACCAAACAAGCTCAGTGCATATGGTTGATTTGATTAAAGCACATAAGATGTGTCTATATGGGATAAAATATAAAACTCTTAAGCCCTCTCCTTGGGACTAATGTCTCCGTTTCTCATGATATCCCCCTCCCTCCCATCAGGAACATATGAAGTCCTTCAACAGGAACAGACAGGTGTTCTGCAGCATCCTGACCAACCGCTGCTGCTCGGCCGTGGGGACCGTGTTCGACGCAGACACCATCATCTTCTACGACACTGACCTCAACCCCAGCATGGACGCCCGCACCCAGGAGTGGTGCGACAAGATCGGACGATCCAAGGACATCCACATCTACAGGTAAAATACAGGAAAAATACATGTTGTGCCGTAACTCTACATACCATATAAGGATATGAAGAAACGCATACTGTTGTTGCTGCTGAAATGTAAGTCAGTGTGAGGTTGGTAACTTGGTGTCTCTATATCCCAGACTGGAGAGCGGAAACTCCATTGAAGAGAAGCTGCTAAAGAACGGCACTAAGGATCTGATCCGAGAGGTTGCTGCACAGGGCACTGACTACACCCTGGCATTCCTCACACAAGTAAGATCCTTTACCCTCACACCAACCAGACCCCAGCCCTACTCTGACTGAAAATCATACTATATTTGGTTATTAAATATGCTGTGTCTGTGTCCAGCGGACCATCCAGGACCTCTTTGAGGTGGAGGCCGGCTCGGGGGAGAAGGTTGAGGAGTTTGTGGTTCTGCACCAGGAACCCTCTCCCTCTGAGGCCATCTCTCCCCGCGTGGCTAGGCCCTACATCCAGGCCCTCCACAGCATCAGCCTGGACGGCCCACCACCAGAGCAGCAGCAGGAGGAGGAGGGTCAGGAGGAGGACCTGGAGAAGGAGGTGAAGGTCAAAGAGGAGCCCTCTCAGCTGGAGGAGCTTAACGCTGTAATGGACCAGGTGATTAACGGTCATGAAGTACCTTCTTACAGTATGTTGTAGACTACATACCAGGGAACTAACACATATGTTTGAACTAATACTGGATTGTCTTCATCATTTCCTCCTTTAGCTAACACCAATAGAAAAATATGCCCTGCAATACCTGGAGTATCTTCATGTCAGTGAAGACGAACTTGTTGCCAAGGTAAGACTCGAACTCTCCTCTGATATCCAGAGGTACTACTAGCTTGTAAGACATTGCATTCTCAAAGTAGCACAAGACCACAATTACGATTGTTTTATAACTTCAATAATTCCTAATGTTTATTTCAGGAGCGACTGTTGTGTGCGAAGAGAGGCTGGGAGATGCAGCACCTCCAGAAACTGAAGGCCGAAGATGAGGAGAGGATGATCATTGAGGAAGAGGAGGACCTGTTTACCTACACCAGAGAGGATGCTTACAATATGGTAGGCTTTCACTCTCTCATCGGGGTTGTATTCATTACGCAGAATGTGTTGCAAAATGTTTCTTAAACGGACGCAAACGAAACTGGGAGTGACCTAACTGAATTTGTCCAATACAAACTCTTGTTTTGCTATGTTTGCTTCTGTTTGGTTCTTAAATGGTTTCCGTAATCAATACGCCTATGGTGGTCACAGTATTCAAATAAGAACAGAGGCTGTAGTTAGTTTCCATTGTAAATCAGTGGTAATGAGAGCTAAAGTCTTGTCTCTTGTTTCAACAGGAGTATGTGTTTGATGGAGAAGATGGCCAGACGGAAATCATGCCAGTAAGTCTGTCACATAATATCTACATGACCGTACCGACTTGTCTTGGCATAATATACCCTCTTATTAGCCATGAGCCTGTCAGCTGTATGTTAACCTATGGTTCTGGTTGCAGCTGTGGACTCCGCCTACCCCACCGCAGGATGACAACGACATCTATATCGACTCGGTCATCTGTCTGATGTATGAGACTGCTCCCATGCTTGAGTCCAAACTGCCTCCTGTCTACATCCGCAAGGAGCACAAGAGACTCAAGATGGACCCCTCAGGTAAGACTTTGTATTCTTTTAACAACCATTACAGTACAGTGTGTGTAGTGATGCACATGTTAGCAGCTATGTCCTGTGTTTTCTTCCCAGCAGCAGGCAGGAAGAAGAAGAAGGGTCATGGGGAGACGGTGATTCCTCCTCGCTCGCTCTTCGAGAAGGCCAGCATGCTCAAGGTCCGCAGAGAGGGCAAAGACCAAAAGAAGAACTTCTCTCTGAAGCAGCAGGCACCATTTGCCAAGCCTCTGCCCTCGCTGGTCAAACCTGCCATGGAGGCTGGACAAGACAACCCAGAGTGGCTTATCAGTGAAGACTGGGCCCTGCTACAGGTACTGGGATGGCTTGTTTTACCCAATACTGTGGTTGGTATAAGGAAATGTCTGTCATACTGTACGTTTGCTAGATACTCTCAGATCAGCTGAGGTGAACTAAAGTATACTTAGAAGCGAAGCTATTTTTAATCTACGTAGTCCAGAAATTGTGGTGAGATGTGCATTTTTAGCTATTGAAGTATCTCTGCCATCGACCTGTATAGTTAACCATCCAACATCCACCAATGTATAGTGTACATATTCAGCCAACCACCCATACATACTATACAATGTCTTTTTATAGCTTTTTTGCACTCAAGATATCTTGTATTTCTACTTTTTTACTTTTTCATACTGCCGCTCTATGTATCATGTATCAGTCTTTTGTGTATTTTCGTGTTGTAGCTGCTTGACAAAAAAATCTCCCCCTCGGGGATCAATAAAGTACCTATCTATGTGTTGTAGGTAATTCTATATTATTTTAGTGATGTAAGTGTCCTCTCTGTCTGTCTGTGGCAGGCTATGAAGCAGCTCCTGGAGCTCCCTCTGAATCTAACAATTGTGTCTCCGGCCCACACCCCCAACTGGGACCTGGTCAGCGACGTGGTCAACTCCTGCAGCCGCATCTACCGCTCACCCAAGCAGTGTCGCAACCGCTACGAGAACGTCATCATCCCCCGGGAGGAGGGCAAGGTGAGCAGACATGACGACAGATACTAAAGCCCTGTTGTTTGAGCGTTCAGATAATTAAACCATACTGTTTTTGCTGTTCATTGTAGTTGGTGTATGAGGCGAACCCTAAGAAGAAGACCAAGAGCATATACAAGGTACATTGCCCTACTCTTGCCGTCGACACCGGTCGTAATGCTTGATGCACAGAGCCCTCTTGATTGACCAGCATCCCTCCTTTTTCCTCCACCAGTCTAAGAACAGCCGGCCGCTGCGCACCTGTCAGATATACACCCAGGATGACAACGCAACACACATCCAGCTCTACAACAGCCGCTTTGAGCTCATGAAGATCATCGCCAGCAAGAGGAGTCCGCCCATCAAACCACTGTAAGCACTCAACATGATCTTTCCCTTCTGTGTCTTGAAATAATGCATGTTGTGTCATCAGCCTCATTTATAAACATGCTCAGGGTGCAACTATAAGTTAACTAAATTTTGGTTCTTCAGTCTGGGGATGAACCCATTCCAGAAGAATCCCAAACATGCCTCGGTCCTGGCAGAAAGTGGGATCAGCTACGACAAGCCCCTCCCTCCCATTCAGGTGGCATCACAACGTGCTGACAGGATTGCCAAGGAGAAGAAGGTGTGTACTGTTAACTGTATGTTCTCTGGATTTGGATTAATGGCTAAGTTTGCAGTGTGACGGTCAGGACTGTTGTCATGGTGGTATGCACTCTGATCTTCAACATGTCTATCTGTCTCTGTGTCCTGTCAGGCCCTAGCGGAGCAGCAGAGGGCTCAGCAGCTAGCTCAGCAGGCTGGGGCCCCCCAGGCTGTGGCCGGTGCTACCCAACCCCAGGCTGGGGCTCCTGCTGCAGGCCAAGCCCAGGCCCCGGGGGTCCTCCTGGCCCCTGCAGTGGCTGGAGCTATGGCTGTACCCAGCACTGCAGTCCTGGTAAGAATGGGGGAAAACATCGGAATTTTCAATGTCAAACCAAGTTGTTCTTTGTGGAAAAAATAAATAAATGGTAATGGGTAAAATAGCATAATTTATGTTTTTAAAGAATGTTGTGTTTTTCAGCCTGGAGCCATAAAGAATGCTGTTGTGGGAACAACCATTCAAGCTGGTGGGTTTTCATGGCACACACATTGATCTTTACAAAACATTTAGTCTGTAATCCAATAGTAATTTCTAAAATCCTTTCAGCCACCGTCGGGGGGAACCTGATTGTGAACACAGTGGCTGGAGTTCCTCCAAGTCCGTTCCAGGCCAACAAGCGGCTGGCATCGCCAGGTCAAGTCATACCAGGAACCCTGTCTGTAAGTCACTCTATTTATTACCTCTGCCATTGCTTCACTGAACTCCTAGGGAGTCTTTCCCAGTTTTTGTATTATAACAATGGTCATTTTTTGAGAGTATGGTATTCCGTAGTCGTTGTTGAGAGAGTGAATGGTCCTAGGAGGTGTTGGTCTGGTTGAGTTAACATGAGGCCCTCGGCTCTTGTCCCTCCTCCAGCTTGCCAGTGCAGCAGGTGCCCAGGTGGTCCATTCCCAGCAGAGAGCCGTACCTGCCGCTGCCGCCCCTGGGGAGGTGGTTGCCATTGCTACGGGTCAGGGTGTCAGGGCCGTTACCCCGGTGACTGCCTCTGCAGTGGTGTCCACCACTCTGACCCCAGTGCAGTCCCAGACCCGCTCCCTGGTCACACCAGGTACTGCACACGTTCACACACAATCAATCAAATGTATTTTAAATAGCGCTTTTAACAGCAACATTTATCATTAAGTGCTTTACAGTAACCCATTGTTTCTACACTGAACGAATACAACAAAGAACATTAAAAACATACTACTTAGTTAATGATGTGCCATGTCCACTGGTTTTGTGATCTGACTCCTCTCCACTCTGTCCCCAGCCACAGGCATGCAGCTCCCCCAGGGGAAGCCCATTAACCCGGCCCACCTCCACATGCTCCGCCAGCAGCAGCTCCAGCAGCAGCAACAACAACAGGCTGCCTCGCCGCAAGGCATCAAGGCTGTGGGAAAACCCCAGGTTCTGTACTCTAAAGAGAAGCCCTTCATTCACTGCATGGCCTCCTAGAATTAGCTTCTTCTGATGCTCACCCACTACTCACACTATCTGTGGCTAATACTAAGTTAGCCGTTTTGGCTTGTAAAGTAAAAATATAGAAACCATACATTTCAGCCAGCCCTCGTCCAACGATAAATTAATACAGACATTCAGTGAACTGACCCTTGAACTCTGCCCTTGGCTGCTGAAGATGCACAAGCAGAAGCTGCCGATGGCCCAGCAGCCCGTTCAGGTGCAGCCAGCCAACCCCCAGGCAGCCCAGGCCAACCCCCAGCTGGCCGCTATAGCTGCCGGTCCCAGAGCCGGAGCCGTGCTGGCTGGCACCACCGTAGCCAACCTGCAGGTGGCCAGGCTGGTAAGGACCAACTTTATCAACCTGCTCTTGTTTACTTCTATAATATGTAGCCCGGCCAGGGAATTAGGCGCCACTGTGTTGTGCTGATTTTTTTGTACTATTTTCAGACTGGTAAGGGCCACTGCTGAGATGTGTCCATTTTGAATAATGTTCTACTAGAGGTAACCCGGTTTGAGCTTAAATAATGATCCATTGAAAGTGTTTATAACAGTGTCTGTCTTTGCCTGTGCTCAGACACGGCTGCCCACGCAGAGTCAGATCCAAGCCCAGCCAGGGCAGACGGCCCAGGTAACCCTAACCAAGCCCCCCGTGGTCTCTGTACCCGCCGTGGTCTCCTCCGCTGGCGTCACCACCCTGCCTGTCACTGTAGCTGGCATCAGTGTAGCCATTGGACAGGCCCAGAAAACAGGTGGGAAAACGCTCCTATTCTCAGCATCTAATTAGACTGAAACATTCATAATCTGCTCCTCTTAGCACAAACACGCATTCTCTGCCAATGATAACACACACTCCCTCTGTTGGTGTACATGTCCTGAAGTTATCCTGTCCCTGAGTCACAATGTCTCTCTCTGGTCTGTCTACCCGTCTTGCTTCTTCTCCTGTAGGTGGGCCGGTGTTGACGTCCCCGTTCCCCCAGATGCAGGTTCACCCGCTGCTCCAGATGAAGAAGCAGCAGGCAGCAGCAGCCCAGCAGAAAGCAGTGCAGCCACAGCCAGGACAAGCCTCTGTGCAGCAGAAGGTGGGGCTCTGGGTGCAAACAGAACCAGCACAGTCTATACAACCGCACACACATTTACAAGCAAAGAGCTGGTGTTCTCTTGTTACCGTAAGGGTATGGGCTGGTCAGAGGTGCATTTCGACTCTTAACCGAAAGTGGTTCTCTTGAAACTACAACCCAGTCTATCCATAGTTGGATATCTGATTAAAAAATTGCATGCCATGAATTCTTGTCAGAAGAATCCTGTTGTGAGCCTAGTTCTGCTGTGTCCTTTCCCTCAGCTGGGCACCCAGCAGATGACCGTGCCGTCTCCCCAGCAGCAGAAGGTCACCTATGCTGCCACCACCCAGCTACAGCCTAGCATCAAGACCCAGTTCTTCACTACCTCCATCGCTCAGGCTGGGAAACCCACTGGGGCCCAGCAAATCCAGGTATCTTCCTACTGAGAAACTCCAACCCACTGGCCTTTAGGTACTGGGTCATAAATGTATAGAGCTATTATCCAGAGGTGGGAGGAATGCTAACTGCTTTCCCTTGTATATTAGGTGGCTAAGCTCCCCCAGATAGTGCAGGGGCAATCCACTGTGGCCAACATCCAGCAGATCGTATCATCTCCGCAGCAGGTAAGAGCACTAACCCCCCCCCCCCCCCCCCACAGAAGGGCAGTATCATACAGGATTTTTGAGGCATTTGGAATGTGAGATGAAAGGTTCTGCTTCCTGTGTGTCTTAACCTTTCATGGCTGTTCACTTCTTCGTGACTTGGAATACAACTCAGCTTGGTTAAATTGTACAACTTTTTTGTGCATTGTGACATTTAGGTAATTTCCCATAAACTGTTGCGAAATGTTATGACAGCGAATAGAGGTTCCATGAGGTCAGCATAGTCTGGTGACATGTTGTCGTCTGTCTGATCTAATGTGACCCTCTTCCTGTCTCGTAACAGATCCAGCCCCAGACGGTGGCCCTGACCCAGGCTTCATCCTCAGTCCAGCCCCAGGTCCAGATGATTCCAGCAGGTACAGCCACAGCCCAGGTGGTTCAGCAGAAGCTCCTCCAGCAGCAGGTGGTGACTGCAGCCGCCTCGCCTCAGATACAGACCCCCCCTCCTCACAGCCCAGCCCAACAGGCCCCAGTTTCTGCTGCAGCCGAGTCCCCAGTACAGCAGCAGCCAGCCAAGGGCCAGGCTCGTGGAGCGGCCATGAGAGGCAAGACCCAGGTCAAGCCCAGCGGGGGCAGCAGCTAGGAACCCACAGGACTAGTTAGAGCTCCCCTCTCAGCTAGGCCAAGCAGGACATCTCATCAGTGTAAATGCAGTCCTTGTCTCTGAGGAGCAGTGTTATGAAGTAGTGGTGAAGTCCTGTCTGATGTGGCTGTGTTAAATCTAACCTGGTTTAAGGAAATGCTCCATGTAAAGGAATGACATGTCTTTTAAGAGGGTTGTCATCTTCTATCATCAACACAGTTCTCTAACTGTCGGCTGTTTCTCTCGCCACTGTTTAAGAAGGTTTCCCCTGAAGCCAACCTCCCCCCTGCACCAACATCTAATATAAGATCAAAAAATAATATTCATGCTTTTTTATTTTTATTGATGAATATATTAGTCACTCCATGGATATCCTGTGGCTAGGGCCTATGGACTGGTGCACAGCTAATTTGAGGAATGTCCATTTGAATAATGTTTTGTGTATTCATACATTATCCCTGTCCCCCTTCATGTTGTTATTCTCATGCGTACAGTTTATGATGTCTGTAATTTCATAGTTGTTTATAGGTAATAGAAAAAAAAATAAACGTATCTTGATCAAGTAATGCATAGTAATGTGACTACGTCTCAGTAGTACAGGTGCATTGCATTGCCTACCAGAGGGATAAAGGTGAGATAACTTCAGTCCTCATTCTAACTGTCATTGTGAAACACTTATTCACACCATGAGCCGTTGGTGATTGCCGTCTTTTCCCCATAGAAACACATTCACATAACCTTTTTCAGTGTACCGCTTCAACATTGACAGAGGTGTGTCTAAAAGTTGGCTAGTTCCTTAATATTTTGCATAAGAGGGAGCTTGCCAGGTCCTAAACAGTGAGGGATCACAGTTATAACGACCACTGAAAACAAATGAAATACAATCTGAATGTACGTTTTTCTTTGTAACATTCAGATATTTAATGGGTGTAATGCACGTTCCTTTAGTCAATTATGTTTATGTAACAAATACACTGTATACATGTACTTTAGTATCTTGTTTTCTCATAAATATGCCATTTTTTTATTGATGTTAAAAAAAATGTAAATAACAATGAAAAAGGTAAACATTTGTACTTGTAAACTAGTCGTGTTTTCATTGGATTTTTTTCAGCCTAATTGTAATAAAGTGTTTTGTTTTTATACACTATCTGGTCATTATCTGGTCTGACCTTAGTGAATGATAATCATATCTTTATGTTAAGTTTGAGCTATGTTTGAGTTATGTAGTGCATAGATTTTATTAACGGCTATGAATCTGAAGAAAGCACATGATTGTGTCTCTGGCACCTGGGTGATGGGGTAAGCAGGTATCCTACATTATCTCCCAAGGCAGGCAGAATAACCACTGCACTGGAGCAACCTAGCTATCTATAGTGTCAACCAGCTGATATTTTCATTAAATTAGTCATAGGTTGGCTTTTTATAACGCCTGTCCTGTTTATATAACAGTTGGGAGATAATTGGAACATGGAATATGCTGCAATAGATAACAGCCATTCTAAGTGTTTTAGTCGTGAGGGAGGGAGGAAAGAAAGAAAGCTCTCGACAGCGTCTGTTTTCCCCTGCTGGCTGGCTGCTGACAGTGGAAGATATGTCAGAAGAGAACATTTATTGGGGCAGAGTTCAGCCACTCAGCAGATCATAGATCACTGGATTGGAGGGCATGCCACACTGTGTCAGGAGAGTCAGACTTTGTGTAGAAGGGCTATACACACCACTATAGTTAACGTTGCTATCACTGCGAACATTAAAAATACCAGTTCCGAATACAACCAGTGAAATGCTTACTTACAATCCCTTAACCAACAATGCAGTTTTAAGAAAAATAGATCAGTAAAAAATAGATCAGTAAAAATATATATATAATTTAACTAGAGCGCATAAGACAAAGGCCAATTTAATGCAATGAATAATCTTTATTAAATTAGCTGAGTTACTTGGTCTTTAAGGACCGTTTGAAGAGGCCTTTGGAGATGGCAGAAAACATCCTGACGAGAAGTGGACGTTTGTGAGGCGTCTCCTGTTGAGAGCTGGAGGGGAGATCCTCTGGCAATGCAGACATGGCAGCATGTGGCACTATGCTGGGCACTACAGAAGAGAGAGTTTAGAAATTATGTAATGTAGACTAACTTCTATTCTCAGTTACATCTCAACATAACTTACACTGATAAATGAGAACCAAAAGTGAGGTTTGGACAATATAAATACTTTTACATAAGATATTACTATTGATAGGCTATATAACCTTTGTAGGGTTATTTTGCAAATAGCATTTCTTTTTACAACAATATCTCAAACAGAAACTGTCCTGTTGTGTGGACTTACGCATGCTATCTTCAGCAGTGGTCTGTACTTGTTCTGATTCGCAGCGGTGGGAATCCTTCTTGTAATCCTTCTTCCCCTTCTTGAATAGCTAAGTATTTAAAGTGAAAAACATACACAGCTGAACAACCTCATGATAATAACAATCACATCTACCACACCAACACAACATTTATGATTGGTTTTGGAATTAATGTATGGTTTTATATTTTTTACACTGAATAGCATTGTTTACTCACATTGTCTCCCACAACTGTTAATTTAAATAAGTCTGCTGTACCTTTCTTTTGCTTGTCAGCCTGGCCAGCCTTTGTAGGAAAGATAACTTCCCGCTGCTAGCCCTCACATCCTCAGCCAGCGGAAGAGCCTCAGGACCGGTGGCTTTGACTGATGTTCTTGAGGCTGCCCTCGATGCCTCGTTACATCTGTGCAGAAGCCCTTCACTCAAAGACTTGACAAGAATCCTATCAAATAAAGAGTCCTGAGTCGACGCGGCCAGTTGGAGGATTTTCTCTGAGCCAAACTCCTCCAACAGATTTTTGTAGACGGCCCTGTAGACATTATGAATCATCAGGTTCTCTGGATAGGCTTGGGTCTCAGAGCAGCCTGACCATGCACAGAAGACAGCCATTACTTTGGGGATAAGGTCTTGTGACTTGCGTGTGATGTCAACTGGGTACTCTTCTGTTGGGGTTTGGATTTTTGTTAGAAGTCTCACCACTAACATGCTGATGAGGCCAGTGAAGTCATCACCGTCTGAGTTATCAGAGGATGGGGTTGGAAGTGGGACATCTTTGACCATGTCTGGGCTGGTTGACATATCGTCCCTGACAATGTTCCAATCTACACCAGAACGACTTGTGGTATCCACTTCCTCTCCATCCATGTTGGACTTAAAGATATGTGCTGCATTGGGGGTCTCACTTGTTGCCATAATGACGCCAGAAAGAGCGGAGGTCTTGCCACTCAGTAGATTGCCTACATCAGTTATAGTGGTTTGAGATGCTTGGAGAGATTCAGTTGGAGAGGACCCTCTACTTTGTGCATCAGAAACCACTGAGTCCATGACCTGGCTTACCATAACTTTGGTAAAGAGACTGACTGTGTCACTAAATACAGATGAAGAAGAAGAGCATGAAATGATATCTTCAGACACTGTAGCCAACTCCTTGGGTCCCTGAGCAAAACTCATTGAAGTTAAAGAGGGCACAAGGCTAGGAAGCAGGAGGCACTTAACAGACTCCTCTGCAAACAGCTGAACCAGCTCATAAGCTGTGGGCTTCCCCACCTTGTCGTTTCTCTTCAGCTTCGAAAGGACGGTATCAGATGCACTCTTTCCAGCCGCCACTGTCAGTACCAGAGGGGTCAAGTTGCTCTCAGAAATGATACGGTTGACTTGGTGACTCAGATCACGGGAGAGAGCACCAATCCTACCCTGAGATATGAGCTCCTCCAGTCTAGCTATTGCAGCTGTTAGATCAGTGTGAGATGTAACCTGCCCTTCTGCCTCTGGATATACCTTCTTCATGATGGTCTCTGCTATCGCAAACATGCTTGTTCTGGCATCATACACCAATGTTTTTGGCTTAGTAGATTCGCTCATGTCGATGACTGAGCATCTTACAATGGGCTGAGCAGTACTCTCAGGTAGCTCAGAAGGGATGGGAGTGCCAGGGAGTGCAAATTCCCACTCTGACTTCTGTGATTTGGCAGATGAGGATGACAACGAGGAGGAAGACCGCAGTGACTCTTGATAGACCAGTTCCTCGCCACATTCGCTGCTTATCTTCTCAACGTTCTCCAGCATAGTTCCAACCACTTTATCTATTTGTGAAAGCTCTCCTGCAGTCACCATTTGGTCAGATTTTGAAAGTTCTTTCTGAATGGAAACCAGAATATGGCTGAGGGTCTTTTTGGCTTGAGCCCTTGTTGCTGTGGCTTGTCTTTGCAATGAGAAATACTTCCTCATCTTTATCTTCACATTGTGGTAAATAGTCTTTGCAGTTATCCAGATCTTCTTCTCAGATACTTCCACAACAGTCTGGGAGCTTACAGCTGCGGCCTTAGTGGCTTCTGAGGTTTTCTCACCACTCTGTTGAAGCATAAAGTCTGCCTGCCATAGAGTATTAGGAGACTCTGTGGGCAGGAAAATGCTCTTCATATCGCTCGCTATTGATCCAACAATTTCAAAAGCAGCTGAATCTGTATGCTTCGAGGAAATGGTGGATAATGATGGCGTCATCTGAGAATCTGTCTGGCTTGAACTGACTTTTCTGGGGAAGCGATTTACAGATTTTATCAGTATTTTTCGGACTTTGTTGGTTGCCTTCATCTGAAACACTTCACTCGAGAGCTTCTCAATGACTGAGGCTGGAGTAACACTTACTCCCTCCGATGATGAGGAACTGGACACAGGCATGTCTTCTAGGTAAGACATGATACCATCCAAAAAGTCACATACATCAAGGGAGTTGTAAGAGGAACTCTCTACAGCACTGGATGTGGATTCCAAATCTGCCATCTCTGACCTATACACAGTCACAATCTGAGATAAGATCTCTTTGGTGCAGGGCTCCAGGTTTGGATCACAGAGAACCAGTAAAGGCTGGGAGTTTTCACTCTGGCATTTGCGGAGAGCACCATGTCCAGTTGAGTTGACCTCTTGCAGTATGGCCTCACTCTTACTGAGCAGAGGAAAGTTCTGGCCATGAGTACAATCAGCTCTATTCTCAAATGTTTTCTCTTCTACAGAGACAGTTGAATCACGTCCACTAGGAACAGCAGATGAACAGCTTTCTCTTACGGGTGATTCACTCCTACTTGCTGAAGATGAGTTCAGGGTTGAACCAGAAAGAACACTGGAGTCAGTGTGCTCTAGAAGCACAGCACTGGAGTCTGCTTTCTCCAGAAGTTCTTCCCTTTGGACTGCAGCTCCACCCATTCTGTGAAATAATTCTTTTATCTTTGCCTGGAGCCTGTCGCAGACTCTACGAGCCGTGTGAAAGGGTTTTCGCATTGGCATACAGTGTCCCACTTGGGGATCTCTCTGGGTGCTTGTTGGCTGATCTAATTCAGCTTGTTTCACGATGCCTTTGACATCTTCAACAAAGCTATCAATTAAGTTTGGTGCCTCCGAATCCACATTGGTCTGTATGAGCCCAGTAGCCACGGAATGATGGATCGTGTCAGGTTCAGACACATTCATCAAGCTGGGAGTGTCAGTAAATGAATGGGAATGTTGAACCAAATCAGAGGTTTCCCTGTGGAACCATCTCACTAGAATCTCGCTCACAGCCTTCGAGGCTTTGGTCTTGAACCTGTCACTTGACAGAATGTCAAGGTTTTTCACCAATGCCTTGCAAGATATACACGAGTTCAGCTCCTCTGGGAAAGAAGGGTCTTCATCGTCCAGTTGCTCTACTGCAAGGTCACTGCCAGATGCCAACATTTTAACTTTCACAGCCACTTTTTGAAGCAGCTTAGCCGATTCTTCATCTTCTCCTTTCAATTCATCCACCATGTCTGCAATAACAGTGATCACCTCTTCTGTTGCAGATGGAATGTAGGAATCAACATCTAACTGGTCCTCTGGAGCGGTGTGATCATTGAAAAACATCTGGAACATGTTAATCATCTGTTCAGCGGCCTGAGTACCAGAGGCAAGGGGGGACGACTGCCCAGAAATGGTTCTACTAATGGTCACAGAGAGGGCCGAGTTGAGCTGTTCAAGCACCTCCTTGATAAGACCAACGGTCAGCTCAGGTGGACAAGAGGCCAAAATCTCATGGTCAGAGAGTTGCTCCTGGACACTGCTGATGATACTGTCCTCTGGCATTCCCAGTTGGACTTTCACTGAGGTCTGGGAACTTTCAAATGAACAAGCAAAGCAAGTTAATTCCTGTCTGATTTTGGCAAATCTAATTCTTACTGCTAACAAATCTAACAAGCATTATAATTGTAGCATTCTAAATGTTATTTACATGTGTACATTAGATATCACAAAACACACCTGCTAGAAAACTGGGAAATATTTCAATGGAGAAATGATTGTGCATCAGTTAATGCGGGGTTAGGATTACCCCCCTGTCCTTGAGCTGTTCTTGTCTATAAATGTTCTGTATTATTTCATGTGTTGTGTGAACCCTTTTGCAACAGCTAATGGGGATCCTAATAAAATACCAAATACCAAACATACAGTACCTCTTGGAAGAGGGTGTGCTAGACCTTGGTTGGTGAGCCCTGCCGCCACTGTTACGCATCTCCTTCGCCAAATATTTAACTTCCTGAATGAGCTCCAGTCTTTTATGCTCAAAGTCAGTGAAGGATCTTGCACTGCCGCCCCTCTTGGGTGAGTCAGTGTTGTCATAAAAGCCTGTCACCCCTAGAATGCGGGCCAGGGCCGGCAGCAGGATCTGCAGGATGGTCTGCGCAATGAAGTTGACAATGGTCTGGCACAATTTGGCAAGCTGTTCCTTTGTCATCTGTATTGCACAACAACAGAACACAGCAGGTTTGGCAATGAAACTGTGATGTAAAGTATTCTAGATTGAACAGAATGCGTTTTATCAACATTTGTTTTTCTTGTCTGTGACTGAATTCAAAGTTGGATTAAGTCTGACAGATTAATGAACGTAATAGTATAATAGAACTGTGGTTAATTCCCGTCTTGATTCAACAGAACATTCCCAAAACAAAGGTGAAAGGCTGATGGAGAAACGTACAGGTGTTTTTAAGCCTTTATAGATCACCTGCCACTGCCTAGAAAAGAAAAAATATGTTTTAGTTGCTTTTATTTCCTACTGCACGAGTTGAGACATGTAAAATAAGTGAGGCTAGAGCAAGACATGGGCCTAACGTACTCATCAGTAAGATTGCGCATGAATGAGATGAGGATTGGGTAGCAGTACTCCATCTCATCTTTGTTGCCTGGGCCGAATGCAGCCTTAAGAGCATTCTTCTCCAGGAGCTCAATAACAGATTCTCTGTCCAGGTGTTTATTCCTCAATCCTAAAGGAAAATTCAGGATAAATCTCGTTGTCTCTTAATACAAAACTTTGATAGAATTGTTACAATAGGACTACTGAATAAAACTATCCATGCAACATTTCTTACTGACTCCAGTTTGACTACAGTTAGACTAAAGTTTCTAACATGGCCTTTATCTGTGATATGCTGGTTTAGAGAACCAACATACTACAGAGGGAAAATCTATGACCTGCATCCGTATCAGTGCCCTGCTCCCCTGACTTCTTGGCACTACTTTTCCTCTTCGCCTTGGATAGAATAGAATAGAATAGATTCCAGATCACAAATAATAGACATGTTACATCAGGTCAACACCGCTATTGTGACAATTGAGTGTTACTAGTCTAGTAGTTTCCCTGTCACTCCTGCCATCTTACCTTTCCTGTCTTCTTGGGCTCCTTCTTGAGCTGGGCCACTGGTTCTTCCTCAACAACCTCCTTCCCCTCCCTCTGAGGATCATCATCATCTCTCTGTACTACCTGAAGGATATAGGAATGGCATATGTCAATGTCAGATTAGATTCTTGCAAAGGACATCATAGAGCTACATCCATTTAAGAGCTAAACTGGTGATTGACCTAATAGAGAGAATTGTACATTTGTTTTGCAATAGCCTGTTATCTTAAATTACTTTTTCCTTATTTACATTTCCAAATATTTTGTGTCATTTAACCAACCTTTTCTTCATTCATAATAACATAACGTTTTGTTTTAACCCTAGTCTATGTTGATTGCATTCATGCTGAGTTCATTGAGGACAATATTGCAGGCACTGACTAATAAAGGGCTACATGCTACGTCATGGAATGTTAGACCTTTATGACATCACTCAATATGTTTGGGGGTGGAGCGCGGGAGGGGCTACTTGCACATTGCCATTCACTGGGCGGGGTCAGTCAAACGTTTTCGATACCGTTAGGCCCACAATTAAACTATTTCACTAGCCACTGCCACTCAGGTCAAAACATAAATAAACCTAGTCTTATTTAATGTCGCCCTCTTGTGGATTTATTTCGGTAGCCCATGTACTGTGAGCCAGTTGATTGATCTACCGGCTACTTCCCAATTACCCCTCCTTCCTTCCAAAGTTTGCACTTGTTAACTGATTTGAAAGGAAATTACTGGTATAAGAAATATGTTAGAAACTTCTACGTCCCAAATTGCACCCTATTCCGTATAGTGCGAGTAAACCTACATTAGGGAATAAGGTGCTATTTGGTACGCATCTTCCTCTATAGCCCATGACTACACCAATCCAATGCATTTAGATTTGTGGGAAGAAGCGAACGAGTGCGTTTTAAGAAATATGTGTCGCCCTATTGTGGATTTATTTAGGTACAACCATACAATGTATTGTGTAGGATCCAACTGATTGTTCTCTCCTCGTCCCTGTCTTACGTCCTATTATCAATCATAAACAGACTACTCCCCCACAGAGCAATAATACACATGAATAGAAAAGAGGTTACGCTCTTTCTTCAAATAAACAAATAAATCGTGAGAGTGATGCAATTATTTGATGCACCGCCAGGGGGCACGGTGGTGTCAGCATTGGGTTTATTAGGCACTTTCTTTAAGAAAACACATGGCTGCGTGTATCAATGCTTTCCAAGCATCTCTCCCATATCTGCACCTCCCTCTTCCATCAAATAACAAATTCACAGTTGATAAAAAATTATCTGGCTAAAGTTAGCCTAAGGGTTAGGGTTAGGGGTTAGGGTTAAGGTTAGAGTAGAATAAGGGAAAGGTTAGCTAACATGCTAAGTAGTTGCAAAGTAGCTAAAAAGTAGTAAGTTGTTGAAAGTTTGCTAATTAGCTAAAATGCTAAAGTTGTCTGTGATGAGATTCAAACTCATAACCTTTGGGTTGCTGGACATTCGTGTAATATGCCCACCTATCCACCCACCCTACTTTAATTTTTGCCTTAAATAACCATCTGTCTTATGTACCCATATCAAACGTAACATATCATACTAATTTGAGTTTCCCAGATTTACATTTATGTTACGTCTAGTCTACAAGACCAGACATGAACAGAGTAATGGGTCATTGTAGTTATGAGTGTGAGCATTAGAGAGGGATTAGAGAATTTCGCTGTGGGTCAATTTTATTAGATTTTTATTTTATTGATCCTTTATTTAACTAGGCATCAGTTAAGAACAAATTCTTATTTACAATGACGGCCTACACCAGCCAAACTCGGACGACACTGGGCCAATTGTGTGCCGCCCTGTGGGACTCTATGGGACATAGCCAGTTGGGACATAGCCAGTTGCAATACAGTCTGGATTCAAACCAGGTTGTCTGTAGTGACCCCTCTAGCACTGAGATGCAGTGTCTTAGACCACTGCGCCACTTGGGAGCCAAGGATAGAGGATTTTTGTGGCAAGACATAAAACCGGAAACCTCTGAGGGCCATGATGGCTGGTCCCATTAAACCTGGGGGAGGAGGAGGTCGAACAGACCTCAGAGGACAGGAGCTGTCATGGTGTTAAGGACAGTAGATGAATCACAGCACTTTACCAATTAATTCATATAATTAATGCTCTTGCTCCCTGAGTGTGTGTGTGCAGTGGTGTAAAGTACTTAAGTAAAAATACTTTAAAGTACTACTTAAGTCGTTTTTTTTGGGTATCTGTACTTTACCTTACTATTTACATTTTTGACAACATCCCTGGTCATCCCTAATGCCTCTGATCTGGTGGTCTCACTAAACACAAATGCTTTGTTTGTAAATATTTCTGAGACTTGGAGCTGGCTATACGTAAATTAAAAAAAACAAGAAAACTGTGCCGTCTGGTTTAATATAATCTTTTATACTATGTTTTTTTGTATTTTATATTTTACTGGTTGACTTTCACTTTTACTTGAGTAATTTTCTATTAAGGTATCTTTAGTTTTACTTAAGTATGACAATTCAATACTTTTCCCACCACTGTGTGTGTGTGTCTGACAGAGGTAGAAAGTGATGAAATACAAAATTGTGCATTCGTTTATTGTAGATGTCTATTATTGAAATAGATCATTTTCATCCCTAGCTGTTTAAGAATGAGGCAAGATGAAGTCAAACTTCTCAAACAAGAAACATTGTTGACTGTTTTCCTGTTTCCTTGTAAAACAGCAATCATGATCTAGCAACCAGTGAAAATGAGAGGTTTTACAGCTAGCTGTAAGTTCAGCGCAGGAAAGCCCTCATGGCAGCACCTTGGAGTGTAGCATTGTGTTTTGATATCCTCATTACCATTGACAGTGTCTCCTGAATGCTGTTGGAGTAGATAAAGCAGTGTTGGGTAGAGCTGGTGGGGCTGTCAGAGTCATTTTCATCTTTCTGCTCAGGCACAAGGCGGGCATCCTGTGAAGTGTTTACCTCAGGAGGGCCTGATTTACCTCTGAATGGTGTCAAATGTGAGAGAAAGTGGGATCCTGGTGCTCTTTTACAGTTTTATGGATTTCTCTCTTTTTTCACAGAGCCGTGAAAGAGAAGCCCTGAGCCGTGTAAGAATGGAAGAAAAGCCTTGCCAATGACAGTCGTATTCCAGTCAGTGGGATACTATCAATATTTGTGTTGACACATAGCCTACTGCTTCGGTCAGGATAGCAACACGGCTGGGGATTTGTTATCTGTCTGAGACTGAGATACTGGCTGAGCAGAATACATTTAGAGGTACATTGGGAAGAAAATCCTGCATGTATGAAAAAGCACACTCTGTGGAATTGAGTAGGTTCAGCTGTGGTGTTCCTGTAATTCTTGTAAGGCAATGCAAAGGAACATACAGTATATCTCCTAGAACGGACAATATGTTCTATTCTATTCTACCTTAATCCTGATAATAGAAACACATGGCCTATCTATTTACCTAGCTTACCACACTAAGGAATGCCCTGGTCGGTCAGTTTCTGATCACAGAGCCCCAGGGGGCTACCAACTAATGATGAACCTGCAATGATGCAGATCATTGCTACTGAATAAAGCCTACATTGGTGTGACATTCAAAGACTTTCAGCCATACCGACGGGTTGTCATGGAAACCAATTGCTACCCATCTCTTTGCATATCATTGGGTTGACAAAATAGTGCCTCGTGTCCTACAGTGTACCAATACTAATACCTCCATATGTGGTGGGGGTCATATTGACATATACGCATGCCATTACTGAACATCTAAATAGGAGGGCAACAGGATTTTCCAATCATAATAACCTACTGTGTATTGAAAATTATGAGACAGCATACACTGCTACTACATCATTGCAATTCCTTCTTCCATTGTTCGTGGAGTGGAACATTCCATATGATAATTAGACATCATGATATGTGTTTCTTGTCTGTTCTCTGTTGTCTGTCTATCCTGTGGCCAGGACAGGCCTATTGCCGTGAGTTATGGGTCAGACCCTGCTGCCTGACTCCAGGGACTCGCAGGGGGAAAGATGTGCCAATGGTAATTGCTCTGTATGGGAGATAGGGTGAGGGAGCACCAGTGCCGGCACACTCCACTTTCCCTAATATACTGATGGAAAGTGTAATCCGCCACTTTGAAAACGTACCATTGAGATATACAGGTAACTGTGACATTAAAGGAAACATCAACATAAAGTGTCTTAATAGGGCGTTGGGACCACCACGAGCTGCCAGAACAGCTTCAATGTGCTTTGGCATAGATTCTACAAGTGTCTGAAACTCTATTGGAGGGATGCTACACCATTCTTCCATGATAAATTCCATAATTTGGCGTTTGGTTGATAGTGGCTGTCTCAGGCATGTTGAGATCTGGTGACACACCCTTTAAACCCCTTATGCTACTTTGAGGCCGCTCTTTCAAAGTCACTGCGATCTCTTCCTCTAGCCATGGTAGCCTGTCAGGCTCTGGCCATAGAGATGCCTATTTGCTTCTCTATGTAGCTATGGTCAGAGTCTGACAGTGTCTTTCTTTTCTGTTTCTGTGTGGGTTTTGGGTTGGATCCCTAATTAGAGGCAGCTGCACCGCATTGTCTCTAATTAGGGATCCTATATATGTTAGTCTGTCCTTCACTCTGGTGTGGGTCGTTGTCGATCATTTCGCGAGTCACGGTGAAAGTAAGTGTGCCACTTCTGTTACGTCCGTGCCTTTGTGTTTGTGTTGATGTACGTGACGTTTAGTCTATTCGTGTTTTTTGTTCGGTAGTTCGTCATTTGTGTTTTTATTTATACATAGTAATTTTATAACATATTATTACATAGTATAAATAAATAAAGATGTCGAACTACTATCCCTGCGCTGCGTCTTGGTCTCTCCACACACACTCACGTGACATAGCCAAAATGATGGGTAACTGGGCATTTTTATACATGACCGTACGCATGATGAAATGTTTTAATTAGCTCACGAACCACACCTGTATGGAAGCACCTGCTTTCAGTATACTTTGTATCCCTCATTTACTCAAGTGTTTCCTTTATTTTGTCAGTTATCTTTATCTGTGCCATTGTTTCGTGCTCTCTCTCTATCTTTCTTCCTCTTAGTCCACTTGATAACCTTCAGTGAGGTGTGGCTCAGTCAGATCAGTTTTCTGCACACCAGCAGCAGCATCAGTCCAGAGCCAGATTCACTTCCCCCCCTGCCTCTCTCCTCTAATCTGCAGCAACTCATTAAACCGCCTGTGATTTAGTTGGATCTGCTGTCCTATGTGGTGTGGATATTTTTAGACTTCATATCATTTATTTACTGAGGCAAGGGAAGACAGCCAAGTCACTTGACCTGAATTGCTCTTCCCAAATACTATGTCTCTTTGGGGCTTGCCAAATGCAATCAACAACTATAATTTAATATATCCAATAGGCTGAAACACCTCCATTTTGGAGCTGCCTTACTCAAGAAAGCAAAAAATAGACCATGCTTGTATGCGACTTTATTAACTCAATGATATATATATATACACCCCCGTCAAAAGTTTGGAATATTACTCATTCAAGGGTTTACGTCACCGCCAAATCTAAGGGTAGTGCTCGAAAATTCAAGCCCCTTGGGTGCTGCCATGGAGTTACATTAGAAGTGCACATCTAATGCTCAAGGTCATTAGCCACAGATACAATTACTTCAAATCACATTCTATCTGCAGTAGCTTTGATTGGACTAATCATGTCAACATCATACTTTCAAAATCTTAGCTAACAGTCATCATCATGAATCAAGTCTACAATCTATTGGCATATTATTTTTTGTCCTTGTCATATGAAGAGAAATTATAGATTAAATGAATCGGTGCTCATTGGCCATTGGACATAAACATTACACAACAAGTTGGAAATCTCAAACTCAACAATGAGTGGTTTGGAAGGAATCAGTGGTTAACTGCAGGCATTGCAAAGCAATAACTAACCTGCTATTCAGTGGAGTGGCTGTGTGGTCCCAAGTCTAGGATTAAGGGTCTCTTTTTTAAGCTTAAAATTATTAGCATTCAACATTGGCCATGCTGTCAATGAATCATGATTTGTACAGCTCAGACTGGGAAAATACATTTTGAACGGTCATCCAATTGTAAATCGGGAACTCCGGACTCTTTCTAGAGCTACGACCTGAAGATCACTGATGTCATCATGATTCAAACGTATTTTTTTCTGTGTTCCCAGTTGTCTTGAAAGCACCATAAATCCAGAGAATGCCAGACTTTGATGACAAAGTTTGATGTCAAAATTTGTCCATGAAGGACCACCACGCCACCTTCCTGTTCAAGTGACCACAGCACAACAAGGTGAGTCCAAAAATGTATTGTATGCTGCTGCATAAATGATGTAATATGCCAGGGAGATATGTATACTGTAGCTAAGAAAGTAATACTAAGTGTATGTTGTGTAGTAAGCTGTTAGTAGCCCATGTGTCTCACCCTAGTAATTGGGTCTATTTTCCCCTCTTAATTTCACCTACTGTTCTGACTTGGTGGTGCACATGTAGCCTAGAACCTGTTTTAGAGAAATGCAATCATCGAATATTGTAAGAGCTTTTTGTCACGGTGCGCATTAATGGGACGGTAAACGGAGCGCTGGTGGAGCGTCATTCCTTTATTATTTTGGAGTTGGACTCACGAAGCACAAAATACATAAAAGGAGATGACTTAATAAAACAAAAAACACGATACAAACGAAACACAGTGACTCACTTGCTTTCTGGAACACGAAGCAGACAAGCAGGAACAATGATCCACACACAGGTGGAAATGTGTGGAGTCTATATACTATCCCCAATCAGAGACAACGCTAGACAGCTGTCTCTGATTGGGGATGATAATCTCCCTAGTTAGGGTGTGATGACTTGGTTGTGTGCCTCTCTCCTCCCCTAGGTGGGAGTAAGAGGCCTTACCACAACCAAGCCATCACAGTACCCCCCCCCCCAAGGTGCGGACTCCCGATCGCACACACAATCCCCCCCTTCCTGAAAGACAACAAAAAAAAAAAATGTCCAAAAACTAGGGGGGACATGGCGGGGTACTGGGGTGGTTGCTGGTGGGGGCTCCGGTTCCGGTTCCGGGCGTGGCACAGGCTGTGAGAGTAGCTTCCCTCCTACCTCACGGTTGCACGCCCGGTCCGGTCCGGACCCCGGCGCGGTGGTTCCCCCCTCAGTACTCCCGCCATTCACCAAGTCCTGTCTGGACCCTGGTGCGGGAGCCCTCGACCCTGGAGAGGGGCTGACAACCGGCCCCGGACTGGGCACCGGTGGAGCGGACTGCTCCTTCCCTGGAGCGACGTAGACGACCGGCCCCAGACTGGGCACCGGTGGAGCGGACTGCTCCGGCACTGGAGCGACGCAGATGACCGGCCCCGGACTGGGCACCGGTGGAGCGGACTGCTCCGTCTCTGGAGCGACGTAGACGACCGGCCCCGGACTGGGCACCGGTGGAGCGGATTGCTCCGGCACTGGAGCGACGTAGACGACCGGCCCCGGACTGGGCACCGGTGGAGCGGACTGCTCCGGCACTGGAGCGGCGCAGACGACCGGCCCCGGACTGGGCACGGACTGGGCACCGGTGGAGCGGACTGCTCCGTCTCTGGAGCGACGTAGACGACCGGCCCCGGACTGGGCACCGGTGGAGCGGATTGCTCCGGCACTGGAGCGACGTAGACGACCGGCCCCGGACTGGGCACCGGTGGAGCGGACTGCTCCGGCACTGGAGCGGCGCAGACGACCGGCCCCGGACTGGGCACCGGTGGAGGAGGCTCCAGGCCTTGAGCTGTGGCTGGAGGCTCCGGGCTGCTGTCCTTCGCTGGAGGTGGCGGAACGCTGACCTTCGCTGGAGGTGGCGGAACGCTGACCTTCGCTGGAGGTGGCGGAACGCTGACCTTCGCTGGAGGTGGCGGAACGCTGACCTTCGCTGGAGGTGGCGGGGCGCTGACCTTCGCTGGAGGTGGCGTGGCGCTGACCTTCGCTGGAGGTGGCGTGGCGCTGACCTTCGCTGGAGGCCTCGGGCTGCTGACCTTCACTGGAGGCCTCGGGCTGCTGACCTTCACTGGAGGCCTCGGGCTGCTGACCTTCACTGGAGGCCTCGGGCTGCTGACCCTCACTGGAGGCCTCGGGCTGCTGACCCTCACTGGAGGCCTCGGGCTGCTGACCCTCACTGGAGGCCTCGGGCTGCTGACCCTCACTGGAGGCCTCGGGCTGCTGACCTTCACTGGAGGCCTCGGGCTGCTGACCTTCACTGGAGGCCTCGGGCTGCTGACCTTCACTGGAGGCCTCGGGCTGCTGACCTTCACTGGAGGCCTCGGGCTGCTGACCTTCACTGGAGGACTCGGGCTGCTGACCTTCACTGGAGGCCTCGGGCTGCTGACCCTCACTGGAGGCCTCGGGCTGCTGACCTTCTCCGGAGGTCTCGGGCTGCTGACCTTCACAGGAGGCCTCAGGCTGCTGACCTTTACAGGAGACTTCAGGCTACTGACCGTCACAGGAGGCCTCGGGCTGCTGACCTTCTCCGGAGACCTCAGGCTGGATGCCGTGCCCACCCTGGGCACCGACGCAGAGGTGGTCTTCAGCCCTGCAGCTGGTCTGGCTGTCGGCCCCAGACTGGGCACCGACACGCTATGGAGCTCCTGCTCCACAGCGGGACTGAACGTCGTGCCCACCCTGGGCACCGACGCAGAGATGGTTCCCAACCCTCTGGTGGGGCTGAACGTCGTGCCCACCCTGGGCACCGACGCAGAGATGGTTTCCAGCCCTCTGGTTGGGCTGGCTGTCGGCCCCACACTGGGCACCGACGCGCTATGGAGCTCCTGCTCCACAGCGGGGCTGAACGTCGTGCCCACCCTGGGCACCGACGCAGAGATGGTTTCCAGCCCTCTGGTTGGGCTGGCTGTCGGCCCCACACTGGGCACCGACGAGCTATGGAGCTCCTGCTCCACAGCGGGGCTGAACGTCGTGCCCACCCTGGGCACCGACGCAGAGATGGTTTCCAGCCCTCTGGTTGGGCTGGCTGTCGGCCCCACACTGGGCACCGACGCGCTATGGAGCTCCTGCTCCACAGCGGGGCTGAACGTCGTGCCCACCCTGGGCACCGACGCAGAGATGGTTTCCAGCCCTCTGGTTGGGCTGGCTGTCGGCCCCACACTGGGCACCGACGCGCTATGGAGCTCCTGCTCCATAGCGGGGCTGAACGTCGTGCCCACCCTGGGCACCGACGCAGAGAGGGTTTCCAGCCCTGTGGTTGGGCTGGCTGTCGGCCCCAGACTGGGCACCGACACGCTATGGAGCTCCTGCTCCACAGCGGGGCTGAACGTCGTGCCCACCCTGGGCACCGACGCAGAGATGGTTTCCAGCCCTCTGGTTGGGCTGGCTGTCGGCCCCACACTGGGCACCGACGCGCTATGGAGCTCCTGCTCCACAGCGGGGCTGAACGTCGTGCCCACCCTGGGCACCGACGCAGAGAGGGTTTCCAGCCCTGTGGTTGGTCTGGCTGTCGGCCCCAGACTGGGCACCGACGCGCTATGGAGCTCCTGCTCCACAGCGGGACTGAACGTCGTGCCCACTCTGGGCACCGACGCAGAGATGGTCTCCAACCACAGAGCTGTGCTGGCGACCGTCGCGGTAGCCTCCGTGCGAGGAGTAGGCACGGGGCATACTGGACTGGGGGAACGCACCATAGGTCTGGTGCGAGGAGCTGGCACGGGTCGCACCGGGCTGGGGAAACGCACCATAGGTTGGGTGCGATGAGCAGGCACAGACCGTACCGGGCTGGGGGAACGCACCACTGGTCTGGTGCGAGTAGCTGGAACGGGCTGTACCTGGCTGGGGAAACGCACCGTTGGGTCGGTGCGTTGAGCTGGCACGGGTCGCGCCGGGCTGGGGAAACGCACCATAGGTTGGGTGCGAGGAGCAGGCACAGACCGTACCGGGCTGGGGGAACGCACCACTGGTCTGGTGCGAGTAGCTGGAACGGGCTGTACCTGGCTAGGGAAACGCACCGTTGGGTCGGTGCGTTGAGCTGGCACGGGTCGCGCCGGGCTGGGGAAACGCACCATAGAGCTGGTGCGCGGAGCAGGCGCGGGCCGTACCGGGCTATTGTTGCGCACCGATGGTTTGGTGCGCTGAGTCGGTCTCCTCCTCCTCCGACTCTGGACCGGCGCTGGAGGCACCGGACTGGGAACTGACGCTGGAGTACGACTGTGCCTGTCGTCCCTACTCCAACGCCAATCCCCATCCTGTGAGGGTTCTTCCCCACGAGTGAGGGAACAGAAGCACATCGTCGTCGTCTTCCTCCGACTCCTCTCTGTACTCCTGCTCCCACGGCTGTAGGAGCTCCTCCTGGAACCCCCACGAGTGCAGTGGTCGGGGCTCTTCTCCCTCGATCCCCGACCACCCCCATAGCCCCCCCCCAAAATCCGTTTGGGGGTTTTTCTGGGCTCCAGGCTGGTCCTTCGCTTTCGCCCGGTGACGTTTCCCCCGTCTTCGGTGCCTCTGCTCCGGACACCAGCCTTCCTCCACCGCACGATAATAGGAGTGTTCCTCCTCGGTAATTTTCCCCATACCGAGGAGGATATCTCCTAATGTAATCCCCCGTTGCGTCCCAGGGTGGTGGATCATTCTGTCACGGTGCGCATTAATGGGACGGTAAACGGAGCGCTGGTGGAGCGTCATTCCTTTATTATTTTGGAGTTGGACTCACGAAGCACAAAATACATAAAAGGAGATGACTTAATAAAACAAAAAACACGATACAAACGAAACACAGTGACTCACTTGCTTTCTGGAACACGAAGCAGACAAGCAGGAACAATGATCCACACACAGGTGGAAATGTGTGGAGTCTATATACTATCCCCAATCAGAGACAACGCTAGACAGCTGTCTCTGATTGGGGATGATAATCTCCCTAGTTAGGGTGTGATGACTTGGTTGTGTGCCTCTCTCCTCCCCTAGGTGGGAGTAAGAGGCCTTACCACAACCAAGCCATCACACTTTTATTATCTGCTTATATGCCCCCTTTATTTATCCTATGGTTCTGACTTAGTGTACAGGGAGAACACCGTAAGAACGGCCCATGTTCTGAATTCTGTCGCTGTACATTTCAAAAGTGCTGAACAAATAGTTATATTGACTACGTCTGTCCTAGCTCGCTCATTAATGTCTTAATCAAAATGACAGATTGCCTCTTATCCGCTTGTCGTCCCGTTAGGCCATAGTTTGTACAACTCAATTGAAACCACATTTGTTTAAGCAAGTCAGCCATACCAGCTATGTTTTTTAAAAAGACTGTTTTAACTGTTTCGCTGCCAGACAAGGCTCCGCTGATAGCCAGATGTAGCAGTGGTAAGGTGTTGGGACTCTGCTGTTGGGACAGCTTTATGTAGGCCCTAACAGTTTGTGGGCACTGTTTGTCACTGTTATAGTGCAATTAATGTATTGTTTAGTGTTGTGTTGTGTAGTGTTATGTAGTGGCTTTGTTTGAATGCATCTCACCAACATTTCTATGCTAAAATCGCCACTGCCAATAACTGAGAGAGGAACATAAACTGTAATCTATTAAAGCCTCAGTTTATATCTAGGGATGTTTTGAAGGGAGCAGTGCCCGGACACAAGGGATCACAATCTATTGTTACCATTGTTAAAAAAAAACTCTTCCATTAGATGTTGCTTGTATCTATTTGGAATAACTGTACAATACATTTTATTCCAAATAGATAATAGGAACACTTTACGGTAAACACCAGGGACACAGAACAGTGAAAAAGACCCCTCTTTTCTGAGCAGCAAGTGAGTCAGGATTTGGACAGTTGGAGATGTTTGTGTTGCAGGGAGGCAAGTTGACAGCTTGAAACAATGAGGCACTGCATGAAAAGGCATATTTCTGGAAATGTATGGGCATGTGTTCGGCCCAGCACACATCCCGTAAATCTCAGATAATGGACCACTTTTGTGCGCGGAATACACAAATGTGTAATTGTCAGGAAACGGTTCAGTAAATCCCCAGAAACGATCACCCACATACACCCACTTACCAGGACACATCTTGGAATTCCACTGCACGCCTTTGACATCAGTTGCAATACATCTCTATCCACGTCCGCCCAAGTATCTCCCATAAATGTAATTAAATGGCCGTGCACTTGCTCAAGGTTGCGCATGCTTATTCGACCCACTGAATGCTAATGCTGGTCTTTGCTAGCTTGCCTTAGTGGCTGTCACTGCTATATTAAAAACACAATGAATTATTAATTTAAAGAAATACTTTTAATTATTGTTATTATTATTAATATCACACATCAGTGTTCCTACACCTTTTCAGAAATACAATTCAAGCATCTCTATCAAGGATTTTCCAGCACCTCACAACATCTCTATACTAATACAAATCTTAGTTCCTTGAGTAAAACACACAAATACACTTCTTGAAGTATAACAATTAATTTCAGTAGAGCAGGAGAAAGCGGGTAATAGCGTCTACATTTAGGCTAAGCAGGACCTTAAACTAAAGTAAGCCCCATGGAGGCTAGCTGGATGCCTCCTGACAGTACTCTGTTGTATTATTTTAAAAACACTTTCATTCATCTTTGAAGTTCGAATGTGGTGCTTACCTGCTTACATGGGTTAAAGGTGGGTGGGGGGGTATACCTTAAATGGAGGATATGAGCGAGCATATTCAAAATTCGAAGATGCTATAGTGTTGAGGGTTGAGGGGTCTGTGGGATATAGGTTGCCCTGGTGAAAATCCCCAGACACGATCTGTGTGGTGTGGCTCGCCAAGTAGCTTTGGTCCCTCTCCAAGCAGCTCTGTAGTTCTTGACTAAGGGCAGTGAGCACCTCACTCTCCAAATGTATCTCATCCTCTGCAAGCACACAGTAAACAAATGCATCATACATTTCATATACAATTTGAACTTTACCCCACCAACCCCAGATTGAGAGATAGTAAAGGGGAATTCCAACCTTTGACATTTATCACAAACCTTGATTGTAGTTCCCCCCAAACAGTTTTTGATATTTTGTGATATTACTGAGATTATTGGTATTATTGGACTATTGTGAAAACAATAGTTGAATTCCATCCACCTGGTTGAAAGGGGCTCCACAAGCCTTTGGCTACATGCACTCGATGCATCACTCACAAACATTATAATCAAACATCAATACAAGTTTTGCATGTGATACTGTCAGTGCACAGAGCTACATGTGGACTAGAGTAGGAAACAGATATTTTTGCCAAAACGTGTACCATGCTCCTGATTACTGCTATTTTCAGTAAAACAGTCAATGCAATTCAGATACAAAGGCAGTTAGTGTTCCAACAAAGTACAGTAATCAATGATTAATGGAACTACAGTGGCTATAGCAGCCACTTTAGACCAGATGGGTGGAATTCAACATCTGTTTTCATTCTACTCTTCTAGACTCAAATGTATAACTTCAAACTTGTAAGAGGGCCATGTATGCACTTTGTATACCAAGGAACAGAAGTAATAAAGGAGTAACAAACCTAGTGTTATACAAAAAAAAACTTTTACAAAAAGGCTTACACGCTTCCTCCTTGGCGACCCTTGCATGGATCTCTAAGATTGTGTCCCCTATGTTCTCAGGTAAACCTGAGACATACTCCCGCCTCACAGTCTCATAATAGGTAGCACAAGAACCTGCAATGGATGTTTTATTTATTTAACCTTTTATTTAACTAGGCAAGTCAGTTAAGAACAAATTCTTATTTACAATGATGGCCTACATCGGACGACGTTGGGCCAATTGTACGCCCAATCATTATGTTGTTTTTGTGGCCCGGCCACCGGTGCAGAGCATGCTATCATATGTAAGAGGAGCATTAAGTATACCTTTGAGAGTATCACTATTTTTCAGTGTTTGAATGAACAGAGAACATTTTGTACAACATTAACATCCAGTGATTTGTTTGTGCTTGTCAGGCTCTGGCCATAGAGAAGCCTTTTGTCTGACAGTTCTAGGTTCTGTTTTCTATGTGGTGTTTTGTGTTGGATCCCTAATTAGAGGCAGCTGCTATGCATTGTGTCTAATTAGGGATCCTACTTATGTTTGCATGTTCCACACCCTAGGTGTGGTTCATTGTCTACATGTCCGTTGTCGAAGTAAGTAAGTAAGTAAGTAAGTGTGTGTGTGTGTGTGTGTGTGTGTGTGTGTGTGTGTGTGTGTGTGTGTGCGTGCGTGCGCGTGCGTGCGTGTGTGTGTGTGTGTGTGTGTGTGTGTGTGTGTGTGTGTGTGTGTGTGTGTGTGTGTGTGTGTGTGTGTGTGTGTGTGTGTGTGTGTGTGTGTGTGTGTGTGTGTGTGTGTGCGCGCGCGCCTTTGTGATAGTCTTTATTGTTTGGTATAGTTCTGATCAAGTTTAGTTTATTATTGAAATAAACATCCATGTCGAACTATCACTGCGCTGCGGCTTGGTTTCTCTACATACCCGAGCGCGACAGTGCTCTTTGACATCGCATAGACACATTGTGCTGGGAGGTAAATCTGTGTGTCAGAGAGATTGCAAGTCTTACTCAATTCAACCATTTCTAGAAGAATCTACTTTACTATCTAATTTCCTTTGCAAATGTATGTCTTACTAGGTGTGTATGTATGATGCATTAGGGTTTGAACCGGGTTAGTTAGCTTGTTAGTTAGCTAGCTAGTGTTAGCTAGATTATCACTAAAGATGGTGGTGTGCAAAACCAGTAAATTTACACCCATGCATTGTATGGGCAAGAACCGTTTGTACAATAGTACAAACAAATTATAGAAGAGGCCTGTGTATTAAATGTAACAACCCATGAACAGCTAGCCAACAACAACAAAAGCTAAATGTAGCAAGCTAATAGGGAGAAATGGTAGGCTAGCTAGCGGCTAGAAATGAGCTAGTTAACATTAGCTAGCTAACATTAGTGGTTAGCAATTAGCATGTAACCATTAGACAAACATTTTATTAAAAAGTGAACTTCTAAAATGCATATTAGTGTTGTTCACATGTACAAACGTTTATAACACTCATTTAGCTAGCTTAGCTTGGCTACACTCATATGTATGAGAATCTCACTTGTTTTTCACTCGGTCAAAACACTTAGATCTTTATCAAAAAGACCAGAACTCATCACAGTTTAGATAAACATGTTTTTGTAAGGTTTATGTTCAGAGAGGTCTCTGGAAACCTTTATGGTTTTCAGGTTTGGTGTCCAGAGACCTCTCTGGAAATCTCTGTTTCAGTTTTGGAATTGGTCCCCAATTAGAGGTAGCTGTGCCGCATTGCCTCTAATTGGGGAGCCTATTTATGTTCAGCATTCCCTTCTGTGTTTGTGGGTTTTTGTGTTTTCCTTTTTGTTTCACACCGGTTCTTGGTCGCTGTCTCTCCTTTGTTTGGTTTGTGGATTTACTTTACGGGAATAAAGGAATGTTTTTTTCAACACAGCTCTGCGCTTCGGGTCCTGTCTCATAGTGACCGTGACAGTTATCTCTAGAAGCCAACTCTCTAGAGACACAGAGTTGGCTTCTTTTCACTGGGCTTCTCTTCCAACACATGAGGTAAAGAGGCACACGCCTGTGGCAGTTGAGAATTTATGCGACGTGCATTTTTTTATTTAACTAGGCAAGTCAGTTAAGAACAAATTCTTATTTACAATGAAGGCCTACACTGGCCAAACTCGGACAACGCTAAGCCAATTGTGTGCAACCCTACGGGACTCCCAATCACAGGCGGTTGTGATACAGCCTGCATGGTCCGGAAATTTCCAGAAACATATAAATACATCATTGGGATTTTAATTGGGAAAGTCTACAGGAATCCGTGCACTCGCATTGGGAAATTCCCACCGACGACCGACCGCGCAGCTCAAATTTCATGGGAATATAGCAGATCCAATTTCACCCAGAAACTCTGCTTTTCATGCAGTGACGTGTGTGTGTGTGTGTGAAATAAAGTACAATTGGCTCTTAGGCGCCAGTTGTCATACTAGCAGAATGGCAGCCAGACCTTTGGAAAGACGGCTCTTGATGTTGGCTCTGGCGAAGAAGAGCTGCAATGGCTAATGTTTAACTAACCACACTCATTCACTGGAGTGTGGTTAGTTTCTATTTGATACTGCTGCAAAGATAACTAAAAAGCGGCATTCCCCAAGAGGATGCCTTTCACTTCCGCATTGATGAATTCATGAACTGCTTCAACGAAAAGATCATTATCATTAGAAAGCAAATTATGGACTCCTCTTTGAATCTGCGTATTTCCCCAAAGCTCAGCTGTCCTGAGTCTGCACAGAACTGCCAGGACCTAGGATCAATGGAGACACTCAAGTTTTTTAATCCTATATCTCTTGAGACATTCATGAAAATTGGCATGGCCTCTAAACCTTAAACCTGCATACTGGACCCTATTCCAACTAAACTACTGAAAGAGCTACTTCCTGTGCTTGGCCCACCTATGCTGAACATAATAAATGTCTCCCTATCCACTGGATGTGTACCAAACTCTCTAAAAGTGGCAGTAATAAAGCCTCTTGAAAAAGGCAAGCCCTGACCCAGAAAATGTAAAAAACATATATGGAATCTCCCATTTATCTCAATCTTAGAAAAAGCTCTTGCGCAGCAACTCACTGCCTTCCTGAAGACAAATAATAATGTATATGAAACACTTCAGTCTGGTTTTAGACCCTATCATAGCACTGAGACTGCCCTCGTGAAAGTGGTAAATTACCTTTTAATGGCGTCAGACCAAGGCTCTGGATCTGTTCTCGTGCTCTTAGACCTTAGTGCTGCTTTTGACACCATCGACCACCATATTCTTTTGGAGAGATTGGAAACCTTAATTGGTCTACACAGACAAGTTCTTGCCTGGTTTAGATCTTATCTGTCGGAGAGATATCAGTTCGTCTCCTTGGATGGTTTTTGGGCCACTATTGTTTTCATTATATATTTTACCTCTTGGTGATGTCATTCGAAAATATAATGTTAACTTCCTTTTCTAAGCGGACGACACACAGCTGTACATTTCGATGAAACATGGTGATGCCCCAAAATTGCCTGCCCTGGAAGCCTGTGTTTCAGACATAAGGAAGTGGATGGCGACAAATGTTTTACTTTTAAACTCTGACAAAAGAGATGCTAGTTCTAGGTCCCAAGAAACAAAGAGATCTGCTTTTGGATCTGACAATTAATCTTGATGGATGTACAGTCGTCCCCCAAAAAACTGAAGGACCTCTGCGTTACTCTGGACCCTGATCTATCTTTTAACGAACATATCAAGAATATTTCAAGGACAGCTTTTTTTCCATCTTCGTAACATTTTTGTCCAAAAATAATGCAGAAAAGCTAATCCATGCTTTTGTCACTTCTAGATTAGATTACTGCAATGCTCAACTCTCCGGCTACCTGGATAAAGCACTAAATAAACTTCAATTAGTGCTAAACACGGCTGCTAGAATCTTGACTAGAACCAAAAAATGTGATCATATTACTCCCGTGCTAGCCTCTCTACACTGGCTTCCTGTTAAGGCTAGGGCTGATTTCAAGGTTTTACTGCTAACCTGCAAAACGTTACATGGGCTTGCTCCTACTTATCTCTCAGATTTGGTCCTGCCGTACATACCTACACGTACGCTCCGGTCACAAGACGCAGGCCTTTTCTAAGCAAACAGCTGGAGGCAGGGCTTTCTCCTATAGAGCTAAATTTCTATGGAATGGTCTGCCTATCCATGAGAGAGACGCAGACTCGGTCTCGACCTTTAAGTCTTTACTTAAGACTCCTCTCTTCAGTAGGTCCTATGATTGAGTGTAGTCTGGCCCAGGGGTGCAAGGGTGAACGGCAAGGCACTGGAGCGACGAACCACCCTGGCCGGTTCCCGTCTCTCCATTGGGATTCTCTGCCTCTGACCCTATTACGGGGGCTGAGTCACTGGCTTACTGGTGCTTTCCATGCCAACCCTAGGAGGGGTGCGTCACTTCCTGTCCGGTTTGTCGCCCCCTCAGGCTTGTGCAGTGGAGGGGATCTTTCGTGGGCTATACTCAGCCTTGTCTCAGGGTAGTAAGTTGGTGGTTGTTGATATCCCTCTATTGGTGTGGGGGCTGTGCTTTGGCAGAGTGGGTGGGGTTATATCCTGCCTGGTTGACCCTGTCCGGGGGTAATGTGGGGGGTATTGTCGGAAGGGGCCACAGTGTCTCCCAACCCCCCCCCCCCTTTCTCAGCCTCTAGTATCTATGCTGCAAAGTCTATGTGACGGGGGCTAGGGTCAGTTTGTTAAATCTGATATTATTATCCGGTGTCTTGTGTGAATTTAAGTATGCTCCCTCTAATTCTCTCTCTCTCCCACTCTTCCTCACCTCCTGGAGGACCTGAGCCTTAGGACCATGCTTCAGGACTACCTGCCCTGATGACTCCTAGCTGTCCCAGTCCACCTGGTCGTGCTGCTGCACCGGTTTCAACTCTTCTGCCTGCGGTTATGGAACCCTGACCTGTTCATCGGACGTGCCACCTTGTCCCAGACCTGCTGTTTTCATCTCTCTCTCTTGCGCTCTCTACCGCACCTGCGCTCTATCGCACCGTACCTGCGCTCTCTACGCATCTAAATGCCTGGCTATGAAAAGCCAAGTGACATTCACTCCTGATGTATTCACCTGTTGCAACCTCTACAACCACTATGATTATTATTTGACCCTGCTGGTCATCTATGAACGTTTGAACATCTTGGAGAAAGAACTGGCCTTAATGGCCATGAATTGTTATAATCTCCACCCAGCACAGCAAGAAGAGGACTGGCCACCCCTCAGAGCCTGGTTCCTCTCTAGGTTTCTTCCTAGGTTTTTGCCTTTCTAGCATTGCTTGCTGTTTGGGGTTTTAGGCTGGGTTTCTGTATAGCACTTTGTGACATCGGCTGATGTAAAAAGGGCTTTATAAATACATTTGATTTCATTTCATTTGAACAGCAGCAGTGGGCCATGGAGCCAGGGGATGGAATAGTAGAATAGTGGTGAGGGGGTATGGGTATTGTGCTGGTCAGGAGAAAGAGTAAAAAATATGAGTCAGCTCTCCTCTCCTCTCCCACCCTCATATCCCCTTGTCACCCACCCCCTAAAAAAAACTCACACATGCTGAAAGATGTATGTTCAACAAATGGAGGAGAGAGAGGGGTGAGTGAGGGCCCAGGTTCAGAGGTGTATTGTGCAGAAAGAGCCTCCATCCCCCCTCTGAGGGCAGTAATCAAGGGCCCTGTCTGAATGACGGGGGCCCAGGTCCAGGGGTAGCTGTCTCAATAGGATGTTATTTACTGGCCTGGCTCAAACCTCCTGCTGCCTCCTGCACTCCCATTAATGGCCTGGCTCAAACCTCCTGCTGCCTTCTACACTCCTATTACTGGCCTGGCTCAAACCCTTTTCTGTCTTCTCTTCTACTCTTTTTTTGTATTGGTAAATCCTGGGTGTGGGTAATGCAGACAGAGAGAGGCCTGGCATTTCATCATCAGCTTACTGTAATTATACTCCTTAAAGCTACACTTGCATTGGTAGTGAGTCAACATTTGCATATCATGCATGGTAATGGACTCCATCAATTGCAGGAAAATACTATATTTGTGGACGGATTGTAAATACATTCTAACTCATGGACTGAAGTGAAATTGCTCCTTATAGGGATGATATGATACACAGAATTTTGTTGGACAATCCTATTATTTTCCTCCACCCTGCACTGGGCTATAAAGTAGTATGCCTGCCTATGGTCAGTTATATAATATCGTGCCTGTACATGGGTCACTGAATGATTGATGCCTAGCTACTGCATGGTCAGCACATGTTCAGTGCAGAATGCAGCTTCAGTATCTGGTGTACACGTTGACTGCATCCTTGTCATGTGTGTCTGTTCTGTATTCTGGGTGCAAACAGATGTGCAGTTGAAGTCGGAAGTTTACATACACCTTAGCAAAATACATTTCTACAATTAAATGAACAATTCTACAATTCGTACATTTAATCCTATTAACAATTCCCTGTCTTAGGTCAGTTAGGATCACCACTTTATTTTAAGAATGTGTAATGTCAGACTATTAGTACAGAGAATGATTTTATTTCAGCCTTTATGGGATGTGCTCTGTGAGGCTCATTGATGGACTTATTGACTGCATAACGGACTATATCAATTTTTGTGTAGACAACACTGTACCCACCAGGAAGGTACGCTGTTTTCCAAATAATAAACCCTGGGTCACCAGAGACCTGAAGGCCCTGCTGAATGAGAAGAAGAGGGCCTTCAAGGAGAGGGACAAGGACAAATTGAAATGCGTCCAGAGGGAGCTGAATTTGCGGATTGCTGAGGGGAAGAGAGGGTATAAGGAGAAGATGGAGGACAAGCTGAGGCAGAGCCAGATGAGAGAGGTGTGGAAGGGTATGAGAAATATCACTGGCTTCAAAAAGTCAAACAGTGGGCAGACAGAGGGGACCCGGGACAGAGCCAATGAGCTGAACAAATTTTTTAACAGGTTCGATACTGGCCATGTCCACCTCCCTTCCAGCTCCCCAGGCCACACATCCTCACGGCTGTCCCACCCCCACTTTGCTCACAACACCTCTGAGACAATCAGCGACCCCACCTCTACCCCTGCTCCCTCTGGACTGATCCTCAACTACCCCCACCCCTCCACCTGTGCTGTCTTTCACCACCATTCAAGTGAAGAGAGAGCTGGAGAGACTACATTAGTGGAAAGCGGAGGGCCCTGATGGCATCAGCCCAAGGGTGCTTAGGGTCTGTGCTGACCAACTGTGTGGAATACTCCTGAGCCTAGAAAGGGTCCCTGTGCTGTGGAAAACATCCTGCCTCGTCCCAGTGCCCAAGAGGGCACACCTCACTGTCCTGAATGACTTCAGACCTGTAGCGCTAACATCCCACATCATGAAGACCCTGGAAAGGTTAGTCCTCGCTCACCTCAGACCCCTGGTGTGTACATCACTGGACCCCCCGCATACCAGCACAACATCGGGGTGGATGATGCTATCATCTACCTTCTGCAGAGGGCCTATTCTCACCTGGACAACGCAGGTTGCACTGTGAGGGTTATGTTTTTTGACTTCTCCAGTGCCTTCAACACCATTCAGCCCCTGCTACTGGGTGAGAAGATGAAGATGATGAAAGTGGAAGCACCCTAAGTCTCCTGGGTCATGGACTACCTGACCGGTAGGCCAGAATTTGTGCGACTACAGAGCTGTGTGTCAGAACGGGCAGTGAGCAACACAGGGGCCCCGCAGGGAACGGTCCTGTCCCCCTTCCTGTTCACCCTCTACACCTCAGACTTCAGATATAACTCTGAAACATGCCACCTACAGAAGTTCTCGGATGACTCCGCAATTGTAGGGTGCATCAGGGGTGGGCAGGAGGAGGAGTACAGGAGCACAATCAGTGACTTTGTGTTGTGGTGTGAGCAGAACCACCTTCAGCTCAACATCAGCAAAACAAAGGAGATGGTGGTGGACTTCAGGAGAACCAAGGCACAACTGACTGCAGTCCCCATACAGCGGATGGATGTGGAAATGGTTGGGTCATACAAGTTCCTGGGAGTCCATATGGACAACAGGCTGGAATGGGCTGGTAACACTGGGGTTCTGTACAAAAAGGGCCAGAGCCTACTCTACTCTGAGGAGGCTCAGGTCCTTCAACGTGTGCAGTAAACTACTGCATACCTTCTACCAGTCTGTGGTGGCCAGTGTCATCTTTTTTGCAGTGGTGTGCTGGGGAGCCAACATCAAAGCCGGTGATGCTTCTCTGGTAAATAAGCTGATCAGGAAGGCTATCTCTGTCCTGAAGATGAGCCTTGACACTCTAGAGGAGGTGGCGGAGAGACAGATCCTGGCCAAACTGCTGGCCATCATGGACAATGTCACTCACCCTCTGCATGCCAGGTTTATGACGCAGAGGAGCACCTTCAGTCACAGACTGATCCCACCACGGTGTGCCAAAGAGCGCTACAGGAGGTCCGTCCTGCCGGTGGCTATTAGACTATTTAATGCCTCATTAAATAAATAGGGGTGCCGTGCCATCGGAAACACAGACCTGGAACTGTTGGGGTGTTAGGACCTAGCTTAACAATTGTGCATCCATCCGTGAGTAACTCTGGTCCGTAATCACTCATTCACTCAGGACTTATTTATTCATTCAGGTCTGTATATACTTACTCATGTACAGTTGTTATATCATATCACGTGCAATACTGCAAGTAATTCTTGGACTTGACTTACGTAGTCATTCACTCAGGAATGCATTTTAGTATCCTGTCAGTTGTATCTTTTTTTTTCATTGCTTTTAGTATATCAAATGTGCAGTTATCTGTAATTAAACCCTGCGCACTAAGGACTGTATTTTAAGGGAATTACTATTATTACCCCAAGTTTAGCTATTTCAGTATCTCTTCCTGTCATTTACCTGTACAGTTAATGTAACCATGCAACATTTTCACTTACCTGTTCATTTAACCACTATGTCTATTAAGTAAATTATTATTACCCTCACTCATATCATATGCATTTTTAGCTATTGAAGTATTTCTCTGCCAACGACCTGTATAGTTAACCATGCACCATCCACGAATGTATAGTGTACATATTCAGCCAACCACCCATACTATGCAATGTCTTTTTATAGCGTTTTTAGCACTCCAGACTTCTTGTAGTTCTATACTTTTTCATACTGACGCTCTATGTATTGTGTATCTGTCTTTTGTGTACTGCCCTATGTTTTGTTGTAGCTGCTTGACAAAGAAATTTCCCCCGGGGATCAATAAAGTATCTATCTATCTATCTATCTATCTATCTATCTATCTATCTATCTATCTATCTATCTATCTATCTATCTATCTATCTATCTATCTATCTATCTATCTATCTATCTATCTATCTATCTATCTATCTAGATGCGAGGAGGAATTACATGAGCAAAGTGATCATGCTTTGTGTATGTGGCTGCTATAAAAGTTAACTGTGTTTGGGTGTGATCAGGGGTGTATTCATTCCACCGATTCTGTTGAAATCTTTTTCAAACAGAACGAAATGGGGATAAACATACCTGAATTTGTCCAATAGAAACTCTTGTTTGCAACTGTTGGACTAATGATCATCTATTTCATCACATTCCCAGTGGGTCAGAAGCCTTTAAATTGGGTCAAACGTTTCGGGGAGCCTTTCACATGCTTCCCACAATAAGTTGGGTGAATTTTGGCCCATTCATCCTGACAGAACTGGTTTAACTGAGTCAGGTTTGTAAGCCTCCTTGCTCGCACACGCTTTTTCAGTTCTGCCCACACATTTTCTATAGGATTGAGGTCAGGGCTTTGTGATGACCACTCCAATACCTTGACTTTGTTTTCTTTAAGCCATTTTGCCACAATTTTGGAAGTCTGCTTGGGGTCATTGTCCATTCGGAAGACCCATTTGCGACCAAGCTTCCTGACTGATGTCTTGAGATGTTGCTTCAATATATCCACATAATTTTCCTTCTTCATGATGCCATCTATTTTGTGATGTGCACCAGTCCCTCCTGGAGCAAAGCACCCCCACAACATGATGCTGCCACCCCCGTGCTTCACGGTTTGGATGGTGTTCTTCGGCTTGCAAGCCTCCCCCTTTTTCCTCCAAACATAACAATGATCATTATGGCCAAACAGTTCTATTTTTGTTGCATCAGACCAAAAAAGTACGATCTTTGTCCCCATGTGCACTTGCAAACCATAGTCTGGCTTTTTTATGGCGGTTTTGGAGCAGTGGCTTCTTCCTTGCTGTGCGGCCTTTCAGGTTATGTCTATAGATACTTTTGTACCTGTTTCCTCCGGCATCTTCATAAGGTTATTTGCTGTTGTTTTGGGATTCATTTGCACTTTTCGCACCAAAGTACGTTCATCTCTAGGAAACATAACGCTTCTCCTTCCTGAGCGGTATGACGGCTGCAAGGTCCCATGGTGTTTATACTTGCGTACTATTGTTTATACAGATGAACGTCGTACCTTCAGGTGTTTGGAAATTGTTCTGAGCTCTTGGCTGATTTCTTTGGATTTTCCCATGATGTCGAGCAAAGAGGCACTGAGTTTGAAGGTAGGCCTTGAAAAACACCTCCAATTGACTCAAATGATGTCAATTAGCCTATCAGAAGCTTCTAAAGCCATGACATAATTTTCTGGAATTTTCCAAGATGTTTTAAGGCACAGTCAACTTAGTGTATGTAAACTTCTGACCCACACGAATTGTGATATAGTGAATTATAAGTGAAATAATCTGTTTGTAAACAATTGTTAGAAGAATTACTTGTGTCATGCACAAAGTAGATGTCATAACTGACTTGCCAAAACTATAGTTTGTTAACATGAAATCTTTGGAGTGGTTGAAAAATGAGTTTTAATGACTTCAACCTAAGTGTATGTAAACTTCCGACTTCAACTGTATATAAACCCTGGATTGCTGATGCTATGCATTTGCGAATTAGAGGCTTTGAAGCACTCCCAAGAAAGAGCAGTCCTCCATAGTAATGAATGGAATTTAACAGCATTTCAATTAAATGTTTCAAGGACAAAATTGCATGTATTTAAGTATTTTTGTTGTTGTAGTGGGGACAGTAACATTACATAATTCAAAAAATAATACTTTAAGGAAATTTGTTTGATAGATTTTTTTTATTTTTTTATGTTAAGCTCACATAATGTAATGTAAAAGTATGCATTAAGATGTCTGTAATAGAATAAACGTAAAGTGTGAGTGTGAGGGTGGTTGTTATTCTGCTAAAGCTGCTCCCATTTAAACACAGTACACGCTCTTCGGGTGTCCCCATAGCGCAACTATGGGGCAAAACAGGCGCGCTTGACATAGATTGTTGACAACATGTAAACTATATTTTGTCTCCAATATTTATTGAAAACATACAATATTTTCACAATGAGCACTTGTTGTCTCTCAAATACATAGGTTACAGTTGTTGGTTAGCTAGCTAGCAAAGTTTAGCCATATTATCTAGCCATCCAGAATCACAACCACACAAAGACTTCTGCCCCATTGAATTGCCTATAGGGGGTAGAACCCTTTTGGGGTGGAAAGGGCTCTACATTATACACTATACATTATATAGTGTGGCTAGGTTAGTGTTGTGTCGTCGCCTATTCTATTCTATTCTTCTACAGCTACATTTATTGGTATTGCCTTGTAGAGGGATAAGTACAACCTTGAATATACATTTTTAGCTCTATTAAATGTGCTCAATTAAAATGTATTTTGGCTTGTATTGGTATTTGTAGTGTATGAAAATATAGCCTTGGCTACATACATTTTTAGGTCTGCCACACATGCTACGATTGCTGCTGTCAGTATGGCTGTGTGGGTTGGTCTTCTGATGTGATGCTGTGTGGCTGTGTGTTTTGGTCTTGTGGTGTGTAGGGCTGTGGCGGTGATAACATTTCTTCAGCCAGTGATTGTCAAGCAAATACAATGCATTCGGAATGTTTTCAGACCCCTTCCCTTTTTCCACATTTTGTTACGTTACAGCCTCATTCTAAAATTGATTAAATTATATTTTTCCTCATCAATCTACACACAATACCAAAGTGAGAAAAGTAAAAAATAAAATAATATACAGTGGGGAGAACAAGTATTTGATACACTGCCGATTTTGCAAGTTTTCACACTTACAAAGCATGTAGAAGTCTGTAATTTTTATGATAGGTACTCTTCAACTGTGAGTGACGGAATCTAAAACAAAAATCCAGAAAATCACATTTTATGATTTTTAAGTAATTAATTTGCATTTTATTGCATGACATAAGTATTTCATACATCAGAAAAGCAGAACTTAATATTTGGTACAGAAACCTTTGTTTGCAATTACAGAGATCATACGTTTCCTGTAGTTCTTGACCAGGTTTGCACACACTGCAGCAGGGATTTTGGCCCACTCCTCCATACAGACCTTCTCCAGATCCTTCAGGTTTCGGGGCTGTGGCTGGGCAATATGGACTTTCAGCTTGAGATGCTTCTTACGGAGCCACTCCTTAGTTGCCTTGGCTGTGTGTTTCGGGTCGTTGTCATGCTGGAAGACCCAGCCACGACCCATCTTCAATGCTCTTACTAAGGGAAGGAGGTTGTTGGCCAAGATCTCGCGATACATGGCCCCATCCATCCTCCCCTCAATACGGTGCAGTCGTCCTGTCCCCTTTGCAGAAAAGCATCCCCAAAGAATGATGTTTCCACCTCCATGCTTCACGGTTGGGATGGTGTTCTTGGGGTTGTACTCATCCTTCTTTTTCCTCCAAACACGGCGAGTGGAGTTTAGACCAAAAAGCTCTATTTTTGTCTCATCAGACCACATGACCTTCTCCCATTCCTCCTCTGGATCATCCAGATGGTCATTGGAAAACTTCAGACGGGCCTGGACATGCGCTGGCTTGAGCAGGGGGACCTTGTGTGCGCTGCAGGATTTTAATCCATGACGGCGTAGTGTGTTACTAATGGTTTTCTTTGAGACTGTGGTCCCAGCTCTCTTCAGGTCATTGACCAGGTCCTGCCGTGTAGTTCTGGGCTGATCCCTCACCTTCCTCATGATCATTGATGCCCCACGAGGTGAGATCTTGCATGGTGCCCCAGACCGAGGGAGATTGACCGTCATCTTGAACTTCTTCCATTTTCTAATAATTGCGCCAACAGTTGTTGCCTTCTCACCAAGCTGCTTGCCTATTGTCCTGTAGCCCATCCCAGCCTTGTGCAGGTCTACAATTTTATCCCTGATGTCCTTACACAGCTCTCTGGTCTTGGCCATTGTGGAGAGGTTGGAGTCTGTTTGATTGAGTGTGTGGACAGGTGTCTTTTATACAGGTAACGAGTTCAAACAGGTGGAGTTAATACAGGTAATGTATGGAGAACAGGAGGGCTTCTTAAAGAAAAACTAACAGGTCTGTGAGAGCCGGAATTCTTACTGGTTGGTAGGTGATCAAATACTTATGTCATGCAATAAAATGCAAATTAATTATTTAAAAATCATACAATGTGATTTTCTGGATTTTTGTTTTAGATTCCGTCTCTCACAGTTGAAGTGTACCTATGATAACAATTACAGACCTCTACATGCTTTGTAAGTAGGAAAACCTGCAAAATCGGCAGTGTATCAAATACTTGTTCTCCCCACTGTATGTAAACATTATTAAGTGACTAAGACACCGTAGAATAGTATTGAATACAGTATATACATATGAGATAAGTCATGCCAGATATGTAAACATTATCAAAGTGACTAGTGTTCAATTGTTTTAAGTGTCCAGCAGCCTCTAATGTGCTAGTAACGGCTCTTTAACTGTCTGATGGCCTTGAGATAGAAGTTGTTTTTCAGTCTCTCTGTCCCAGCTTTGATGCACCTGTACTGACCTCGCCTGGATGATAGCGGGGTGAACAGGCAGTGGCTCGGATGGTTGATGTCCATGATCTTTTTGGCCTTCCTGTGAAATCGGGTGCTGTAGGTGTCCTGGAGGGCGGGTAGTTTGCCCCCTGTAATGCGTTGGGCAGACCGCACCACCCTCTGGAGAGCCTTGTGGTTGTGGGCGGTGTAGTTTCCGTACCAGGCGATGATACAGCCCGACAGAATGCTTTCGATTGTGCATCTGTAAAAGTTTGTGATGGTTTTAGGTGCCAAGCCAAATTTCTTTAGCCTCCTGAGGTTGAAGAGGCTCTGTTGCACCTTCTTCACCACACTGTCTGTATTGGTGGTACAGTTCAGTTTGTCAGTGATGTGCACACCAAGGAACTTGAAGCTTTCCACCTTCTCCGCTGCGGTCCCGTCAATGTGGATAGGGGGGTGCACCTTCTGCTGTTTCCTGAAGTCCAAAATCATCTCGTTTGTTTTGTTGACATGGAGTTAGAGTTTGTTTTCCTGGCACCACACTTCCAGAGCCTCATCATCATCGTTCGTAATCAAGCCTACTACTGTTGTGTCGTCTGCAAACTTGATGATTGAGTTGTAGGCGTGCTTGAACACGCAGTCATGGGTAAACAAGGAGTACAGGAGGGGGCTGAGCACGCACCCTTGTGGGGCCCCAGTGTTGAGGATCAGCGAAATGGAGATGTTACCTTAACATAATGTCACGTTTGTGTGTGTGGAGAGACCAAGACGCAGCGCAGGGATTATAGTTTGACATGTTTATTCCTTATACTATGTATAAAAGATACAATGAACGAACTAAACAAAACAAAACTAACACAATAGACAAAACGTCACGTTACCCGAAACAAACACGAAAATAACGGACGTAACAAATGAGCACACTTAACTTTCACCGTGACTGCGACATCATACGACAACGACCCACACCAGAGTGAAGGACAGACTTAACATATATAGGATCCCTAATTAGAGACAATGTGGTGCAGCTGCCTCTAATTAGGGATCCAACCCAAAACCCACACAGAAACAGAGAAGAAAGACACTGTCAGACTCTGACCATAGCTAGCCTATTTGCTTCTCTATGGCCAGAGCCTGACACATAAACACATTTAGCATCTCCTGGCTTCCACGCATAGCCTACAAGCCACTGATGCAGACCATTGGAACATCTACATTTAAATCCATGTAATATAGCCTACACCATCACAATACATCCATTATTTATTTTAGACAGGTCTAAAGAAACACAATATGAAGAAATAGAAATAGCATATTTATAATAGCATATTCTGAGTTGTCCTTATGTTAGGCCCTGATCTGGCTATGCCATATGGCTGTGGGCTACACTAGTTAATTTAGCAGACTATTTTATAGCATGAAGAATACAATTGAACATAGCTGAATAAAATAGAAAGGATATTTTCTCCAAACGATTTGAGGGAGTGTGCACATGCAGCTATTCTGTGTTGAGCAGTTAACAATTAAATAGGTATTCCTATATACTTAATTTAGAGTAACTTTAGAAGTGATTTTCAATACATACTAAGGCTGCACGATGCGACTCTAATTATGATTTGAAAAATGTTGCATGAAAGGTTTTTTGCGCAGGCTGTACACACTTCATCAGTCTTTCATTTGCAACTTGACAAGCACTTGATTATGCCTCGAATTTCCTGGCGGCATCCACTTTGTGTGGCTGTAATGCCCCCTAAAAAAATCAATGCCTTTTGCGGCCAGTGGCCGTTGTGCCCCTAAATATAATAATTATAATTCCCTTATAATAAGTGCTTCGAAGCACCTCTCACTCACATGGCTCTCCATCATGTGATTGGGTCTTTCTCACAGGCTACAAGTGAAGACAGACACATCGGGGACACAATATTGGAAGAACTGTCCACATTAACTTTTCGTCAGCCAACAAGATGAGTAGGCCTAACAAACAGGAAAAGCACTATACTATGTAAATCTACTATCTCCCATAGTACAAAAGTTTACCTATTCTATTCTATTTGAGAAATAAATATTCCAAACATAGTCTGGGACAGTTGTGGGATGCGATAGATCCCAAAATTAATACAACCACTAGCATAAAAAAAACATGTTTAAGCAATGAGGCTGACACCTTAGCTTAAAATGTTGATAAACTATTAGGCTATTTCTTCACATTATAAGCGCAGCAATGTGCACACAGCAGTAGGCTATAATCGCGAATGTTCCAGAATGCAGGAAAAAACATTCTCAAAAGTGACTGCAAATGCGATTATACATGTCATGCATTTATTATAAAGGTGCATTTTTATGGTGAAAATGTTCTTCCCCAAACTTGAAACTCATGTGCTGCTTATGCATACCAGTCAATCTCTACACCCCTTGTAAAGCAGATTAATGTGCTTAATTTTAAGAAGTCATTTGGCCACCTTAGTTGTGATACAAACCTTATGAAAACATATAGGCCTATGGGCTAAGCTACATGAGGTGTGTGAATATGATTAGAAAAAGTCGCCAAAAAATGCATGCGCTGTTTCTTGCCTTACTGCACACATGCTGGGCATCATTCACAAGTGATAGGCTAATATAGTCACCAATCAGACTATTCTTGATTTCATCTTGTCTTTACATATACTAAATAATATTTGTGTGAAATGTATTTTTGATTAAGAATGGACTGGAAACAGGAGCAGGGGAAAAACATACACGTCGTCTATGCATTTAAATAGCGAATGGAGGACGCTTTTCCCCGTGGTTTATTTTCATGCCAGCCAGGTAGGCTATACTCCTGTTGTAAAGAGAAGCAATGTGCTTGATATTATGAAAGTCAAGAAATAAATATAGTAGGCCTAGCCTATAGAAAGCTGATGGGAACCTCATTTTAATCAAGGCCATCAAACCTCTGTTTTCTCATGAAACTGCATAGCCTATAGAAGTTTGGGAGGCTACTAATGACCATCAGCAGCATCAGAGCTAGGAGAAGCCTAGTTACCGGGACTAAAACGGACCGGTGGAATTTGACTGCCGTGATGACTCTGACTCGTAATACATATAACAGCCTAGCGGTGTGTTGCTGTGTTACTAGGTGCTGTTGAGACTACTTCCAGCCTGTGAGCGTGTCGATAATGAGCATCAGCCTCACTGACAGAATCGTTTACTGCCTGGATGGATGTGAGACGGAAGGGGAGTGTGCATGCCTGCCTCTAACCTACTTAAGCCTCACACTGCACAAATGGAAGAGTTGATATGCTATGCAACATGAGCTGCCCAGATGGATTCTAGTCTGCAAGGAGACTTACTTGCTGGGAGAAATGTGAAAGATAAATGTGACGGAGAAGCGCTCTGTTTGAGTGTGTGTGATTTATTTATTCAATAATGCCACATCCAGACAGGCAGGGCTGTGATCATGGTTAGAACATGCCACAGCCAGACGCCACTGACAGGGGAAGAAAGAGAAGAGGAGCGGAGGGGGGGGGGGGGGGCTCTGCCTTCCAGCCCTCCGGGGCAGATAGACCCATAAATACAGTCAATGATCCCAGGGAATGACACCACTGCCCTTTACTCTGGGGCCTGTTCCCTCACATCGCCATAATGACACCCCCCAATGTACATGATACATTACCCGGCTCTGCCTCAGCATGCCTCCCATTTTTATGGCAACATTTAACTAGAGACGAGAGCAGAGATATTTGATGTCATATGTATTAACTGGGATTGTGGGAGTCCTTTGGGTGTATCATGTATCGCCTACACATGTATGAATAGGTATATTACAGCGAGATAGAGATATGGGGATGGAGAAGTAGAAGGAGAAGGAGAAGGAGAAGGAGAAAGAGAAGGAGGGAGAGGGAGAGGGAAAGAGAGAGAGAATGACTTTGACGTGCAGCTAAAACACTCAAACACAGGTATGTTGGTACATTCCAGAAAGCTTATAAATCATTTACAGTTCCTGTACTCTGACATAAAGTACACATTACATTGTTACAAGCTCTACTTAGGACACCCAAACAAAGCTTTTAGATAGATAGATAGATAGATAGATAGATAGATAGATAGATAGATAGATAGATAGATAGATAGATAGATAGATAGATAGATAGATAGATAGATAGATAGATAGATAGATAGATAGATAGATAGATAGATAGATAGATAGATAGATAGATAGATAGATAGATAGATAGATAGATAGATAGATAGATAGATAGATAGATAGATAGATAGATAGATAGGTACTTTATTGCTCCCCCGGGGGGGAAATTTCATTGTCAAGCAGCTACAACAAAACACAGGGCAGGTGCAAAATGCCACAACGAAAGTACACAAAAGACAGATACACGGTACATGATACATAGAGCGGCAGTATGAAAAAGTATAGAAATACAAGATATCTGGAGTGCAAAAAAAAGCTATAAAAAGACATTGCATAGTATGAGTGGTTGGCTGAATATGTACACTATACATTGGTGGATGTTGGATGGTTAACTATACTATACAGGTTGATGGCAGAGAAATACTTCAGTAGCTAAAAATGCGTATGATATGAGCGAGGGAATAATAGTTTACTTAATATACAGACTGGCTAAATGAACAGGTAAGTGAATATTTTGCATGGTTAAATTAGCTGTACAGGTAAATATACAGTTATATTTACAGATAAGTGAATACTTGCATGGTTACATAAACTGTACAGGTAAATGACAGGAAGAGATACTTTAATAGCTAAATGTGTGTATGATATAATTTGGGGTAATAATAGTAATTCCCTTAAAATACAGTCCTTAGTGTGCAGGGTATAATTACAGACAACTGCACGTATTGCACATTCGATATACTAAAAGCAATGAGAAAAGGTGCAACTAGCAGGATACTAATAATATGCATTCCTGAGTGAATGCCTAAGTAAGTTAAGTCCAATAATTACTTACAATATTGCATGTGATATGATATAACAACTGTACATGAGTATGTATATACAGACCTGTATGAATAAATAGGTCCTGAGTGGATGTGTGCTGATGGACCAGAGTTACTCACGGATGGATGCATAATTGTTAAACTAGGTCCTAGCACCCCAACAGTTCCAGATCTATGTTGCCGACGGCACGGCATTACATAGTCTAATAGCCGCCGGCAGGAAGGACCTCCTGTAGCGCTCTCTGGCACACCGTGGTGGGATCAGTCTGTGACTGAAGGTGCTCCTCTGCGTCATAACCATAGCGTGCAGAGGGTGGGTGACGTTGTCCATGATGGCCAGAAGTTTGGCCAGGATCAGTCTCTCTGCCACCTCCTCTAGAGTGTCAAGGCTCATCCCCAGGACAGAGCTAGCCTTCCTGATCAGCTTATTTACCCGAGAAGCATCACCGGCTTTGATGTTTGCTCCCCAGCACACCTCTGCAAAAAAGATGGCACTGGCCACCACAGACTGGTAGAAAGTATGCAGTTGTTTACTGCACACGTTGAAGGACCTGAGCCTCCTCAGAAAGTAGAGTCGGCTCTGGCCCTTTTTGTACTGGGCCCCGGTGTTACCAGCCCATTCCAGCCTGTTGTCCATATGGACTCCCAGGAACTTGTATGACCCAACCATTTCCACATCCATCCCCTGTATAGGGACTGCAGTCAGTTGTGCCTTGGTTCTCCTGAAGTCCACCACCATCTCCTTTGTTTTGCTGATGTTGAGCTGAAGGTGGTTCTGCTCACACCACAACACAAAGTCACTGATTGTGCTCCTGTACTCCTCCTCCTGCCCACCCCTGATGCACCCTACAATAGCAGAGTCATCCGAGAACTTCTGTAGGTGGCATGTTTCAGAGTTATATCTGAAGTCTGAGGTGTAGAGGGTGAACAGGAAGGGGGACAGGACCGTTCCCTGCGGGGCCCCTGTGTTGCTAACTGCCCGTTCTGAAACACAGCTCTGTAGTCGCACAAATTGTGGCCTTCCGGTCAGGTAGTCCGTGACCCAGGAGACTAAGGGTTCTTCCACTTTCATCCTCCTCATCTTCTCACCCAGTAGCAGGGGCTGAATGGTATTGAAGGCACTGGAAAAGTCAAAAAACATAACCCTCACAGTGCAACCTGCGTTGTCCAGGTGAGAGTAGGCCCTCTGCAGAAGGTAGATGATTGCATCATCCACCCCGATGTTGCGCTGGTATGCAAACTGCAGGGGGTCCATTGATGAACACACCAGGGGTCTGAGGTGAGCGAGGACTAACCTTTCCAGGGTCTTCATGATGTGGGATGTTAGCGCAACAGGTCTGAAGTCTTTCAGGACAGTGGGGTGTGCCCTCTTGGGCACTGGGACGAGGCAGGATGTTTTCCACAGCACAGGGACCCTTTCTAGGCTCAGGCTAAGGTTGAAAAGACGCTGGAGTATTCCACACAGTTGGTCAGCACAGACCCTAAGCACTCTTGGGCTGATGCCATCAGGGCCCGCCGCTTTCCACTGATGTAGTCTCTCCAGCTCTCTCTTCACTTGGTTGGTGGTGAAAGCCAGCCCAGGTGGGGAGGTGGGGGGAAGGGGAGTGTTGAGGATCAGTCCAGGGGGAGCAGGGGTGGAGGTGGGGTCACTGATTGTCTCAGCAGAGGTGCTGTGAGCAAAGTGGGGGTGGGACAGCCGTGAGGGTGTGTGGTCTGGGGAGCTGGAGGGGAGGTGGACAGGGCCAGTATCAAACCTGTTAAAAAATTGGTTCAACTCATTGGCTCTGTCCTGGGTCCCCTCCGTCTGCCCACTGTTTGACTTTTTGAAGCCAGTGATATTTCTCATACCCTTCCACACCTCTCTCACCTGGCTCTGCCTCAGCTTGTCCTCCATCTTCTCCTTATACACTCTCTTCCCCTCAGCAATTCGCAACTTCAGCTCCCTCTGGACGCATTTCAATTTGTCCTTGTCCCTCTCCTTGAAGGCCCTCTTCTTCTCATTCAGCAGGGCCTTCAGGTCGCTGGTGACCCAGGGTTTATTGTTTGGGAAACAGCGTACCTTCCTGGTGGGTACAGTGTTGTCTACACAAAAATTAATATAGTCTGTTATGCAGTCAGTGAGTCCATCGATGTCCTCCCCATGAGCCTCAGAGCACATCCCAGTCTGTTGTTTGAAAGCAGTCCTGTAGGGCCTCATTCGCTTCCGGGGACCATCTCCTAATAGTCCTGGTGGTTGCAGGCTGCTGTTGGACCAGAGGCCTGTAGAGTGGGGTGAGGTGGACAAGGTTGTGATCCGATCTACCGAGGGGAGGGAGTGCAGTGGAGTTGTATGCATCCTTCGCATTAGCATATAACAAGTCCAGAGTTTTATTATTCCTGGTTGGGCACTTCACAAACTGTTTGAACGTGGGCAGCGTTGAAGAGAGAGATGCATGGTTAAAATCCCCCGAAATGGCAAAGAAAGCACTGGGATGCGCTGTCTGTAACCTCGCGATAACAGAGTGGATGACGTCACACGCTGCGTTTGCGTCAGCGGAGGGCGGGATGTAAACAATAACAGCAATGGCCGCCGTGAATTCCCTCTGCAAATAGTAGGGTCTCAGGCTAACGGCTAACAGCTCAATGTCCGGGCTACAAAACTTTTCCTTAAGAGTAATATGGTTCGGATGACACCATCTGTTGTTAACTAATAAAGCCAGCCCACCACCCTTACTCTTACCGGAAGAGACGCGATCCCTGTCCGCTCTGATGGTCTGGAAACCGTCTATAGTGATG